>JAMPIV010004058.1:0-332500 GCA_024509875.1 Oreohelix idahoensis
AAGGTGAAAGTAAATAAGAACAGTGAAAATTAAAAGAATAAACAATAGTTAGATAAATAACTCACTAAGAAACGGGTTTTCCTCCGAATCCAAGAAATGGGGACATGTGACGGTATTGCTTCCCCTGCTTTGCAGTAGTGGTCCAACAGTGGTCAAAACTCAAGAGTATCTTATAGGCTTCAATGGAATCTATCTTTACACAAGATTACTCTTGGCAGAAATGTCGATAGAAGAGTAGTAAAGCTTCTATCACAAGGGAGTGTTCATAAGATATTCAGATAAGCGAAAATAATGCTGGCGTCGCTAAGCACGGTAATTCTATAATCTGCCAACACTTTTATTAAGAATTTAGGCAATGGTTTATTCTAGCTCGTTAAGCCCCCACCGCTGAGTTAATCAGTGAAATTATTATTTTATATATATATATAGCTTTGTTTAGAGTGTGTGTTTAGTAACTTTGACTGAGACAAACATGTAATACATTTAAACGGATTAAATCGAAGTTAAATTTGTAACATTACAAATAACAAAATTTAATAATCACATTAAGTTTTAACAGTTGGAAAATAACTTGAATAGTTATGGAAAAGGTTTCATCACTTGATTGGGATTTAACTGAATAAAGGAGGTCACATTTAGCAGCGGATATTTTCACTCAGCTGCCAATGGTAGTTTCTTCTCCCGATGGGTCAGTTCCTTTCGACTCTGCTCTCGCTCGTCTCTGGTCAAAGTTCAGGCGCCGCACGTTCCAAGAACGCCAAGGAGTAACGGCTAAGTTGATTCTGCGTCTGTCTATAAGACCGTCTTATGATGGCGTCTCGCAAACGTCAGTCCACTTCTGCCTTCACTTGGTTCCAGAGATAGTACTTTCTGCTGGTACCACGTATAACTGGTAATAGAAATAGAAACGAAACGCTGTTCTGAGTATGGTGTTTTCCGACACAGTTATGTCCCCCCTCTTCTATTCTATCATCCCATGTCAGAATTAACCCTCGATGAGAATTAAATTGAATCCCTCGGGATAAAACTTTCCTTTACATTCAAACTGAATAGCACTTTGACAAAATAAACAGAACCCAAAACCAAGCAATGAGAATCATAACTGGGGGCATGAAATCAACACCAATAAAAGAGTTGGAAAAGATTACTCACCTCCAGCCTATGGAGGATAGAAGAGATAGCAGAGCCCAGCAACAAGCCGAGAAATTCAGGAGGCTGATAGATCACCCAATGCACCAGAGGATAGATGGACTTGGAAGGGGAAGACTGAAGCGAAGCAGCTTTGTAGAGACAGTCAAAACAAAGATGAGAGCAGACCCCATAAATGCAATATCAATAGCTACGCCAATATGTACTGCACACAAGCTACCAATTTGGAAACAACAGTGCTTCCCTGAAATGATAGCAAATGTTCCTGGTATTGAGAGAAAGAACAGTCAAACTGAAATAGAAAGGAGAGTCCTAACCACAAAATATATAGAGAAACATTACCCAAGCAACACCTGGATCCATGCGTACACAGATGGATCAGCAACTAATGCAACAGAAGATGGGGGTGGAGGAGTCTTCCTGAGCTTAAGCAATGGCACACAAAAAAAGATAGCAGTCGCAACAGGGAAATTTTCAAGTAACTTCAGAGCAGAGGCAGAGGCCATAAAAACTGCATCAGAAATTCTAATGACAGAAAAAAGCTCAGAGAGACCAGTAGTTATTTTCTCAGATGCGCTGTCAGTGATTACAACACTGAAAAGTCAAAGTAATGCTGAACTGGATGACCTAAGAGTAACACTTCACAGACTATGTCAGCAATACAAAAGAGTTGTGATACAGTGGATCCCTTCTCACTGCAACATCCCTGGAAATGAAGAGGCTGACAGATTGGCAAAGAAAGGGGGAAAACTTCCTCAGCTGGACACAAATATAACCTATGAGGAGTCCAAGAGTTTTATCAAGCGCAGATACAGGCACAAGTGGGAAGAAGAGCATCCAGGCCACACAAAAAATGATCCGTATTACCAGCTCAGCAGAAGTGAACAAGTGGTAATCTTCAGACTTCGCACTGGTCATAACAGATTGAGATACCATCTGTTCAACAAATTAAAGATAGGAACTACGGATGAGTGTGACTGTGGCACTGGCCGAACCCCTGCTTCAAAGGTGCCCAACATAAGAGGAACAAAGAAGACGCATATGGCCATCACCAGTACCATTCCTGGAGAAAATCTACGGAGATATCAACAGCCTCAGGCTGACCACTGCTTTCTTTGAACTTATTCAAGTTGACATCTGAGGGTGAACGAAAAAGAAGAAGAAGAAGAAACTGAATAGCTTTAGCTTTACATTACATTTAAATGAAAAGGTTAAACGTACAGATATAATATGTTTTACTTCTACATCTCCACTGTTTGAAAAGTGTTCACAATATAAATTCATTTATGTTTCCTTTACATTTACACTTGTGGAAAAGTTTGAAACTTCTATTAATTAAAATGAATATTTTCACATAGACATTTACACTGGTTTAAAGCTTGAAAACTTACATTAATTTTAAAGTGAATATGTTTATAGGGACATTTACACTGCTTTGAAAATGTAAGTATTATACTTAGAATGTACATCATTTCTTTCATCTTTCCCTCCCTGCTCCATAGCGAAACTGGAACTACTTTATGCTTTTAGTTCTCTTTACGAAACTATCAATAAAGCAATCACCAGCCCTTGCAGTGGTGGTTCATGAATCATCATTCTAGATACTGAGGTTGCCAGCCCCAAATCACTTTGACATCCAATAACGAGTTTCACACATTAAACTTCACATGGTAATATATACGTATATATGTTAGTTCACATGTTAGTAATAAAATATGTAATGTAAATCTGTTACGTACATTTATTACCTAAGGGGGTAGTCGTCGGTCCTACCAAATGTACGCACCAGTTTTATGTAGTTATATTATTTGTGCGGTCGAATGATTCGCGCACTGACGTGCACAAAGCAGTGAGTGTTGCTTTGGACGCACGTGTAACCTAGTTGAGTAGTTTGTGACGTCATGTTTTGAAGTGGAAACATGGAACTGTCTTGTGTCCATGATAGTAATTTTATATTTCGTATTCAATGGCATTTTAAGGAAGCCATTTATTTCTAGTGATCTGTATTGGTCTTCAGGTCGAAACCAATATCAGGAATGTCACGTGAGTTATCGTCCCACTTCTTATTTTAATGCTGTATGAAAAAAGGCCGCTCTAATACTAGTCTAGCGGGAATTAAGATGTTCCTAGAATGGATCTACAGAGTCGCTTGCCTTTAAGATTTGAATCGTAGACGGAGAATTCCTACGAGTAGAAGAAGTTATATTGTTTATCTTACGCACATGTTTTATATGCCGTACATGCTTCAATGCCAAAGTCGTGGCTTGGATGTAAAGAGAGGTTAGCCAACTGAAAGCCTTTACTGTTAGGATTATCGTATATGACTTTGTGTGAAAATTATATGATGTACAACGCTATGTATGAAGAACGTCTGGGAATTTTAACAAATGTAATATGGAAGATTTCACCCCAGAGTATGTATACGTTACCATGATAGACGTCCTTGAAAGAAGGTCAACGGTCGTGACTGAGAAGGATATTATACGGTAACAGTTTTGTAATCCTTAGTCTATGGACAGAGGTCTTTACTAGAAGAGAATCTTCAGGAACTTTAGCAGTAATAAATCAATATGTTGTCGTGTGATCTTTGCGCCTGTGACGATGTCCGTCTTGTCCACTTCGTGTCCTGGTGAATAAAATCTATGTAAAGTTATCAACGACTCGTGTGATGCCAATACTTGACCAGTTCACACAATTCAAGATACATTGTTGGTTTTTCGTTTGAAAGACATTGTTGACATTTATTCCATTGTAACCATTCGCGTTTCTATTCATCACTATGAAAACGACACCAACAATAACTGGTAGGCCAGTGCGGTCTGGAAGTAATTTCAGGAACGTACCCATCCAATTGATCGTTTGAAAAGAAGAATTTTTACTTTCAAGGCGACATCATCTCAATTTGGATCCTGGCGGAATATGAATCATAATCAACTCAAAGGCTCAAGGTCTTCAATCAACCTCCACGTCAAGTTTCACAGTGACTGATTACTTGGAGATCATCTCTTCATCATTGTTACGTGCGAGCTAGTTTGATATACGCAGAGCGAAGTATTGCATCCTCTTACGTACATACACGGGGACAAGGCACTTTGATTTTTACCTGCACGCGAGCTAAGTATAACTTGTATCCGTTATACCCTTTATTACTATTAGCTGTGCCTTGATTGATTATGTCCACTTATATATTTTCTATGTTATGTGTTATGTTTTGTGTATTCTTCGCGGGAGGTTGGGCGGTAGATCTGACGAACGAGATCCATCTCGAAGTCAATTCGGGCTCTTCGTCAGACGTTCTGTAGGACATTATTTTGCAGACTTCCCGCAGTGGAATGTTCCTACGCGTGAGCGTAGAAGGATTCTAGGTCCACTGTGTCTGGTGGTCTGTGACACCTGTCTGTGTTAGCTGTAGTGTCACGTTTACTTGTTGTTTTTGGTAGCTATTTTTACTTGTGCCTTAGTTTTATGATGAATTTTGTATGTGATTATTGTCCGTCTCACCTTTCCTGTCGTTTAGTTTTTTACAAAACCTTTGTTTTTACACTGTGGTGTCTATTGTCTTGTTGAATTTAATCGCAGTTATCATCGTAATTCTTTACGACATTCCATTTTAGTTTCTCATTTTATTTTAATTGGATTTCTGCGAACGTCTTCGTTTGGCTTGAATATCTTGTCGTGTCATTATTGTGCTATTGTCTGTCACGTTACTGCTTTCACACCATTACATGTTATAAATTACATTATTAATTATTAATATTATTGCCTATTATATAAATTGATTTTACCGTTCTAGAACAGGAACGAAGAACACTAGTTGTAGTAACACTTTTAAATAGTATTATTACATAATAATATTGAAATGGCTACCTTAGACTATTTCATTAAGCAAGCAAAAGCTCTTCAGATGGCTCCTGATGAAGCAAAAACATTTGCACTTGCAGAATATAGGAAAGCTCAAGAAATAGAAGCTGATCAGAGAAAGTTAGAAACTTTAAGACTAGAAAAACTTGAAATTTGAGGCAGATCAAAAACGGATTGAGGCTGAGGAAAATGAGAAAAAAATGAGATTGGCCGCTGAATTAGAAGAGAAACGATTTCTGCGAGAGGCAGAACAGAAACAAAAGGAGTCTGAAGAAAGACTTAAAAAGGAAATGGAACAGAAACAAAAAGAAATGGAAGAAAAAAGATTAATAGCTGAAAAAGAAATGGAAGTTAAACACAAGGAAATGGAACAGAAACAAAAAGAAATAGAAGAAAGGAGATTAATAGCTGAACAAAACACAAAACGACTTCAGCTTGAGATGGAAGAGAATGAAAGAAAACGACAGCATGAACTGAAATTAGCAGAGTCAGAATATGAGAGACTTAGGTTAACTCAGGAAGCTAATTCTCAGAGAACTTTTGAAAGCCACACTTCATCCAGACAGGATCATTTTAAGGAAATTCACCTTAAATTACCAAAATTTAATCCCCCGTCTGATGACGTAATATTCTTCCTGGATAGGTTTGAGGCCACTTGTGGGTCTTATAACGTGGATAAAGCGCTATACTGTACATATTTATCCAGATTACTTACAGGAGATGCATTAGCAGTTTATCATACCACCAGCATTGGTGAGAAAAATGACTACAATGCTCTTAGAGCAGCACTTCTGCAAAAATTCCAAATGACAGAAAACGAATATCGTTTGAAATTTCACACATTACTACCTCAATCTGGCAGAAATTTTAGTGATTTTCTGTCACAGATACGACTAACATTAGAAAGATGGATCGAATTATCCAAAATTGAAAAGTCGTATGAAGGTCTCTTTGATTTACTGATGCGCGATAAGGTACTTTCGTCGGTAAATCCTACATTTCTCGCATTTTTACACGAACGGAAACCTTTATCAATGAAAAATTTAGAAGAACATGCAAAAAATTTTTGCACTGCTCACCCAAACATGGATCTAAGTAACGCGCAGATTAAGAGTGAATTGCCTGTTGCTTTTGCAGCACAACAAAACAATTTTTCACGCAATCGTTCTTTTAGTGCTGATAGGTATGTCAATAAGGGAAATAATCATAATTTCAACAATGATAACTTTTACAAAGGGAAGCAATTTCAACAATCTGCTCCATTTAATGTTTCTTGGAACCAAACTCACAGATCGCGAGATTTTGGTAACAATTATTTTAAAAATAATCAAGGACATTATAATAAACAAAACTGGAGATCAAGGTCTCAGGGTCCGCAAAACAGACAATTTTTTGGAAATAAACCATTTAACCAACATCATAACGATCATTCTACAAATTATCGGACTAATCCAAATTTTAACTCTAGCAGAAACGACAATTATGGCAATTTTAATGACAAAAATCACAATCGATCGCGCCGACGAGATAGATCGTCGAATAATACAGGTAGACATTCTAATGTTGCTTTTAATGATACACAGGCTAACATTGAACAGGGTAAAGTAGCTGAAACTCACAATGCTATGTCTTGTTCTCTAGATTGTTCCCAGGTGAAAGACTGCCCAGAATGCTCGACTCTTTTCCAGCCTAAGGCGATCACGACGCTGCGTTGCGGACATACCTTGCCTAGCCTGCCTGCAGTCTGTACAGCCACTGCTGCGTCAGTACACCAGGGACAGGGCTCTCTTAAGTTTAACAAGGGATTTGTCAATAATATTTCATGCTCTCTCCTATTTGACTCAGGTTGTACAACAATCGGTGTCCGGACTTCGCTGATCAACCCAAGTTGTGCCACGGGCCGGGTTGTCAAATGTGTAACATTTGGTGGCACTATTGAAACATTTCCCACTGCTATTATTGATCTTAACACACCTTTCTTTACAGGAAAGATCCAAGCATGTCTCCTTCCGAATCCAATTTGTGATGTTATACTTGGTCGCATACATGGTATTAAAGAGTGTACACCACAGCAAATTGCTGAATGGGAAGAGCGACATATTCAAACTGCAAATGCAGTAGTGACTAGAGCGCAAGCTACTAATATGTCGCATGATACACCTATGGAACCTACAGTTCATACCACTTGTGATGATGATGCTCCTATTTCACGGGAGTTGTTTGCAACATTGCAAAAGAATGATAATTCATTAAAAAAATTCTTTCAGTATGTTAACAAAAAGAATACAAGCAACAAACTTGCAAAATCTAGACATGACTTTATACTTAAAAATGGGATTTTGGTTAGAGTAATACGGGAAAAGGATTTATCCTTATGTTCTCAGATTCTTGTCCCATCCTGTATGAGATCTCGTATATTACGACATGCTCATGACTCGCAATGTGCGGGCCATATGGGTTTTTCGCGTACCAAATCCAGAGTGCTTTCGGCATTCTACTGGCCAGGCGTCCATAGAGATGTTACTCTCTATTGTCGGTCCTGTTTGATATGTCAAGAAGTTAAGGTACGGGGTCCATTTCATGCGGCTCCTATTCAAGCTGCGGACATCCCGATTAGACCATTTGATAAAATGGCCATTGACATTATTGGTCCAATGCTTCCATCTGCTAGAGGGCATACGCATATTCTTACGTGCATTGATATGTGCACTCGTTGGCCTGAGGCCATCCCTCTCAAGAACACTTCATCTGCCAGTGTAGCAGAGGCATTGATGTTAATCTTCTCACGCATTGGTTTTCCACGGAAAATTTTGTCGGATCATGGGGTTCAGTTCATTTCTGAATCCATGTCTCAAGTGATGAAGACATTAGGTATAGATAGATCTCTTAGTTCTATTTATCATCCGATGTCAAATGGGTTAATTGAGCGTCTCAATAGGACACTCAAGCAGTTGTTGGGTAAGATGACTCAAGACCATCCCCAAGACTGGGATCGGGTCCTACCCGCTTGTCTCTTTGCGTATCGCGAGGTACAAAATCAAGCAACGGGGTTTTCTCCGTTCCAGCTTGTTTTTGGCATGCAACCACGCGGTCCGATGTCGTTAATCCACGACTTATTGGTGGATGAGAATATTGAAGAGGAAACTCAATCCTCTTATGAGTATGTGATCTCTCTTAGAAAGAAAATCATAGATGCTTGTAGACTAGCTACTGCATCATCCGAACATGCCAAAGAAAAAGCTCGTCTATCTGCAAACAAATATAGACGTCTTCGCCAGCTCATACCTGGTGATGAAGCTTTTGTATTACTCCCTGCGCATAACAATCGTCTTTTAATTACCTGGAGAGGTCCTTTCAGGATCATCTCAAGAATATCCGATGTCGACTACATCGTTGATGTTAATGGCAAACATAAAACCTTCCACATTAACATGTTGAAGGAGTATTACTCACGTCCTGATTATCTACAGTCAGTGTTTCAGGCAACTGACGATCCTACACCACCTATTCAACACTATTCTAGTTTGTCAGTCATCCAAGAAGAGGAATCTTCTTTCGATGATGTACAACTACCAATACCAGTTGTACCACTCCATTCCACTGAGAAATGGAATGATGTTACTATCTCATCTACTCTTACTGATGATCAACGTCAGCAAGTCTCTAAAATTCTACACACGTATGAGGATGTCCTCACTGACATCCCAGGTCATACGTCAGTCATCCAACATGACATTATTTTGACTGACGATACACCGATTCGAGTTCGCCCATATCCTATTCCTTTACACTTTCGTGATAAGGTTGATAAGGAATTGGATGATATGCTCCAATTAAATATAATTGAACCATCTTCATCACCATATTCTTCTTCTATGGTAATCATTAGGAAGAAAGACAACAATATACGTCTTTGCGTAGATTACAGGAAGTTAAACAAAGTTACAAAATTCGATGCGGAACCATTACCTCTTTAGACGACTTATTAGAGAAATTATCTCATGCTACATTCTTTTCGAAATTTGACCTTTCAAAGGGTTATTGGCAAGTGCCACTCACTACGAAAGCAAAGCCATTCACCGCTTTCTCGACGCCACGGGGTCTTTTTCAATATAATTTTATGCCTTTCGGGTTAATGAATGCGCCAGCTACCTTTGTACGCATGATGCGCCGCATATTGTCTCATCGTCCCGATGTCATTACTTATATAGATGACATCTGTCTTTTCAGTGACTCTTGGGATGAACATATTCAGGGTTTAAAATCTTTACTTTCTACCTTACAGGATTATAACTTAACAGCGAAACCTTCAAAGGCTTTTGTCGGTTTTCATGACATCTCATTTCTTGGTCACCGTATAGGTCGCGGTTTAATGTATACAGAAGACAGTAACGTCTCTAAAATTTTAAACATCTCAGCACCTAAGACAAAAAAACAAGTGAGGTCACTCTTAGGACTAATACAGTTCTATTCTAAATTCATCCCTCATTTGTCTACTATAACTGCACCTCTTTCTTCGTTACTGAAGAAAGGCACACCTAATGTAATAAAGTGGTCGCAGGATCATCAAACGGCGTTAGACTATATAAAACAAATTTTTTCAAATAAGCCTTTTTTAAGGTTGCCTAACAAAGATCTCACCTTTGTTCTTCGCAGTGATGCTTCTTCCTACGCTATCGCGGCAGTTTTGATGCAGGAATACGGAGGCACCTTATTTCCAATTATGTACGTATCCAGAAAGCTTACAACGAGCGAGATGAAATACTCCGTTCTAGACAAAGAGCTCCTCGCTCTTGTCTGGGCAATCACAAAACTGGATCGTTATCTCCTCGGATCACACTTTGTGGTGGAGTCTGACCAGAAAGCTCTTACCGCATTGAATACTGGAAACGTTAAGTCATCAAAGTCAGCGCGTTACGCTATAGCTCTTCAACCGTTCCATTTTGAGATACGAGCTATTCCTGGAGTACAGAATGTATTTGCAGACTGTCTTTCAAGATGCCCTAGTGAACTTGGTGAAACTAAACCACTTTTAGATGGAGAAACGTCCTCACCGAAACATGAATAACTTTGTACAGTGTCATTAATTGTACATCTGTGAAGACTATGTGTAGTTCTACAGTATTCGTATAAATATAACTTTCAGAACATACTTACATATGGATTATAACATTATTTCTTGTGAAGTAACGTTTTATTAGAACGGGAACAGTGATATTAAAGTAACATTTTTTTTTTAGTATGGAAACATTGGTAAAAAGCAACAAATAGACATTCGTTAGTGTTATGGAACATATTACACTACATATCGTGTTCGTAAACTTATTTCGTGCATGGAACATTAGGAACATATTCTTGTTGACTCTAAATAGTTCTGAACGAATATTCACAATGACTGAAATTAGAATTACTTAGAATAAATTACTAGTTATTTATTTATGTGTAATTAAGTACTAGAATTAGATTAATTCAATTTAATCAATTTGATTGTTTATAAATCACACATCTACTAACGTTATTAGTGTCTCGCAATACGTGTAGTCACGTATTCCACTACATGATATTTCACTTTTAGATAACTAGTCAAACTTACTAGTGCTAGATAACAGTAGGTGCGTTGCTTCTTAAAGTGTTTAATTATGCATTGCTTCATTTTTGCATGTTGTATTTTAAAAAAATTTTCTGTTCTTTTGATTTTCTTATCATTGATTATCATCAGTGTTGCTGTTCATTTTCATTTTTGAAATCATATGTTTCAAATTTTGTTGAAAACTTAGTTGAATTTTATTATCATCTTTTTTGTTGATTTTTCATTTTCATTTTCATTTTTTCAACTTCTTTTACTTCGAATATTACCACATCGTTCCAAAGTAGGTCGATGGTGGATGTGTGCTTTAATGCATACTGTCATTTAGTTATATTAATTTCAAGTCAATATTCTTTTCTTAATATGATATAATTTTATGCATGTCATAAATCTTGTTGTAGTTTTGACTCACCTCTCTCGAGTAATTAGTTCTAAAAAAATTAATGGGATTAATTTTTTTAAGGGGAGGTAATAAGGGAGCTGTTACGTACATTTATTACCTAAGGGGGTAGTCGTCGGTCCTACCAAATGTACGCACCAGTTTTATGTAGTTATATTATTTGTGCGGTCGAATGATTCGCGCACTGACGTGCACAAAGCTGTGAGTGTTGCTTTGGACGCACGTGTAACCTAGTTGAGTAGTTTGTGACGTCATGTTTTGAGGTGGAAACATGGAACTGTCTTGTGTCCATGATAGTAATTTTATATTTCGTATTCAATGGCATTTTAAGGAAGCCATTTATTTCTAGTGATCTGTATTGGTCTTCAGGTCGAAACCAATATCAGGAATGTCACGTGAGTTATCGTCCCACTTCTTATTTTAATGCTGTATGAAAAAAGGCCGCTCTAATACTAGTCTAGCGGGAATTAAGATGTTCCTAGAATGGATCTACAGAGTCGCTTGCCTTTAAGATTTGAATCGTAGACGGAGAATTCCTACGAGTAGAAGAAGTTATATTGTTTATCTTACGCACATGTTTTATATGCCGTACATGCTTCAATGCCAAAGTCGTGGCTTGGATGTAAAGAGAGGTTAGCCAACTGAAAGCCTTTACTGTTAGGATTATCGTATATGACTTTGTGTGAAAATTATATGATGTACAACGCTATGTATGAAGAACGTCTGGGAATTTTAACAAATGTAATATGGAAGATTTCACCCCAGAGTATGTATACGTTACCATGATAGACGTCCTTGAAAGAAGGTCAACGGTCGTGACTGAGAAGGATATTATACGGTAACAGTTTTGTAATCCTTGGTCTATGGACAGAGGTCTTTACTAGAAGAGAATCTTCAGGAACTTTAGCAGTAATAAATCAATATGTTGTCGTGTGATCTTTGCGCCTGTGACGATGTCCGTCTTGTCCACTTCGTGTCCTGGTGAATAAAATCTATGTAAAGTTATCAACGACTCGTGTGATGCCAATACTTGACCAGTTCACACAATTCAAGATACATTGTTGGTTTTTCGTTTGAAAGACATTGTTGACATTCATTCCATTGTAACCATTCGCGTTTCTATTCATCACTATGAAAACGACACCAACAAAATCATAACTTACGCCAATCCTGGCTACAGACTTTTCGCACAGATGAATAAAAGAGACGAATCGTTCTCTTACACGCGTCTGGGATGCTGTAATTATACAATCGATTCCCTTTCTGACTCCGTGTTTCTTCAGTTTCCTAGTCCCGGTGTTCCTTATTAACATGTAGAGAGTCCCTGTGCTTATAAAAGTCTTATTTGGTTCTCCAATAAAAGGTCCGGTCAACAAATAGGAATTATGAATCTAGTCTTCACTCTGGCGAGGTCTGAAGTCTTGGCGAGCTTGAAATTCACAGTGAGATAAAACTGCGAAATAGGCAGGCTATAATTCCCCTCAATGTTGTTATGAATCTAATCAGAAAGATCCAATCATTTCAAACTGGTCGGGTGTGGCACTTTCAAAAATATTTCCTACGTGGAAACATTTAGCAAAAGGTCACGTCACCCATATATGATAATATGATATCTTGCATACGCTCTCACCAACACATTTGTAGACTCATATTGTCTAAAATGTAATAAATCCATGATTACTTTTAACCAAGTGACCAGAAGCGATTATATCACTCTTGTATGCCCACATGTGTCACACAGACAGTAATCTCGTTATCTGTCGTATGAGTACGCAAACTCCGTGTCTTATCGGTGATTTAAGCCGACAGCGCTGACCGATGTACGTGTTAATCTGCCGCGCCTATAACCACAAATCTTGGTAGCGTCAAGCAAATGTGATATTTATCACCTTCAGGGTGATTTGATAAATTCAAATATCTGCTACTTAGCAGAAGAATAACGAAGAAAGAATGAAAGAGAAGAACGCAAAGTGCGATAATTGACCGCACATAATAAAATTCAGTACCACAAATGTACCGATACTGCCGGAGAGAACCAAAGATCGGTACAGGTCGTCCATTTCGTCACAGGACAGATGAATATCAAAAGAGATGACAGGAGGAAGAGATAACAAAAGATGTAAGGATACGAAGTTAGAATAGGCAGGAGAGATCTAAGATGTCGAAAGGTTCAAAATTACAAGCACTGAGTGTCGTAGATTTTTTGATAGGAGAATTAAGACTTGGGTTGGTCCCTTCTGAATAGATTAGAATAAGTGATAGTCACAGTGAGAAGTAGTAATAGCAATAGATTTCTACGAGTGAGAAGGTAGAAATGTGATAAAGGCTGTCTCTGAAATCAAGAAATCTTCTCTCTTTCACCTATCTTCTACGACAGATTTAGATTTGAGTCAGACAGTCTACACACATATATATGAAATATATATATATATCCACTCACATACATCTACACATAAGAAGACAGTTAGAAGTACAGACGTGGGAAAAACTCTAACAATGATTATATGAATAGTTTGGGAAAACGAAATGACCGACACGCTGGAATAAATTTTATGAGTAGTTTATTTATCAAGACTAAACTTCTCTCACAACATATCAAATCACATCAAGCATATACAAAGAAAAAAATCATAAACAAAAATCAAGAAATGCTACAAGAATGATAGACCCGTTGGTATGATTCCTCCCTCGATGTATAGCTCACCGTCCCGTTAGAAGAAAGTGATAGCCCAAAGAGTCACAGATACATACTTCCGGGACCGTTCTCTTGGGAATACTATTGTTTTGGATGTCTGTTTAAGTCACATAAAATTGTCCAGGCACGAGCGTTTATAGCTAGCACAGTGTCAACATCTTAGATTTCAAACGAATGAGGAATGTCAGGTCGGCACCTTTTCTCAATATAGGAATTTAGTTGGTAACACCACCACTTGTCAACAGTGTCGGGAAATTTACTGATTGAAATATGTTACTTGCCACCAAGGCGGAAAAATGACTAGAGTTTTCTCAGGAAGAATCAAATCAGGCTCGATGACCCGTTACTTATTTAACATCTTAAAGTTCTTGTAAAAGTTATACATCAAATCTTTAAGGTAAGAGTGTTTGTTGTTTTCTTCACAGATTTATCTCTTTTACTCAAACGCTGGCAAAGTTTGGGTACCACAGTTTCACTATATAAAATGGAAAGAACACATATCAAATAATTATACATACTATAACTGATAATTTAAACTGCAAGCGTAGCTTGTCTTATCATTTAAATTTTCCCGTGGAATAAGTTATATATAAAAATCATCAATCTTCATGAATTAGGAATACCTACGTGTTCCGTCACCACTCATGAAGCATCTAGCATTAATAAAGTTAGTTTAGAAAGTTTATTCTCGTCTGATTATTAGCAGTTAAATTAAATTCCTTAATAGCCGACTGAGTTTAAGCTAGAAATATAATTTCTGATTTCCACTGTAACTCGTCACTATAAAATAATACAGACTATATAAATTAAGCGCTCTGCACCAAATCTAACTAGAGAAATAAAATAAGCGATCTAACACTTTAAACACTTCACAAAATACTAGATGTTATATATGATATTTTACCTCCAAACAGAATTACAGTTTCACAACGACTAGGATAATTCACTAGATAGGTATTTAGAAGCTCGGCAAAATTTGACGAGAAACTAATGACTTCACTATACAAGCTTCATTCACTAGCACGAGTGATTCTGTCTACTGCAAGTTGGAGAATGAAAAGAAAGTTTCAAACTCTGGTTAATATCTATTTCCAGACAAAGAGGTAAACTTTTAATTTCGCAAAACGAAGTACTCTCCCCTTTTCCGTCTTTAACGCTTACGTTTAACACCTAAACGCATGCCGTAACTGCCACCTTGCATCTCTGACACCTCCGTCTAAGAAACAGCCGAAGCGCTACGTGTCAGATGCAAATGTAGACAACTTGTCTGCACTGCAGGGGCAGTTTTTGCACCTACCCCGAGAAACTCATCCTGAGAACCATAACTGACACTTTGCTTTCTCGCACCTTACGCCAACTCTGGCCGTGGAGCGTGAGTGTCATATCACCTGACACTGAGCATTTACCTTGGGAACTACATGTCAGATGCAAACTACCAGACAAATGTCTCCTCATCATGTCTGACGGAGTGAATTCTCACACTTCAGGCCCAGAAACTTAAGACAGCTGTCTGCTCCCCTGTCTGCGGAATGCATTCTAACACTCTGCGTCTCGGGTAGGCGCTGATACGTTACGTCATAACTGCGTTCTCAGTTTAATCAGCAATGAAATGCGTTTCTAAATGAGAAACGAAACTGGCGAAAGTGATAATGGGAAAGATATTATTACTCGCAAACGAATGGATGCAAAAAATACAGGAGAAAGGTAAAGAGTGATAATAAAAATAGAGGATACGGGTGACAGAAAAAGAAGAAGATATAGGCAATTTACGATCAATAAACTCTCTGTGACAGAACGTCCCCCCTTTAAGATATGGAATCACTCCATGTCTACGTTATGGGAATAAATTTCCTATATTGGTAGCTTCAGGGTGTCTGTCTTCTTCCCTCTCATCTCCCCCCTCCATCTCTCCAATTCCTACTCACGCCTCCTCCCAAAGTTTCCTTTCTCTTGAATGTCTCCCATGCGCGCTTGAAAGAGCGTCGCCGCTTCTGACATTTTTGAAAGATTTCGTGTGTGTGCAGTGGAGTTTCCCTGCCACTATCGTCATCTTCGTCAGTTTTGGCGATCGTCAGGAGATGGTCGGACGTTGGCACTGGTTTTTCCAATTATCTCTTTAACAGATTTAAATGGAAAACCTTTTCCTTTCCTTGAATAGAGAACTTGTAGTTAGCCTTAGAAATCTTTTTCAAGACGGTAAACGGCCCTTGCCATCCGATCATCAGTTGGTTGTTTCCGGTAGGGAGTAACACCAAGACTTTCTCTCCTGCTTCCAGTTCTCTTTCTTTCGCGACTTTCCTGTATCGGTTAGTGTGCTTTGTGCGTGCTCGCTTAAAGTTGGTCGTTGCTAGGTCCCATCCTAGTTTCAACCTTTCCTTTAAATCCGACACATATTTACTTGCTGAGACAACTGTCTTCAGCCTTCTGGTCTGTCAGCGACCAAAGTAAGGCTTCAAGCGGGCCTTTAATAGGTCTGCCGAATAAAAGCGTAGCTGGCGGAAATCTTGTGGAAGTATGAGGAGATTCTCTGTAGCCAAATAAAGCTGCAGGAATACAAAGATCCCAATCTCCAGGTTTCACTTGTGCCAGTTTACTTAACATCATGTTGAGGTTTCCATTAACACGTTCCACGAGCCCATTTCCGGCCGGAGTATAAGGCTTTGTGTAGATATGTTGGGTCCTCAAGATCTTAATGATCTCATCCATCAACAGGTTTCGGTATGGGGATCCGTTATCCGTCAACACTTGCTGAGGGAATCCTAACCGAGTGAAAATCTGCACGAGGGCTTCTGCGACATTCTTGGCATCTGCGCATGTTAGCGGGATAGCTTCTGCCCATAAAGTGCATGTATCGACTAAGGTCAGGATAAACCTGTTCCTTCTTTTAGTCCTTTCTAAGGGTCCTAAAATGTCGATCACAACCCGTTCGAATGGTGTTCCCACTATTGGCATTTCACCCAAAGAGACTGGGGGTGTCCGTTGCTTGGGTGGTACACGTTGGCACAGGGCACAGGATTTGACATACCTGATAATATCAGTATTTACTCCTGGCCACCAATAATGAGTGGTTATCCGTTGGTTTGTGGCGTTCTGTCCCATATGTCCGCTGAAGGGAAGAGAGTGCCCCATTTCTAGGATTTGGCTTCTGTACTGTTTCGGTACTAGGAGCTGGTTGTAACCTTGGTCAGGCTTGCCCGTTCTGCGATAAAGTACGCCATCCTTAGAAAAAATGTCCCCGTGCTGTCTGGGTTCCTTAGCCATGGGCAGTTTCCTAAAGCAGGGTGCCAAAGTAGGGTCCTTTTGTTGCGCTTCTTTAAGTTCCATGGGTAACAAATTAGGCGCAGGCTCCCGTTCCTTCTTGGTTTGCCCTCTTGTAGTTACTGCTGCCACAATCGGCTCTTCCGGTTTCCCAATAGACACGTATCTCCCGCCAAGTATGACTGGGTAGATGGGGTCATCCATAACAGCCGCTTTGATCACGCCTCTGACAAAGTCAGAGTGGATCTCCACCAGTGCGATGGGAAGCGCTGTAGGTGCATCACTCTTACGGCTTACGAACTCCACAAAGTTGGACGGTCTCTCCTGTCTCTTGACCGGGTTTAACCAGGTTTCTGGCAACAATGCAATCATACGAAAGCCCCGTGTGAAATAAACAAGAAGTTTGAGAACCGTTTATAATAACAGTACCTCGCATTGAGGGTGTATCCCCAACAGGTTGGGAATCACTGTCAATAATTCCGCCTTGCGAGACTGTTAGTAAGCATCCAATTCGTTTAGGCTCTGTGTGCTCACTCTGATCATTAGCCCCGTGCTCAGGGGTTTTCCCTTTGTCATCTTGACCTTTCTGGCCACGCTGCCATGAAAGGCGGTCGGATTGATCAGACTGCTTACTGTGTTTGGGGTACTTGTTTTTGTAGAACTTGGATTTTTCAGGAGGGGGGTTTTGAGGTCCAGTTTCTCTGTGGTTATTTTGGTTAGAAACATGAAGAATAGGAGAAGATTGGTCTAGATTATTTTTCCGAAAATGCTCTTCTGTCGGTTTACGTTTTGTGGCCGGTAGTTCAGCCAGCGCATTGTGATATCGCTCAGACTTTTCTAAGATGTCTTCAAGCTTTTCTGCCCCCTTCTCTGCTAGAAATCTCCGGGTATCAGCAGACAAAGTGTTCTTTATTTGTTCTGTTAAAACAAATTCCTCCAGACCTTCATAGGTAGAGGGGAGCTGTGAAAGCTCAAGGCACTTTGTCAAGTATCCCTTTAGACGGCAATAGAACTGCTGGAAAGTTTCCGAGCTCTCTTTCCTGCTGTTGCAGAAGAGTTGCAAAAACTTACGCGCATTCATTTCAAAGCGCTCAAGCAAAGCTTTCTTCAACAAGTCATAGTTGTCTTGTTGGCCACTTTCCAGTTTAGAATAAACATCATAAGCAGAACCTTTAAGGGCCTGGGAAAGTTTCATACACCAACGCGACCTCTCTAAACCGTACAGAGTTGCAATTTTCTCAAATTTTTCTAGATACGTGTCAATCTTCTCATTAGGACAAGGGAAAGATTCTAGCGGAAAAGACATAGCAGTGAGATGAGTAGATTGAGTGTTTGAAGGATCAGCCAAAGAAGAATGAGGAGAAGACTCTCCATTGCTGGAGGTAGAGGCAGCGCCACGACTTTGGACCTCTAGAGCTTTACGTGCCAGCTCATGCTGTCTCTTCTCCCTCTCCTTCTCATGCTGTCTCTCCTCCCTCTCCTTCTCATGCTGTCTCTCCTTTTCTCTTTCGTTCGCCCTGCGAATATCCATTTCCTCATCCATCTTCTTCTGCTCTCTATTTGCGGCAGCTTTTTCCTTCTGCTCCGCATCATATCTCTCAAGTTCGTCCCTGACAAAAGCTTTCGCTTCCTTTCCGTCCAAACCTTATTCTCGTGCCTCGTCCCTGAGCATCTGTCTAAGTTTCGCCCTTTCGGCCATAGTAACTCAGTGGCTAAGACTTAGTTCGAGAAAGAAAGAAGAAAGGATACACTGGTTCCTACCACTTACGAGAAAATACCAACAAAAGATGATATACCTTAACCTGGGATGCCTCCTCCAAAATAATAAAGTATCTAACTATCGCTGCTATTAATCGGCAATAAAGCACCTAATGCAGACGACTATGCCAAATAAATGGTAGTTAAGATTACTCACTGAAAAATAAGTTGCTACAGTGGAAACAAAATAATTATTGCAAAAAATTTTAAGGAGAAAAAAAATCCCTTTAATTTTTAAATCCACTATCAAGTTTTCCCCTGAAGACAGTTAGGGTAAGGGAGGCAATTAATCTGGACAAATAGTCCGAAACGCACTCCTTAACTTAGTTCAAACACCTTCCTGCTTCAGAACCCTGTGAATGTTATACACTCACAAAACGTTACCAGCGTTTAGTATTACAAAATCAGTAATAAACATATATTCCGACAAAATCAACCTGTAAACCAAATGTATAATGCTCAATAATGCTGTGGAAAAACAATTATTAGCCGTGTAGTCAGCACGCCCATAAAACAGATCGATATGTCTAGGGGATAGTTATTTTTAAAAAGATACAAAACTCACAAGACATCACACTCTTACTCTATATCAGAATAAAGAATCTTAAAGACGAGCTGATATTTGTCGTCTCGTTTTCCTTTCAAAGTTCAAAATCCCGATAGACGAGACCCCATTTGTCGTAGATTTTTTGATAGGAGAATTAAGACTTGGGTTGGTCCCTTCTGAATAGATTAGAATAAGTGATAGTCACAGTGAGAAGTAGTAATAGCAATAGATTTCCACGAGTGAGAAGGTAGAAATGTGATAGAGGCTGTCTCTGAAATCAAGAAATCTTCTCTCTTTCACCTATCTTCTACGACA
Source organism: Oreohelix idahoensis (assembly GCA_024509875.1). Lineage (NCBI taxonomy): Eukaryota > Metazoa > Mollusca > Gastropoda > Stylommatophora > Oreohelicidae > Oreohelix > Oreohelix idahoensis. The sequence goes on from JAMPIV010004058.1 coordinate 19,571, forward strand.
GATTTAGATTTGAGTCAGACAGTCTACACACATATATATGAAATATATATATATCCACTCACATACATCTACACATAAGACGACAGTTAGACGTACAGACGTGGGAAAAACTCTAACAATGATTATATGAATAGTTTGGGAAAACGAACTGACCGACACGCTGGAATAAATTTTATGAGTAGTTTATTTATCAAGACTAAACTTCTCTCACAACATATCAAATCACATCAAGCATATACAAAGAAAAAAATCATAAACAAAAATCAAGAAATGCTACAAGAATGATAGACCCGTTGGTATGATCCCTCCCTCGATGTATAGCTCACCGTCCCGTTAGAAGAAAGTGATAGCCCAAAGAGTCACAGATACATATGATTTAGTCTAAAATTCTTCCCCTTTAAGGTATAAACAGACTGGATACTCTGATCTAGTATAAGGGAATATATATATATATATATATATATATATATATATATATATATATATATATATATATATATATATATATATATATATATATATATATATATATATATATATATATATATATATATATATAGTTAGCAATACCTTGCATAAAGAAATGTTATGACAGCAAAAATGAATGGGTGTCAAAATACCACCATAAAAGGGATCGCTCAGTCCTGCATTCACTCTGTTCATTCAACTGTGCTCATGTGCATTTTTCAACAACAAAATATTTTTAGGACTTGCCCATACAGAATCTTCAATGGTAATCTTGGCCAAGAAAACCCCAGGTCCAAAAAAGACGGGTTGAATTTACTACTTCCGGGACCGTTCTCTTGGGAATACTATTGTTTTGGATGTCTGTTTAAGTCACATAAAATTGTCCAGGCACGAGCGTTTATAGCTAGCACAGTGTCAACATCTTAGATTTCAAACGAATGAGGAATGTCAGGTCGGCACCTTTTCTCAATATAGGAATTTAGTTGGTAACACCACCACTTGTCAACAGTGTCGGGAAATTTACTGATTGAAATATGTTACTTGCCACCAAGGCGGAAAAATGACTAGAGTTTTCTCAGGAAGAATCAAATCAGGCTCGATGACCCGTTACTTCTTTAATATCTTAAAGTTCTTGTAAAAGTTATACATCAAATCTTTAAGGTAAGAGTGTTTGTTGTTTTCTTCACAGATTTATCTCTTTTACTCAAACGCTGGCAAAGTTTGGGTACCACAGTTTCACTATATAAAATGGAAAGAACACATACAGTTGACATTCAAAAATTCGGCAACCTCCGGACCTGAGGAGTGCCGGATTGTTGAAAATGCCGGATTTTTTATGGTTATATATGCTGTATATATTTAACAGAAAATGTCTACCTGTACAGTCCTTTAAAGAAAGAAAATTAAAAACTAAATGAAAAGCAAATGAAATTTTAATGTTCATCAACTAAATAAAACAGTTCTACAGAATTTTAGTTTAACTGAATAAAATAGTTCTACAGAGTTTTAATTCAACTAAAGTCAAACAGTGGCGCGCCAACGCGGTAAATTAAAAAAATGCGCTCCGAAATCCATGCCGGAAATCTGAAGGAACCGGATTATCGATGGATGGATTTTTGAATGTCAACTGTATCAAATAATTATACATACTATAACTGATAATTTAAACTGCAAGCGTAGCTTGTCTTATCATTTAAATTTTCCCGTGGAATAAGTTATATACAAAAATCATCAATCCTCATGAATTAGGAATACCTACGTGTTCCGTCACCACTCATGAAGCATCTAGCATTAATAAAGTTAGTTTAGAAAGTTTATTCTCGTCTGATTATTAGCAGTTAAATTAAATTCCTTAATAGCCGACTGAGTTTAAGCTAGAAATATAATTTCTGTTTTCCACTGTAACTCATAACTATAAAATAATACAGACTATATAAATTAAGCGCTCTGCACCAAATCTAACTAGAGAAATAAAATTCAGCGATCTAACACTTTAAACACTTCACAAAATACTAGATGTTATATATGATATTTTACCTCCAAACAGAATTACAGTTTCACAACGACTAGGATAATTCACTAGATAGGTATTTAGAAGCTCGGCAAAATTTGACGAGAAACTAATGACTTCGCTATACAAGCTTCATTCACTAGCACGAGTGATTCTGTCTACTGCAAGTTGGAGAATGAAAAGAAAGTTTCAAACTCTGGTTAATATCTATTTCCAGACAAAGAGGTAAACGTTTAATTTCGCAAAACAAAGTACTCTCCCCTTTTCCGTCTTTAACGCTTACGTTTAACACCTAAACGCATGCCGTAACTGCCACCTTGCGTCTCTGACACCTCCGTCTAAGAAACAGCCGAAGCGCTACGTGTCAGATGCAAATGTAGACAACTTGTCTGCCCTGCAGGGGCAGTTTTTGCACCTACCCCGAGAAACTCATCCTGAGAACCATAACTGACACTTTGCTTTCTCGCACCTTACGCCAACTCTGGCCGTGGAGCGTGAGTGTCATATCACCTGACACTGAGCATCTACCTTGGGAACTACATGTCAGATGCAAACTACCAGACAAATGTCTCCTCATCATGTCTGACGGAGTGAATTCTCACACTTCAGGTCCAGAAACTTAGCCCAAACTGTAGACAGCTGTCTGCTCCCCTGTCTTACGGAATGCATTCTAACACTCTGCGTCTCGGGTAGGCGCTGATACGTTACGTCATAACTGCGTTCTCAGTTTAATCGGCAATGAAATGCGTTTCTAAATGAAAAACGAAACTGGCGAAAGTGATAATGGGAAAGATATTATTACTCGCAAACGAATGGATGCGAAAAATACAGGAGAAAGGTAAAGAGTGATAATAAAAATAGAGGATACGGGTGACAGAAAAAAAGAAGATATAGGCAATTTACGATCAATAAACTCTCTGTGACACTGAGAAAGGCTCAGACATGTCAAAGAGTGAACGTGAAGTTCTGGAGTTATAGAAACCAGCTGCTATCCCTGCCACACGTCATTAATTAATCACATCTTTCACACACACAAAAATTAAATTTGTGAATGATATGACGAATTATTGATTAATGACATCTGGCCATAGAATTTTATTCTGTGCAATAAAATGTATTGACCATCTCTGCTCCATTTTAAAGTCAATCTGGTAAGATTAATAAAGATGGATAATTTAAACATGTTTCTTCCTATAATTATTATAGTATTTTAAATATTCACGCCATACCTCTAAGCCACTCCAACCCCATGGAATAAATTTTACTGGGCAGAGGTGACAACCGTTTCGAAAAACTAAACCAACCAAAATTTATCTTTGAATAAAATATACTTTGGTATATTTCACTTCTATTGTAAAGATCACAACAAAGTTGGTCACTACTGGAGCTGCGTTTAAAATAAAACACTCGCTGACCTAGTTTTAATAAACACATTGATTGAATCCGCAAATCCATTCAGCATTTGACGCCTACCCGTTTAAATACAAAGCACAACTATTCACAGTCCATTATTTAATTTACTTTAAAATCCCTTTGTTAATGGAATTATTTCCACCTTATTTACATGGTTTTAGTTATTTTATAACTGACTGGGTCAAGGACGGCCAGAAATGGACATATTAAATACAATGTACCACGAAAGAGAGCGCCATGCAACATTTCATTCCACTACGAAGAGTAGAGCTTAGAAATACTTTACAGCGATGCCTCTTAACTGTTTTAGTTATTGCGGAGCCCCATTTGGACCATTCTGTTGAGGTCCTCTGGACTTTAGATTTTAGTTTTGTTGTAATATGTTTTACTTCCTCTGCCTCCCTTGTCTGGAACCCACAAGGGAAAAGAAAAGGGGGGGGGGGGCAAGGAGAACTTGAAGAAGAACCGTGGAAGAGGAGCCTAAGGAAATTGGAATGACTTGGGCACAGCTGAAAAAGACAGCCCATAATAGATATCGATGGAGAGCAACTGTTTCTGCCCTATGTTCCAGGGGGAACGAAAAGGAGTGATGATGATGATGCTTTCCTTGCCAAAGCATCGATGTATTTCCTCTTGTATCTTTTGACGTTTCTACATAGCTCCTTGTTTCTATCTATGTATACACTTCATGAGGCTTGGTTTGGGAGCATCTGATTTTCATTCATTCATTCATAACCCTCCACTCATAAAGGAGCATAGGCCTTCAACAAACACATGCCAAGTCCTCCTGTCACGTGCCATCATCTCAAGTTCTTTCCACGTTCTCCTCATCCTTTTCACCTCTGTATCCAGCTCTCTTCTCCATGTGCTTCTTGGTCTACCTTTGCCTCTCTTGCCCTAGGGGTTCCAGAACAAGGACTGCCTTGTAATGCTATCAACATGTTTCCTCAGTGTGTGTCCTATCCATGGCCATCGTCTTCTTCTCATCTCTTGTTCCACTGGCACTTGTCTGGTTCTTGTCATCAGTTCTACGTTGGTAACCTTGTCATACCATTTTAATCCTTCTATTCTACGCAAGCACCCATTTATGAAAGTCTGTAGCTTTTTGGTTGTTGTCTTTGTTGTTCTCCATGTCTCAGAGCCATACAATAGGACTGACTTCACATTTGAGTTGGAGATTCTTATTTTCGTGTTGGATCCGATTTCTCTTGATCTCCATTGTGCTTCTGTTTAAATCTGCTTTCGTATTTTCCCGTCTTTTCTTTTGTTGATGGTGTCTGTTGTTATCCGTGCTTTTTGCTGGCGTTCCTTTTTTTTTTTTTTTACCTCTCCACGTGTCTTAGTCAAAATATTTTTTAAAAATTTGTTGCCAATGGTATTCTGTATTTACTGCATCGTCCAGTTGTTGGAATATTTGATATGTGTTGGATATTGCCATGGTAATTTAGTCTCTTCCTTCTTGGTTTCTTAGATATCCCATATTAAACAATTAACACGTCTCGTGTCAAAATATAGCCAATACACAAATACATTATTTTATTTTTATTACAATTTTCCTAATATCTAATTTGAAATAATCTTCGTTGCACATTAGTTGTTGTTGTTCAAAGCTGGCAGTGGGAACACGAGTGCGCGGCCTCCTGTGAGCCCGACGCCCATTGGGATGAAATAGATTAACTCTACCTAAGGCCGGCCCTAGGTCCATGCGTCCCCTGGGGGTGCACAACCCGACTTCTGAGGTATCGAGAGTTAAACTATTGTCTTTAGCTATATGTTATTGCTTATCTTGTGAGTTTAATATTTATTTTGGCTACATGAAGACAATCGAATAATACAAGGTCTGTTCTTTTATATACTTCTACATCATGTAATGGTGACCCAAACTTGTTGTTTATGTATGTACGCACAGTATGATTTTCCAGTTTTTAGTCAAGTGATGTCCATATTGCTGTATGTATTCTCTTCTGTGGAAACATGCTTCCACCTATAGATACTTGTCGTAAATTTTTGATATATTAGAAGATTATTTCTGGTCCCACCTGAGCAGAGGTGATAGGGGAAAATATGTGAGAATAAAGGTGTAAGAAATAGATTTCACGAGTGAATAGTTTAAGGAAAAGATCTGTCTCTGGAATGAATAGTTTCTCTAGTCCAGCAGCCTATCTATACGACTAAATTTTAGTATAAGACAATCTAGTACCTCCTTATATCTAGAACTATAAGTTAAACTAAACACAAATACACAATTATGTGACAACAAGACACACAAACGTGAAAAACTATGGTTAATGGGTATGGGTCTGACCAACACACAAAGTTAAGTTCTTTTTGTTTTTTATTATCATTAAACTTTACAACATCAAACATATAGAGAAATCAATAAAATCATGTTTACAGACATGAAAATAACCGAATAAGTGCCCTCCCCCTTGTTGAGAAAGGATCCCAAAAGAAGTTAATATCCCAAAGGTCAAAGATTAGCACTAGGTTAGAGAATAGACTGTGAAGAACAAGTTCCCACTAAATTACTACTCAGTAAAGTACACCAGTCTAGCGAAATAAAAAAAGAAGTTAGTACAATGCTTGTAACAAATGAAAATATTCACTCTATCTCTCTCTATCTCTCTGTCATACGTGGCCATAAACAATCTCGCTTACCCAATCGTGGTGTTTATATCCCTTGGACAAAAATACAATAGTTCCTGAACCTATACTGTCCAGTGGGTTGCCAAATTAGCCCCAGTCCAGCCTATATATCGAATAATAATTACAAAGGGGACGCCAAATTTGGTGGTTTAATTTTCCCTGGATGAAACAAAGGTCACCGCGAATAGTTACTGAAGCAAGACGTGCTCTGGGCGTTCACAGTTGCAAAAGGAGAAATATAGTTCCATTATTGCGAAAAAACATCTGGCTGCTAAGAAAAATGTTACAATGTGTAAAAATGATGATGGTAAATCCTATCGCTGGCTCTAAGGTGAGTACCGATTTTGAAACAGCGTAACTTTCTGGATCATTCCGTTGATACGGCTGTCAAACGTCAGGAATATATGTTCTATCGTATGCCCAGTGGGCTGGAAAAATTGAATAAATAATTCTGGGTAAGGTACAGTCCAGTTAAGATTTAATATTAATGTTTATTGGTCTCTTTGGCCCAACCGGTTAACGAAGGAACTTGGGACTTGTAAGCCAAGAAGAAGACACCATTAATCCTTCTCTGAATGAAGAAAGAAGACCTAACTAGCCCAAAAATCGAAGACCCAAATTAAGACCCATCGCCAATGGTTTTTGATCAGGTACTATTTAGGAAGAAAAGAACATTTATGAAAAAAATGAAATGCTACTATCCAATCAACACGTACGTTTTTCCGCCTCAGGCATGTCGGGAAAAAGGGTATGCGCCCTCCCCCATTATTGCCCGCGAGAAAATGAACAGCGCACAAAGTCAATTATTATTTAATTTATCCATACGCGCACTTCAACAAAAATCGCCTGTCACTATTAGCTATTTCATTTGCCGGCGTCTGTTGTTTAGTCACATGATATAACACTAGTGATACCGATAAAGGTTTGTTACTTATACCGTCCGATAAAGGTGGGTTATGGATACCAATAAATGTGTTGTCATCCTTATAAGGCGTCTATTGTTGATACATACACATACGCCACACAGGATAAATATAGAGATACGTTGCTAAAGGATTCCGTATTACAGGCCACGCCCACATAGAGCTATTCCTAAATATGTTAAGTAGGTATAATCAGTCTTGCAATATAGCAGTAGATCCTGCTTGATTGTAATCCACCACTTGATAAGAATAGGGTTATGTTTCAAAGGTATGTGTGTTCAAGTCTACATCATCGCCATATAGGCTAGTAATAAATATGTGTTACTACTGTCACGTCTAGAATATTGAGTGCGTGTGTTGGTTTAGTCGTTTACACCACAGGTACGTACACAAGAGTCATGGATGGTTGTAAACGACTGGTGACATTTAATACTGGTTTATTCACGTCACAACACATTGATATAAAATGCACATAGTCAGGATACAGTTCACAGCATAACACGAAATATATCTAACACATAAGGACTGCGCACTCGGCAGTTACTATGAGATCAGCGCTATAAAGTATCATCAATAATTCAGCGCTATCTCTTCCTCAACAACTATCCTCTCCCAGGAAACAATGGCCTTTATATAATTCATCAGCGCTACAAAGTATCATCAATAACAATCCTCTCACAGGAGATAATGGCCTTTATATAATTCATCAACAACTATCCTCTCACAGGAAATAATGGCCTATATATATATTCATCAGCGCTTTAAAGTATCATCAATAACAATCCTCTCACAGGAGATAATGGCCTTTATATAATTCATCAACAACTATCCTCTCACAGGAAATAATGGCCTTTAAGTAATTCATCAGCGCTAGAAAGTATCATCAATAACGATCCTCTCACAGGAGATCATGGCCTTTATATATTCATCAATAATCCTCACACAGGAAATAATGGCCTTTAAGGACTGCACACTGCAGTTATCAAAATGGCCTACACAAAATCTTCAGCTACTATCCTCTCACAGGAAATAATGGCCTTTAAAGACTGCACACTGCAGTTATCAAAATGGCCTACACAAAATCTTGGCCTCATAAACATTTTCACAATAATTCAAACTGCAGTTTTATACTACGCTGTACCCACAGCGAAAAATCCGTCGACATATTAACTTCAGCACTGTACAGGCATTTTACACTTCCCAAAAACACTGTCTTGACCTACTCGGTCAAACGCCCAGAACACTCTCTCCAAATCACACACTCGTCCCGTTCAACACAGTCACGAGACTTCCTCACGGTCAACACAACTCAGTCAATCAATCATCTGCGGGCTAGCCGCGAGCTATTCTCACCCCGCTCAAAACATTACAGAATAAATATATCTCACACTTGAGATGATCAGCTTTTTTCCACGCCTTCTGTAATCTATCTCTCGAAACTACCACGAGATATTTTCAAAACAATTCAATAGCCAACAAGCAAACAAGTGCTCCAACTCAGAATCTATCTTGACTACTAATATACTCAGATTTACGTCCCTTACACCAGTTCTGTTCTTAACAACTAGTCACTTATATAATTTCACACAATGAAATATAATGCAAATTCTATTCTGTCACTCATCCGTCACGCGTAATAATCCCAGTCAGCTAAATCGTATCTTCTTGTGCAAGAATGTGGGGTGATAGAATTTACATTAAACTGAACACCTGGCAAGAAAATATCTACGCGTTATGTTATTTCTCTAGTTTTAACGCTAGGGAATCACAGTGAATTAAAATGGTAAACTTAACACATTTTAACACTTAAGCACAATTTCTATTACCACAAATCAGAAAATGAAATCCTCACGAGACAATTTAACACATTTAGCGAAGAATGGTTCTAGTCTGGCGTGTTTTAGATAATCCAAAATTTTCTGAGCGACTCTGATAACTGATCTGGAGAGAACGCAGTATATATACAGATCTTGGTGTTATTATCACTAGAGGATGTTATAATTCACACATTCTGCATAGCAGAGAAATCAGGAAACTGCGTTTCCCGGATCAAAGGTTTTATCGTTCGCTCTACTCAGCGATGCTGACCGACATCAAAAGACTTGGCCGTGCAACGGGCCTCTCTTAGCTTTCGTCCCCTTTCACAGATCAAACAATTTACCTCCCCCTGAACGTACGAACATCAAAGGTGGTCGGGAAAATATTATCGCCCCTGTATCTCTTCACACAGTCCGTTATTTCCACGTGCATCTGTCTAATGACCGTTAATTGGCAGATCGGCTCGCGTGAGAAACTCAGGTAAGCAAACGTGATTCGCTCCCCTGTTAGGACTGGCCGGTTGCGAAAAGTTGGTAAACAACTCTATTGTTATGTTCCCAGAAAAAGGCGTGGATTCAAAGGTGAGTCATACAAATAGAAAATTGCGTGGTTTGGCTTAGCAAATGGTAGACACTAGATGGGAAAGCAACGGCTGTCAGATTACTGTAAGCTATATTTCCATTATAAGTCACAATACTTTATATGATAAAAACAGTTCTTTTTCGTCTTTGTCCAAAGTCAATGTGTCTCTATGATCTCTTCAAAACCACTGTTATCTGTTACATTCTGTGCATGTTGGCCATCCATCAAAGATGTAATGTCCACGTTTCTTTTGTTATTTACATTATTGTGAAGTCTGGTGTACACGTCTCCTTTGACAATGATTGATGCATAGCACTGGATAGTGTTTAATTCTTAAAGGACGAGAATCCTGTATCCAAGGTCGATTTTATCTAAGAGCTCGTGATAACAGGCCAGTTTTTGGAGCCGGTTGATTTAAACAAAATGTTTCTTTTTTGTTTTGTTTGGATCTAATGTTATATTTTATTAAGCTTCATTCAGTTCCCTTAACAATTATGTTTAACATTACTTTAAGAAAACTTGAAAAGAACTTTAAAATTATATGAAAATTTAAAGCAACAGAAAATTACTTGTGTCAAACATGGGCAAACCTTCAAATCTTTCAAGAGTTTACTTTATTTTCGTTTTGATAGTTTTTAATGTTGCTGTAATCTTGGGTCTCATTTCTTGCCATTCTATAAGTGCCTCTTGCGCTTCCCCTGACAGTTGGGAGCCGCACCTTCACTAGTGTGCGTTTTATTATTTCATATTTAATTGGGGGGGGGGGGGGGGGGGGGGGGGGGGGGGAGGGGGGGGGGGGGGGGAAGGGGGGTCGAAGTGACTCAAAGATATGGCGTTCGGCTCTAATTCTAACGGTACCAAGTTCGCCCCTAGCATATGGAGTAGAATTGATGGAAATGTTTTCCAAAACCAGTTGTTCCTAATGATGTCATACTCCGCCCTGGTCTCCTGGATAGTGAGATCGGATGACTAGCCTTCTCGGATGAGGGCGAAAAATAGGAGTGCACGTTGCGCATGTTAAAAATCCCTCGGTTGTTGGAAATCGTAAAGAGTAGGCCAAACGACCGCGGCCCTGGCACAATTTAAAAATTAAGAAACCTACCCACCACACAAATATTTATAGAATGTGTGATTCCTCTACACACACAGTGTGATCCTCCACGGTACTACAGAGTTCGTGCACTGTGCTGAGACCCTTCTTGTGTGATCTAAGGGAGGAGATCCGAGTACTTATGGAGTTGTCCGTGTGCAATGAAGATGGTCCTTAAAATCAAACCAGTGTCACGAGGACAGCTTTTCTTCTTCTGTGTTTTGTTTCTTACATTCCACTTCTATTCTCCTTTTATGTCAGTTTTTAAATTACCATTTATGATGCCCCTTATGCTGTCTTTTTCATCGTTTAGTGTTCGAACGAACGAACGAACTTTATTTTCAAAGGGTTAAGAATTGGGCACGCAGGCCCGTCTTACATTCTGCCCTTCCGCTCTCTGTCATCTTGCATACTGTATCCTTTCAATCGCACATGTATTTTGAGCATTATTTAAGCATACAACATTATCAAGGTAAAATAATAACATACATTTGTAATATCCAGTCATAATCAAATTTAAGTATGTTAAAAAATTAATTAATTAATTAATTAATTTTTAAAAAATGTAAAAAAAAGAACAAACAACAACAACAACAACAAAACAGACAAACAAACATAATCTAAACCATTCATACAATAAATTAGAAATCATTTGAAACATAATCAGATTATGGTGTCATATAATAAGAACTCGTGAAATATTGGAAATCTGCTGTTGAATGACCAGGGACTTCGTGTGTTGTCAGCGTATGCGGAAAATATTCCCAGAGGTGAGCGGCATTGAGTCCAGGGCAGATACTGCCACAGGGAGTGAATTGTTGACGCCTCCACTATACGAGATCCAGCTTTATGACCTATGCTCCTTAGGGAGGTAAAGGGTATTGACTGATAGATGAGAATCGTGCATATAGGCCCGTCTTGCATTTTGCCCTTCCTCTTACTCATCTTTTATTGCTAGTTATCCAGACATTCTCCAACATACTTAAAGTACTAATTTAATGGCGATGCAACATTATAAGTAGTATAAAGTATATGTTCTAAGATTCCAGGTGCTCAAAGTGGTTATTTTCAATAAGAGAAAAAAATATTGCAGAGAATAGTCCGGACGCTTTCAGCTTCCTTTGGAGCGCGTCTTTATTCTTCTTGATACAGGACCATCTTTCGTCTTGGGTAGCTGTGTTGAATTGGCTTTTGTTGCTCGTTATGTTTTTATTCTTTTCTTTGTTTTCCTTCAGAGCCCTGGTAGCAGACTGGATAATTTGATACATTATTGGATAATTAATACACAGTGTGGACCAAGGGTGGAACTTACTTCAAGAACCAGTTCATAAAAAAGGTAGTCACATAACATATACTGCCTTAGGGGAGTGAAGTGTTATAGACTTCGCCATACTAGGTCCAGGATCGAGAGATGGGGTGATCAATTCCCTTCCTCGCTGCCTTTTCCTCCCCTAAATCAGAGCAGAGTCAGGTACCCATTTACAGCTGGGTAGACTGGAGCGTGTCGGTACCGGGATTCGAACCCGGCCACTTTACCGCGAGTGACCAGAGCTCTTACCTCTTTGTCAATCGGATGCTCAAACAAAGAAGATAAGTAGTGATAAAAATATTATATTTCAAGAACTGAGTATTTTAATTAGATTGTGGTTCAAGCGTAATAACAAAGCATAACTAAGCTTGTAAGATACTCATTCTCATTCAAAAGTTTGAAATACAGTTTTGTGAGATTTCGTACACTCAAAGAAATTCAAGCTATCAAAAGGAAATCAGCCCAGTCTATACAGATGCTTTTTTTTAAATGCTTATACTATGCCAGGTTCCCATAAACATCTGAGCACGGACACATATTAATGATATGACATGTCAAGTTAACATTGTTTATGAACTGTACATAAGCGCATATGGCCGACACCAGTACCATTCGTGGGAAAGCTCTACGGAGATTCACATAGCCTCAAACTGACTACTGCTTTAATTGAAAACATTAAAGTGGACGTCTGAGATCGTACGAAGAAGAAGAACTTTACAGATCTGCTTATGAAATTATTCATTTCTTTGAGTGCAGTAAATCTCATAAAATCATATTCCGAATTATCCTGAATATCTTACAATATTGATTTGTATTTTTGTAATAAAATTAAAAGCAACGTTAAACCTTAAAAACATGATTTTTAAAAATCAATAAATGAAAATCAACAATAATATTTACACATAATTTCAGATGGCTGAAACTTTCCGAAGCGAATTATAAGATTATTTGACTGACTGTGACGTGAGTTTTCAATTTGCTAAGCTGTTAGACATAGCATTACAAAGGACGAAAACCATACGTAAAAAAAACAAAACAATTAAGAAGCAAACGTTCAACTTCGCAAACGAAATGTGTGCATGTGTGTGACAAAACGTCTGAACATGCTCTTTTGCATGATTCTCACACCTTCAGCCCTCCGGCAGTATCCTTTATCTTTCTTCAATTTTCTCACTCGTCGCTTTTATTTGGCATAAATCATGCCTTTTTCATTTGTATTTTCACTATTTTGCTCTATGCTGGACATAGCATGGTGTAGTCTCTAACACGCCACTCCCCTATGGCAGTATTTGCTACGGCAGTTTTTTTTTTCTCGTTCGCCCGCTAATACTCGAGGCGAAATCTCAGGTTATTATTTTTATGTCTAACCTGACATTGATTTTACGTGAGTATCCCTTTATTTCTTGTACAGAGACAGGTGTCCCTCGCCATTCAGGCAAATACTCGCCGATTTCGGAGGTACCCATTGCAGCTGGGTCGGCTCAGGAGCCGCCAGTCCCTGGTCGACGACACTCCTTCAAATGTCCTCGCCAGGTCTCGAGTTAATCCAGTCCAAATCCCGGTCGACGAAAAATCCTCAAATGCCGTCGCCCGGGTTTGATCCTGTATCATCCGGTCGCCAGAGCGGTGTTGTAACCACTACGCTAGCGCGGCTCCCCTGTTACGGCAGTAATTCTTATCTTATTGTGTCGCATTCACGCTTCACGAAGACGTGTTAAGTTACGCCAGGTTATTAGACGGTCAGCGACAGTATTTTATCACAATATCCGTCTGACCATCTTTTCAAGCGACGAGGCGTGTTTATCCAATGAGTGTTGAATAGAACCAGATTTGTTTGCCTGGCGAAACACATGATAACCCGTGCGCAAGGCGGAACTGATGACATAAGCGCTTCCGGGTCATTCTTGCTACACCAACATTACCGTCTGTGTGACACCTGTGGGCAGACAAGAGTGATGTAGCCGCTTCCGGTCACTGCTTAAAAAGTAATCATAGATTTATTACATTTTAGACAATATGAGTCTACAAATGTGTTGGTGAGAGTGTATGTGTCGTAGATTTTTGATAGGTGTTTAAGATCGATTTTGGTCCCGTCTGAATAGAACTAGAACAGGTGATAACTCAGTGAGAGATAAGTTAAAGAAAATAGATTTCACGAGTGAAATGGTGAAAGGTAGAGTCTGTCCCTGGATTTGAGAAGATACTCTAGTCCAGCCTACCTCTACAACAGAAATTTGTTGATCCGACAGTCTACTTTCTCGATATATTAATATATATATATATATATATATATATATATATATATATATATATATATATATATATATATCAACCACTCACATACACCCACACACAGATAAGTGACGACAATTAGACGCACAAACGTGAAACTATATTAAATGGAGTAGGGATATTGGGACAAGCTGACCGACACGGTTAAGAAGTTTTATGTAAATTTTATTTATCATAAAGAACTTCACAACATTTATCAAAAAAAATATCAAAACATAAAAATCATAGGTTACAGAATTAATAAGGAATAGACCCATAAGTGTAATCCTCCCTCCTTCTGTTGAGACGAGATCCCGTTAGAAGAAGTTATTAAATCCCAAAAAGGTCAAAAAGATTCGCGCTATGGTCTAGAATTTGCCTATATGCGGTAAAGAACAAAGTTTCTCAGTTAATCTATTCTGAAATGAACAGTATTAGCAAAACATAAGAAAGGCACAACAAAGTGAGTATATCAGTTATACAAATTTAAGAATTATTCATTCCTTCTTCCTCTCGCTCTGACAAACATGTGATCACATTTCATTCTCACTTACCAAATAAGTGCTTTCACCACATCTGGAATATATCTCCATGATACATCCACAAATCCAAGGTTGGGTTATTTGGTGAAACCAGCCCCAGTTTCTCCAAGACTGATTAATTCTCTTATTGGGAAACGCTTGCTTCGTTACTGTTACTAGGATTCTGTTTATTACACATCAATGAGTTCAGGTAGGAAATTACTTAAGAGATTTAATGGTCACAGTGTCAGAAGCTGATACATTTGATACTAAAAGGAAATGTCGGGGTATTAAAATCTCTCAGGATCAAGAATCCTCGTCACACCACAAATGGTCGATAGTCGGAAAAATGTCAATGTTTGATTATTTCGCCACCACGTGCTGAATGTATATACAAATTGGGAAAAAGAAATCTGGATATCTCTAGGCCCAGTTACAATTTATTCTTAATATTCTTTGGGTTGGTACTCTGTCTCTTTCTGGGTGTAAACAAATTAAAACAACTCCAACGAAAAACTAAGTAATTCCAATGATATAGTGGATCTAGAAATCGCAGCTAGATGTTCCAAAATCTCTGTGGGTGCTGAATAATCTAAGTTTGAAAGCTAGAGACATAACACCTTTGGGGATTTCTGCGGTTAGATTTTGAATCAAAGTCTATTTTGTCACTTAAGTCGCCCGTAGACGGGAAAATCGTCTCTTTGATCTCCTCGTTCTGTAGCTTAATTTACCTTCACGAACGAACTGATGTGGGAGGGGAGGGGGGGGGTAACTGAGATTGATTATCTCGCCTTGACCAATGTCTACCGAAAGTAAGTCTTAACTTATCGACTTTGATTTACTTCATTAGCTTATCTCCCCCTTTCCCTCTTTCTACGTGCATCTATCAAAAGGTACAACTTTTGAATTATCGCTCTTGATTCTACATATATACGACCCGTCCCCTCTCTCTACACGTGAAACGGTCTGATATTAACCATTCCTAGTGCCTGTTAAGACAATAGAGAAAAGAAAAAAATAGGCGTGGCTAAATTATGAGTGAAACAGATTTCAAGTACAAAGGTTCTGCATTAACAAAACTAATAAGCAAAAAAAGGTGGAAAACAGGTAGAAGCAAAACGTGTAGATATCATGTAATGTATTTATGAGTGTATGCAAGACATCATATTACCATATATGGGAGACGTGACCTTTTGCAAAATTTTCCGTGTAGGAAATATTTGGAAAGTGCCATACCCGACCTGTTTGAAATGATTGGATCTTTCTGATTAGATTCATAACATCATTGGAGGGAATATAGGCTAACAATTTCACATTTTTATTTCTCTGTGATTTGCACGCTCGCCAAGACAACATCAGACCTTTGCCAGAGTGATGAACTAGATTCATAATTCCTATTTGTTAACCGGACCTTTTATTGGAGAACCAGATAAGACTTACAAAAGCACAGTACATCTCTACATTTTAATAAGGAACCGCGGGACTAGGAAACCGAAGAAACACGGAGTCAGAAGGAGCAATCTATTGTAAAATTAAAAGAAATCCCAGACACGCGTAAGAGAAAGATTCGTCTCTTTTATTCATCTGCGCGACATGTCTGTAGCCAGCATTGGCGTAAGTTGTGATTTATATTTCATATTTTATTACTAACATGTGAACTAACATATATATGTAAATAGTACCATGTGAAGTTTAATGTGTGAAACTCGCAATTGGATGTCAAATTCATTTGGGGCTGGCAACCTCAGTATCTAGAATGATGATTCATGAACCACCACTGTAAGGGCTGGTGACTGCTTTATTGATAGTTTCGTAAGAGAGAACTAAAAGCATAAAGTAGTTCCAGGTTCCTTATGGAGCAGGGAGGGAAAGATGAAAGACATGATGTACATTCTAAGCATAAGACTCACATTTTTAAAGCAGTGTAAATGTTCCTATAAACATATTCACTTTAAAATTAATGTAAGGTTTCACGCTTTAAACCAGCGTTAATGTCTATGTGAAAATATTCATTTTAATTAATAGAAGTTTCAAACTTTTCCACAAGCGTAAATGTAAAGGAAACATAAATGAATTTATATTTTGAACACTTTTCAAACAGTGGAGATGTAGATGTAAAACATATTATATCTGTACGTTTAACCTTTTCATTTAAATGTAATGTAAAGCTAAAGCTATTCAGTTTAAATGTAAAGGAAGCTTTATCCCGAGGAATTAAATTTAATTCTCATAGAGGGTAAATTCTGACATGGGATGGTAGAACAGAATAGAAGGGGGGGGGGGGACATAACTGTGTCGGAAAACGCCATACTGAGAAGAACGTTTCGTTTCTATTTCTATTACCAGTTATAGGTGGTACCAGCAGAAAGGACCATTGCTGGCATAAGCAGAGACAAGCGGTTTACGCATTAAGACGGCAGACCAGCCTTGAAGACTCTCCTAGACTTTCCTGGGAAACGAGCTTCACCCTACAAACCGTGACCAGAGACGAGTAACAGCACTGTACAGAAAACCTACCCATCAGGAGGAAGATTAGAATGATCACTGGCAGCTAAGTTAACCTATATGCTGCCACTTGAACATTTTCTAACCCCACACTACCATCACCAACGTGATGAGTAACTTTTCTTGATTCATAACTATTCAAATTATTTTCCAACTGTTAAAACCTAAAGTAATTATTAAATTTTGTTATTTGTAATGTTAGAAATTTAACTTCGATTCAATCCTTTTAAATGTACTACATGTTTGTCTCAGTCAAAGTTACTAAACACACACTCTAAACAGAGCTATATTTATATTATAATAACAAATTCCCGTGGGGGTTTAACGAGCTAGAATAAACCATTGCTAAATTCTTAATAAAAGTGTCGGCAGATTATAGAATTAACGTGCTTAGCGACAGCCAGCATTGTTTTCGCTTATCTGAATATCCTATGAATACTCCCATGTGATAGAAGCTTTACTACTCTTCTATCTACATTTCTGCCAAGAGTAATCTTGTGTAAAGATAGACTCCATTGAAGCCTATAATAGATACTCTTGAGTTTTGGCCACTGTTGGACCACTACTGCAAAGCAGGGGAGGCAATACCGTCACAATGTGAGAAGTGCCATGAAATGGCGCGCAGTGTTAGTCGAAAACAGAGTAATGACGGACTGGGGAACTAACGGACAAGACAAAACAGAATGAGGGAAATCACATAATATTTGAGTATGTGTTAATAAAGAATAAGAACCCTTAGTTGTCGTAGATTTTAGACAGGAGAATTAAGACTTGGGTTGGTCCCTTCTGAATAGGTTAGAATAGGTGATAGACACAGTGAGAGTTAGTAAAAAGAAATAGAATTTCCACAAGTGTGAGATGATAGACTGTGATCTAGAGGCTGTCTCTGAAAAATCGAGGAAATCTTCTCTTTCACCTATCCTCTACGACAGCTTTTAAGGCGTCAGACAGTCTAAACACAGATATATAAATATATATATATATTACATATATTTCTATCTACTCACGGGCACGCACATACACGTGACGACAGTTAAACACACAGACGTGGGAAATCTATAACAATGAATATATATATATATTAGAACGAGCTGACCAACGCACTGATTTAGTTCAAGAGAGATTTTAATTATCATCTAAAAAAATCTTCTCACAACACCAACAAAAATACATCAAGGAAAACATATACAAATAGTCATAAAATTCAAGCAAATGCTACAAGGATGATAGCCCCGTTATGATCTTAACTCTAGGTTTAGCCCACAGCCCCGTTAGGATGACAGATGATGGCCCAAAGAGTTATAGATGCATATGGTTAGGATCTAATATTGTCCCCTTTCTTGAAGGTAAGAACTGACTTATGACAGCAGTATCTATTCTGAAGGAGAAATTAAATTAAGCAGCAAGTCTTTCATAAGGAAAAATTACAAAGTGAGTGCATTAAACAACGAACATCCTTCCGTCACTTTCACTCGGTTCTTTCATCCGGGTACCCAGGCTTTCGCGCTTACTAAAAACTTGAGGTTGTTCACCGTCTGGCGCAACCTTAGGACACTTCTCTACAGTGAATCTGGATTCTTTGGATAAAGCGAATCCCAGCTCTGCAAATACAGGTTTCTTCCACTGTCTTCGGGGAGCGTTCATTTTACCAGTTTAAATTTTAGATTTACTGTTAATGTCACTTGAATCAGTTTTGGGTAAGCGATTTTAAACGGGCACACAGAGTCTAAAACACGAGGATTCCCTTACTTTGGAAAAAGTTGACCAGTGGACAACTGCTCTCAATAGATAGTCTTGGTTCACTATCCACTCTTTCGATAATGTCGGAAATGTTAATGGTATTTGTTGAAATTTATTCTCGCCGCCAGGCAGCATGTATATTTCAATTTGAGAAGAAATATGAACTGGCTCAGAAGCCCAGTATAAACATTAGTCTTTAGCAACCGTTAGTGGGAGTGGTATTACTGTTTATCTCTGATGGCACATGCACTGTCAGACCAGTGTTACTTGAAAAAAAAAACCCACGTGGTTAAAGATAGGAAATGTCTATGCTTCTCACAAGTATGTCTCTTTACTAAACGCCGGCAAGTTAAGTTCACCCCAGTATTCACTGAATGAAGAAAAACAACATATAATATACTATACAGAATATGTACTCGTTATAATCTTACATTTTTAAACTGCAAGCGTACCGCTTGACTTATCATTTAAATTCCCGTGACGTAAGTTATAATTAAAAATCAGCAATCCTCATGAATTAGGAACACGTGTGTATTCCGTCACCATTCATGAGGCTTCTAGCATTTTTAAATTAGTTAGAAAAATTATACTCGACTGAGTAGTTAGCGGTTAAATTAAATTCCTTATCGCTACATGTTTAGTAAGCTAAAAATTATAATTTGTTAGGTATTTCCACTGCAACTCGTCGACTAGAGAATATAACAGACTTATAAATAAATCATTCTGCACAAAAGAAACTAGTAAAATAAAATAGGCGATTTAACACTTCATCACTTCACAAAATACTAGATATTAATATTAATATTTTACCTCACACAGAACTACAGGTAGTCGCACAACTTAAGAATTATATGCTTATATATATGGAAGTCTAGACACTCTGAGAACTTCGCTATACAGCTTATACTGTTCCGTTCGACCTGTCTACTGCGAATTTAGGAGCGAGAATGAAAATAAAGTTTAACATACTGGTTATATCTATCAAACAGACAAAGAGGTGAATGTTTATTTCGTAAAACGAAATGCTCTCCCCTTTCCGGCTTTAAAGATACATTTAACACCTAAACGCATGTCGTAACTGCCACCTACTGACCGAGAGTGCGCGTGTCAGTTGCGACTCTCCCAGACAAATGTCTGCTCTGTGCTAATGCGTCTGGCGCGGTTCACGCCTCCGTCTAACTATCGGACCGTGAGCGCTCATGTCAGGTGCGAATGCAGAGGGCGATATTCACACTTTCCGAGAAACCGGCCTGAAAAACGCTGTGACAGGTGAAAAAGCTATACGATAGGTCGGCCCTATGTCTGAGATGGTGTCACGAAGTGTATTCGCCTTCTTTTCTCTCTGTCAATCTGTTCTCATACCAAAACATTCCTTTTCTCTAAATTCTCTGGAATATCGACCTCTGACACAGAGTATTTTGTATTAAATACACCTATGCCTTAGTCCTCGAAATACTACACACGAGAGAGAGAGAGAGGGGTGGAGTCAAACACATTCAAGGAATAACCAACACTATCAGTATTCCCAACTCTGACTTATGTATTTAAATACTTGTCACCACAAAGATGCAACAATATACATAGTCCGTGAAGTGTAACACATTAATGAAAATCCCAGATAACAAAGTGCATTATGTTGTCACAAATAAATATCGACTTGCACTCGACAGTTCACGTCCGCCATCATGACCACAAATCTCCCCGCTCTCTTCTTGACTGCCCCAATCAGAACGCCCCTTGCGTTCACCTCTGACCTGCTGACCTCGCAGTCTCTGTTGTTAAGTTATGTGTATGAGAACACGTCTCATACCCGACTGACATTATGTACCCGCCCCCAGCGGAGCACTGCCAGTCCACAGCTGTGTTCATCACACTGTGACATCTACTCTCCCCCCCTGGGGAAAAAAACGAAGTTTTTTTTTTTTCTCTCTCTGGAGGGCGGCTGGACGCACTCCAAACACCAAACATCCGGCTTTTGAGCCAAGTATACATTCATTTCCTTTTTGTCTTCACACATCTTGCATACTCAATTAAACATCATGTGGGTGAAAACTAAGAAATAAACAAGCATTCTACAAACGAGACAGAGTGTCAGCTACCACGTTAAGCTTACCCTCTAGAGGTAAAACAGTAAACTTGTACTGTTGTAGTAAGAGAGCCCAACGAGTTAATTTTGAGCTTGTCGATTTTGACGACTGTAAAAATGAGAGTGGTCGATGGTCTGTCTGTAATACAAAATGTGAACCTATCAAATATCGGGACAACTTTGAAACTGCCCACACAATTGCCAAGCACTCCCTTTCAATCGTAGAGTACCTGGTCTCAGCCGGCAACAGCTTACGACTCACATACATCACTGGATGTAAGGTACTCTGGTGGTCTTGCATTAAACAAGCACCAATTCCTACAGAAGATGCGTCTGTCCGCAAAACAAAGGGTTTGCGTAAATCTGGCAACAGTAAGATGGGTTTCCTAGAGAACACCCTCTTGATTTTGGATAAGGCTATCTCGCAATCTTGTGTCCACACGACCCTATTTGGCATCCCATTACTCGTTAGCGAGGTAAGTGTAGCTGCAATGGAAGAGAACTGAGGGATGAACTTGTGATAAAAATTCACAAGTCCAATTAGACTTTTCACTTGCTTTTTTGTTTTGGGTGTCTGCAACTGTAAAATTTTTGTAACTGTCTCATCTTCAGGTTTCAGGTGATTATGACCTACAGTATGTCCTAAGAAATTTAACTCTTTAAAACCTATGCAAACTTTACTCGGCCGTGCCGTTAAATTATGCTCTCTTAGACACTGTAATAGGGAAGACAACCCAATCATGTGATCCTCCCATGACTCATGAAACAAACATATATCGTCGATATAAGTAATAATATCAGATCGATGTCCTAACAACCTTCTCATCATCCTCACAAATGTGGCTGGCGCGTTCACTAAGCCAAAGCACATGACATTGAACTGAAATAATCCTTTGGGGGTGCTAAACGCTGTTAGAGGTTTCGCAGCCTCCACGAGGGGTACCTGCCAATAGCCTCTAGACAGATCGAGTTTGCTGAAATATGTAGCGTGGGTAAGTTGTGTTAACAGATCTTCCTGATTAGGTATTGGTTCAGCGTCAACGACGGTGATGCTGTTCAATCTCCGAAAGTCAATACATATACGAAGAGATCCGTTCTTCTTGCGAACCACAACCATTGGAAAAGAATATGGTGAATCAGATGGAGAAATGATACCCAGTCGTTGCATGTCATCAATTTCTCTCTCGACAGCCGATTTGAAATGCATGGGCAATGGATACGGTTTTACCCTAATAGGCTGATCGCATGTCAGAGTGATATCATGACAAATTAGGTCTGTTCGTCCTGGCAGATCTGTGAGGACATCCTTAAACTCCGCTAATATCTTTTGTACTTCCGACTTTTGTTCTACTGTTAGGTCATCACTGATCCGCACCATATTCCATGACTCTGAAGGAACCAGGGGTACGAGGGATAACTGGATATTCCCTTCACCTTTTTCGTCTCCCGTGTCATCAATGACTGCCGTACATGCCACTGTTGCTTCAGTCTGTGCTGCCCTTGTGACTGCTTTCAATGCCTCAGGTCGTTCTATATATGGTCTCAGCATGTTGACATGAAATACCTTCTCCTTATTTCGGACCAAAATTAGGTAATCGACATCTGTCAATTTTTTAACCACCTTGAATGGTCCTTGCCACGTAATACTCAAGCGATCCTCTTTAGCTGGTAAAAGAAGCCAAACTTCCTCACCTGGAATCAGAGATACTAATTTGGTGTTCCGATTTGCGTATTTCCGATACCGTGCTAACGATCCCGCCAAGCAATCACGTGCCACCAAACAAGATTTTACAATACGTTCTCTGAGGCTGACTACATACTCATAACTCGTAACTGAGGTGCTATTTGCACATTTTCCAGTTAATAAATCCTTCAGTATGTGCATCGGCCCCCTCGGGTTTGCCCCATACAGTAATTCGAAAGGAGAAAATCCTGTACTCTCTTGGGGAGCCTCCCTATAGGCAAAAAGGACCGCTGGGAGTAACCTATCCCATTCTTGCGGAGATTCTGCGGTCACTTTTGCCAGCATGTGTTTTAATGCACCGTTAAAACGCTCGCAAACTCCGTTTGACTGAGGGTGATATGGACTCGTGAATGTTTGGGCAATACCCAACAGCCCAGTGATTTCTGACATCTCCTTAGAAATGAACTGACGGCCCCTATCCGATAATATTTCTTCCGGAAAACCAAACCTGCAAAACAGCATCTGCAAAGCCTCTGCGACTGCTTGTGAAGTAATATTCTTCATCGGCACCGCCTCCGGCCACCTGGTGCATAAATCTACCATCGTTAAAATAAAACGATATCCCTTGTCTGAAGTGACCGAGAGGGGGCCTACAATATCAATCGCTACTTTCTGGAACGGTCGGACTGACAAGTCCGTAACCTGCACTGGAGCTTTGGGAGTTCTGCCTTTATGCCTCATCTGTTGGCATATCTTACAGGACCTACAATATAGTTTAATGTCCTTGCTAAACAATGGCCAGTAAAATTGTGACAGCACCCTCTGGCGCGTTCGAGCCACACCCATATGTCCCGCGAAAGGGGAGTCATGTGCAACCTCTAACACTTTTGCTCTAAAACTACATGGTACCACCACTTGGCGCTGAGTTTGTACTCCCTTAGCGAAACATCTAGTGAGAATATTATTCTTGAGCTCGAACCAATGTCTGGCCAACTTCGTGCACTTTACATCACCTTTCTCGGCAAAATTGTAAAATTTACGCAATGATCCGTCCGACCGTTGGTGCTGGATAAAGTCCGACACCTGTGTATCCTGACTCCCTTTGACCAATTCCGATGTCTTAGCTTCATGATGCGTCGCTTCTAATGCGTCATCTGCCTTTGACTGCGCCCTCGTAATCACCGCATTGGCCATAAGCACACGATTGTCCCTCCATTTCTTGATGTCCATCTGCGTACATTCCTGCACACCTTGCACATTACCCACAATCAAATCCGCTATCGGTGCTTCGAGTACACAGGCCTGTACTCTACCAGATATGAAGGGAGTGTCCACCTCAATAATGGCAAGAGGGTAATATTCAATGTTACCCCCGAAAGTGACGCATCTTGCTGTCTTACCTATCAAGCATGAGTCGTCAATGCAGGATCTACGCACACCTATAGTTGTGCATCCCGTGTCTCTCAACACAGACACCTCCTGTTTTTGCACAAATCCTGGATGCAATTCCAAATGACCATTTTCTTGAAGAGAAGAGAGACAAGGCAGAGTGTGACCACAGATAAGCATAGGCTTACCGTCTGGTTCAAATAATGGCCTACACCCTTCGCAATTCTCATTGTTAAAGGTTTCTAATATGCAAGCCGAATTAGCTCGTTCTGAATTATTAGCACAGACCTTTGCCAAATGTCCTATTCCCTTACAGAGACTACAGTGTAGCTGAGTATTGCTATCCTTTTTTGGACTGTTGTTTGGAGAATGTTTGTCTACTCGGTCTGACTCCTTTTTCTCAAAGGATTTGTTTCTTTGGTAAGGTGAGCTTTTGCGAAATCGTCTTTGTTCCTGCTCGTTTGGCGCCTCCATCTGGATCTGATTTCGCGGGTACCTATCATGTCTGTCTCCAGTATATCTGTATTGATTTCTATCAGACTGATAGTTACATTTCTTCCTCGGTGATCTAAGGTCCCGATAATTGTCATACCGTGCAGGAGATCTGTCTCCCCGAAAGTAGGGTCTATCATAATTAAATCTTCTGGGGCCAAATCTATCGGCACTCTTTGATCTATGTTGATTGTAAGGTTTTCTAGTAATCTTTCCTATACTCGCTGAAAAAGTCTCAGTGATACTTTCCCTGTGTATGACCTTTCCTGGATGCGCAGTGACATATTGGTGTCCTAATTCTGACATCATACCGATGTTTTTGGGCTTGCGTTCCTGGAAAAACGCTATAAGCTCAGATGAACACGATGATAATACTTTGTCCCGTAACATAAGGTCGAAAAGCCCATCGAAGTCTCTAGTAATACCTTCCATCTCAATCCATCGATTTAGCAGCTGAGTAATTTTTGCAATGAAATCCTCAAAATCTTGATTGACGCTTGGTCTCACGTCTCGGAAACGAGCCCGATACCCTTCCGCCGTTAGACGAAATTTCCTTAACAACCTCTCCTTGACTATGTCATAATTTGCTCTGTCGGCTATAGGGATGCTATACACAGTTTCTAACGCAGATCCTGAAAGCAAGTTTCCCAGCAGAACAGGCCATTCTTCCTTCTTTATCTTCCACGCCAAAACTTCTGCTTCAAAACGTTCTAAATACACGTCCATGCTGTCCAAATCTTGATTAAAATTGGGTAACCGTAGTCTATAGGGACGTGAGAATTCTTTCCCACCTGAATCCTGCTTCCTGGATTCATTATCTAGCTTCTTCAGATTTATTTCTCTGTCAGCTTCAATTTTCTTCAACTCTTTCTCTGCTTCTATCTTCTTCATCTCTTTCTCTGCTTCTATCTTCTTCATCTCTTTCTCTGCTTCTATCTTCAATTTCTGGAATTCTCTCTCCTCACACCGTTCCATTCTATCCTGATTTTCTTTCCATTTTTTTCTGCCCATTCCTGTAGAGCAGGGCCTGTTAATGCTAGCGCTTTACCAGCATCAACAAATTCTAAGAGGCTAGCCATCGTTATGTAATGTAATAATATCAAAATTTCTTAACGCAGTACTCAGTGTACAAAAAAAAAAACGTTCAGTATTCTTCACTGGAAAATTATCAGATATTGTACTAGAAAATGAATCAAAATTATATGCAATACTCAGTCAGAAATACTGACTGTACCAAACAAATGGGTGTATTCCGTATTATTATGTGAAGTTACTCAACAGCACAACTTGCTGTACCCATGACACCCTTAATATTTAAACAGTGTAACCAAACCTCACTGCAATATAATTAATGGCATAAACATACATGTGATTCTCAACCAAACAAAGAACTACGTTTACACAAGCAAAAGTACCCAACCTACTCTTTTGCTATGGGTATTGGAATTGAAATTGAGATACACTTCACTAAGACAAAACAAACAAAAATACAAACAATGTTGACCCTAATGAAGGTGATTAAGATGACCTTACTATACGAACGAACACAACAGTACGGTGGAATAAGAAAAAAAATACACTCAGACAGCAGCAGATGTCTAATTACAAACCGTAGCTGTTAACAAATGAAAACAAGAGTTTGGGAAATTAACGTATGTACATGATAGTAAGAAAAATACAAGAGAATACTCCAATTAAACATGACGAAGAGACACTATTACAAATATGACACCGTGCAAACAAACAAGACCTGCACCACTAATACACTAAAATGTGCAACGTGAATTATGCAGGGCAGCCAATAGGGTCAACTCTATGTGCCCGTGCTCCAGCACACAATTCACCCAGCAACAGTCCTAAAGAACAGTTTAGCACAATCTCTTACCGCAATGCAAAAGAGAAAATCCTAAACCCACACAACAACCAAATAACACCAAAATTATACTTCTACGAAGACACAACAAAAACCTACAATAGACAATGAAGTGACCAAAGGTAGTATGTTGCAACACCACACCAGCTGGATGACGTATTCACCACCCAAATGTAAAAGAGGTCACCGGAGAATGATTACTAATTATATAGTATTATAAAGTAGAAAGGTACTAGAAGAAAAATAAGTGTCAAATAATATATAATAACAATAATACTACATTAGGAAAATTAACTATAAATCAATTAAATTGATGATCTCCGAAGGTCTGGGTTCCTGATGATGACGTTGATATCCACAGCACACTAGTCACTAATGATCCAATGGTCCACAACGAACAACACGTTACAAAGTTACATAAAGTTACAAATATTGTCCATTAGGATGACCCCTGAGTGGTCCTAGCACTAACATGTAAGGCACAAAGTCCACGGTTGTCTCCAGATAGTGCCTTGTCTTCACTGAAATACCACAGGGATGTCACGCAAAAAGTCAGTCCACTCGCATCAAAGTTCTACCACAAAAGTATGCTAGCCCGTCGTCAGCACAAAGCGAGGTTTTGTCGGCTCCACTCCAATAACATCTCACGAGTTCATGAAAGTTAACACCGTTTGCAAAGGTGTAGTGCAGTCTTCTACGTGAGAAAAAGTTCAATACAGAATTTGATGATGGACTGCAATGTTTTGTATACGGCAACGATCGTAACGTAAATCTGGTACTGTTCAGCTTCTGGCAACCTCCGTAACGACCCTGTGTAAAATATTGATACTGTAATGCACCAGTTCCCGTGTTCGGCATGCACACCGTTCCACAAGAAGACTCAACCACTTGATTTCTACAGGTACGTCGTCTCCTGAGCCAGTAAACACTGTGTAGTGGCAACACTGTCCCACTGTTGGCTTTCAAACGGCGCTGCAGCGGCCTCTACTCTTGACCAGTCAGACGCTTCAACTTGCAAAGAGCCACAAATGTCCTTATACGCTATAGCACATGTAAAGTGGCAGCGTACTGTTAATAAAAAATACTGCCTTGTATTTTCGCTCTCGCTACATCCTTAATGAAAGACATAATTCTTTATACTCCTCTATCACACCTCCAAAATTTTAAACTTGCAACACCGTTCGTGAACTGAAAATCACTCGTGGCAAAAAATACCACCCTTCACTGTGTATCGCTAATCCGTGACCCGTGACACACTATTCAAAAAAAGTACCTGACAACTGCGTGAATGACAAACAGGTCTGCGATGTACGTGATCCAAAATAGATTTCTGACCTGGCGCTGCACTGAAATTCATACCAGTGGCAAATTTTCACTTCCTATTTTTCATCAGCATATGAAAAGATAATCAAACTTGAGGACCGAAATACGAGCCCCCAGCTGACACAGAGTATTTTGTATTAAATACACCTATGCCTTAGTCCTCGAAATACTACACACGAGAGAGAGAGAGGGGTGGAGTCAAACACATTCAAGGAATAACCAACACTATCAGTATTCCCAACTCTGACTTATGTATTTAAATACTTGTCACCACAAAGATGCAACAATATACATAGTCCGTGAAGTGTAACACATTAATGAAAATCCCAGATAACAAAGTGCATTATGTTGTCACAAATAAATATCGACTTGCACTCGACAGTTCACGTCCGCCATCATGACCACAAATCTCCCCGCTCTCTTCTTGACTGCCCCAATCAGAACGCCCCTTGCGTTCACCTCTGACCTGCTGACCTCGCAGTCTCTGTTGTTAAGTTATGTGTATGAGAACACGTCTCATACCCGACTGACATTATGTACCCGCCCCCAGCGGAGCACTGCCAGTCCACAGCTGTGTTCATCACACTGTGACAACCTCTCATCAATACACATCAGGAGATCTCCCATTTGCTGCGGGAAATAAATTCCTTTGTTCTACGTTTGACTGGCAAAACCACTGTGACCTTTTACCACTGTGAACTTTTACACCGCGCCCTGAATAATTACAGTTTAGCCAATGGATAGGGAGCGCGGATTAGTCTTTTGACCTTTGACCTCAGCAACCAAACTGAAACCTGGAGAAATTAGGCGCGATTTTCAAGGCATAGTCTGGTAAGCCCATTCTCTCGCTAGGCAGCGACCGGCCTGGACAAGATAGTCTGGTTAAGAAATACCAGTCATTTTAAACAGCGGTGGTTATGAGCGCAGCGAGTAAGTGATCTATATTGTTATATGAATAACATGAATTAATCATATGTTTATCTACAACATATCATGTCAGTATCTTTTGTTTTTCACTGACAGAAATTAATATCCCTGATTTTGTACAGGAGACAACAACATTATGTATACTGAAAGTTTCATCTATGAACTACGCTTGTCTTGTTTTATACTGAATGATTTCTACTAATTCTACTGTATGATTTCAGCCCTGATTATTCTTGTCATATTTTAATCCTGAATTGATTTCTGCAAATATCCTTATTATGTTTTAATGTGTTATGATGGTATTAATAAGGTATATGAATGCCTATCACATAAACTTAGAACTATGTAATAATGGACTGTAGCAAATTTTATAAATGAATATGTTGACTGACTTGTAATTCAGTGGTTCTCAAACCTTGGCAGCAATGACACCCCAACATGTTACAGCAAAATAGAAAACTATTACCCAGTGGTTCTCAAACCATTGTTGACAGTGACCCCAAATTGATTTTATTGCTCTATGGGCACAAGGTAGACCAGTGGTTCTCAAACTTTTGATGACCACTGCCCCAAACTTCACAGTGGGTGAAGCTAATGGCCCATATGTTGAAAATCACTGCGGTAAACAAGCTGGAAGCCAGATATAGGTTTAGATCCACCTGTTTGCTTATAACATCAGTTATGCTATAGTACTTTATAGATAATAAATAGTACTTTGTTATTGATGTTAGCTATGAATGTTTGTTAGATTTCTGATGGACGATTAGCGTCCAGCAGATATGGGAAATGACTTCTCTGGCATGATTACTAATGGAGCTTCGATTGTTTGTCAATCCAATCCTACCAACCAGGTTGTCATACCAGAAGACTAAACCATAAGCAGTGTTCTCAAGGGCAGACTTAATCCATCCCAGCTGGTGATGCGCCCTGAGTCAAGACGGAGAAAGCAGCTTGCCATCCTCCGAAACCCTAAAAAGACCTTGCTGGACCTGGAGTGCTTTGACATATTGACTACATAAATTCAGCATCTGAGATGAGTATCTGTACATGCCAGCAGAACCACTGCAGAATATTCCCATTGTCCTATGATTAAAAATTAATTCTGACATGGATCAGAACCATTCATAGATTAGGGAACATATCATATAGTTGTATATTTTAATATATTGTGAGATTCTATTTTCATTTTTGAAAACTTTACATAACAGAGTCTGTTGTTATTTTCTTTGTAATATTTAATTGGGTTGTATAGTTTTAATAACATAAATCTACACCCTGGGGGCAGAGCCAAAATTAAATAACACTATTGGGTCAGGATATTTTTAATGTGGCTGGGCACCAAATCTCTTATCCATCTATATGTACTATACATAGTCCTTTGTAGGATATCGGATAAAGAATTTATCGCCTAGAGAATATCCTGTTTAGTTTCACCAGAATTCTTGTAGAAAGTTTTTTGAGTGGACTAATCCCCGAGGAGAGACTGTGCATTCAACTTGCAGTCTGGAAGAGTTTCCTCTAGAGGTTATCTTTTATTCATTCCATTCAAGCTGTCCTATCTCCTCAAAACCATTTCACGACAGATGGACTGAGACATAATCGCACCTCTCGTCAAACTGCGCGAATGACATCTGACGCAATAAGGTTACTAGTCAGTATGAGAAAGAAAAACGATGATGGGAAAGAAATATATTTTTCGCAACGAACGAATGCGAAAAACACAGGAAAAAGGTAAAGAGCGATAATAAAAATAGAGGATAAGGGTGGAAGAAAAGAAGAGGAAAATATAGAAAATTCAATGAACATAACTCTCCGTGACAGAACGTCCCCCCTTTAAGATATGGAAGCACTCCATGTCTACGTTATGGAATTAAATTTCCTATATCCGTAGCTTCAGGGTGTCTGTCTTCTTCCATCTCATCTCCCCCCTCCATCTCTGTCCAATTCCTACTCAAGTCTACTCCCAAAGTTTCTTTTCTCTGGAATGTCTCCCATGCGCGCTTGAAAGAGCGTCGCCGCTTCTGACATTTTTCAAAGATTTCCTGTGATTGCAGTGGAGTTTCCCTGCCACTATCGTCCTCCTCGTCAGTTTTGGCGATCGTCAGGAGATGATCGGAGGTTGGCACTGGTTTTTCCAAGTATCTCTTTTACAGATTTAAATGGAAAACCTTTTCCTTTCCTTGAATAGAGATCTGGTATTTAGCCTTAGAAATCTTTTTCAGGACGGTAAACGGCCCTTGCCATCCGATCCTCAGTTGGTTGTTTCCGGTAGGGAGTAACACCAAAACTTTCTCTCCTGCTTCCAGTTCTCTCTCTTTCGCGACTTTCCTGTATCGGTTAGCGTGCTTTGAGCGTGCTCGCTTAAAGTTAGTCGTTGCTAGGTCCCATCCTAGTTTCAACCTTCCTCTTAAATCCGACACATATTTACTGGCTGAGACAACTGTCTCATCAGCCTTCTGGTCTGTCAGCGACCAAAGTAAGGCTTCCAGCGGCCCCTTGATGGGTCTGCCGAATAAAAGCGTAGCTGGCGGAAATCCTGTGGAAGTATGAGGAGATTCTCTGTAGCCAAATAAAGCTGCCGGAATGCAACAATCCCAATCTTCAGGTTTCACTTGTGCCAGTCTACTTAACATCATGTTGAGGTTTCCATTAACACGTTCCACGAGCCCATTTCCGGCCGGAGTATAAGGCTTTGTGTAGATGTGTTTGGTCCTCAAGATCTTCACGATCTCATCCATCAACAGGTTTCGGTATGGAGATCCGTTATCCGTCAACACTTGCTGAGGGAATCCCAACCGAGTGAAAATCTGCACGATGGCTTCTGCGACATGCTTGGCATCTGCGCATGTTAGCGGGATAGCTTCTGCCCATAAAGTGCATGTATCGACTAAGGTCAAGATAAACCTGTTCCTTCTTTTAGTCGTTTCGAAAGGCCCTAAAATGTCGATCACAACCCGTTCGAATGGTGTTCCCACTATTGGCATTTCACCCAAAGAGACTGGGGGTGCCCGTTGCTTAGGTGGCACACGTTGGCACTGGGCACAGGATTTGACATACCTGATAATCTCAGTATTTACTCCTGGCCACCAATAATGAGTGGTTATCCGTTGGTTTGTGGCGTTCTGTCCCATATGTCCGCTGAAGGGAAGAGAGTGCCCCATTTCTAGGATTTGGCTTCTGTACTGTTTCGGTACTAGGAGCTGATTGTAACCTTGGTCAGGCTTGTCCGTTCTGCGATAAAGTACGCCATCCTTAGAAAAAATGTCCCCGTGCTGTTTGGGTTCTTTAGCCATGGGCAGTTTCTAAAGCAGGGTGCCAAAGTAGGGTCCTTGTATTGCGCTTCTTTAAGTTCCATGGGTAACAAATTCGGCGCAGGCTCCCGTTCCTTCTTGGTTTGCCCTCTTTTAGTTACTGCTGCCACAATCGGCTCTTCCGGTTTCCCAATAGACACGTATCTCCCGCCAAGTATGACTGGGTAGATGGCGTCATCCATAACAGCCGCTTTGATCACGCCTCTGACAAAATCAGAGTGGATCTCCACCAATGCGATGGGAAGCGCTGTAGGTGCATCACTCTTACGAACTCCACAAAATTGGACGGTCTCTGCTGTCTCTTGACCGGGTTTGACCAGGTTTCTGGCAACAATGCAATCATAAGAAAGCCCCGTGTCAAATAAACAAGAAGTTTGAGAACCGTTCAATGTAACAGTACCTCGCGTTGAGGGTGTATCCCCAACAGGTTGAGAATCACTGTCAATAATTCCGCCTTGCGAGACTGTTAGCAAGCATCCGATGCGTTTAGGCTCGGTGTGCTCACTCTGATCATATGTCCCGTGCTCAGGGGTTCTCCCTTTGCCACCTTGACCTTTCTGGCCACGCTGCCATGAAGGGCGGTCGGGTTGATCAGACTGCTTACTGTGGTTGGAGTACTTGTTTTTGTAGAACTTGAACTTTTCAGGAGGGGGGTTTTGAGGTCCAGTTTCTCTGTGGTTATTCTGACTCGAAGCCTGAGAAGATTGCTCTAGAATATTTTTTCGAAAATGCTCCTCTGTCGGTTTCCGTTTTGTGGCCGGTAGTTCCGCCAGCGCATTTTGATAACGCTTAGACTTCTCTAAGATGTCTTCAAGTTTTTCTGCCCCCTGCTCAGCTAGAAATCTCCGGGTATCTGCAGACAATGTGTTCTTTATTTGTTCTGTTAAAACAAATTCCTCAAGACCTTCATAGGTAGAGGGGAGCTGTGAAAGCTCAAGGCACTTTGTTAGGTATCCCTTCAAACGAGACGAGAACTGTTGAAAAGTTTCAGAGTTCTCTTTCCTGCTGTTGCGAAACAGTTGCAGAAATTTGCGAGCATTCATTTCAAAGCGCTCCAGTAACGCTTTCTTCAACACATCATAGTTGTCTTGTTGGCTGCTTTCCAGTTTGGCGTAAACATCATACGCACTGCTTTTCAGCGCCTGAGAAAGCTTCATGTTCCAACGCGACCTCTCTAAACCGTACAGAGTTGCAATTTTCTCAAATTTTTCTAGCCAAGTGTCAATCTTCTCATTAGGAAAAGGGAAAGATTCAAGCGTAAAAGACATCGCAGTGAGGTGAGTAGATTGAGTATTAGAGGGATCAGTTAAGGAAGAATGCGGAGAAGATTCTCCATTGCTGGAAGTAGAAGCAGCACCACGACTTTGGAATTCTAGAGTTTTAAGGGCTAACTCATGCTGTCTCTCCTTCTCTCTTTCCTCCTGTTGTCTCTCCTTCTCTCTTTCGTTCGCCCTGCGAATTTCCATTTCTTCCTCAATCTTCTTCTGCTGTAATAGACGGTCTTCCGCTTCTTTCCTCCTAGCTTCTTCTTTTTCCTCTTTGGCTTCAGCTGCTTTCCTCTCCGCATCATATCTCTCAAGTTCGTCTCTGACAAACGCTTTCGCTTCCTCTCCTTCCAGTCCCTCCTGTCTCGCTTCGTCCCTGAGGAGTTGTCTAAGCTTTGCCCTCTCGGCCATATTATGTCAGTGACTGAGACTAGTGGAGAAAGAAAATAGGAAAAAGGATACACTGGTTACTACCACTTACGAGAAAATACCAAATAGAAGATGATATGATTAACCCTGGGATACCTCCTCCAAAATACAATCTAACTATCGCTGCTATTAATTGGCAATAAAGCACCTAATGCAAACACGACTACGCCAACTAAATGGTAGTTAAGATTACTTCTGACAAATAAGTTGCTACAGTAGAAACAAAATAATTATTGCAAAAATTAAAGAGAAAAATATTCCCTTAATTTTAAAATCCACTATAAGTTCGCCCCTGAAGTCAGATCGGGTAAGGGGGGCAATTAATCTGGACGAAAGAGTCCGAAACACACTCCTTAACTTAGTTCAAACACCGTTCTGCCTCAGTACCCAGTGAATGTTATACACTCACCACTTTACCAGCGTTTAGTATTACAAATCAACAATTAACATATATTCCGACAAAATCCACCTGTAACTCAAATGTATATTATTCAAAAAGCTGTGGAAAAAACTTATCAGTTTGTGTGGTCAGCACGCCCGTAAACAGATCGTTAGTCTAGGGGATAAATTATTTAAAGATATAACAACTCACAAGACATCAAACTCTTACTCTATTTCAGAATAAAGAATCTTAAGTTCAAAATCCACATAGACGAGTCCACATTTGTCGTACTCGTCTTCCTATTCTAAGTTCAAAAATCCTACGGACGAGACCACATTTGTCGTACTCGTCTTCCTATTCTAAGTTCAAAAATCTTTCGGACGAGACCACATTTGTCGTAGATTTTAGATAGGAGAGTTAAGACTTGGGTTGGTCCCTTCTGAATAGGTTAGAATAGGTGATAGACACAGTGAGAGTTAGTAAAAAGAAATAGAATTTCCACAAGTGAGATGATAGACTGTGATCTAGAGGCTGTCTCTGAAAAATCGAGGAAATCTCTCTTTCACCTATCCTCTACGACAGCTTTTAAGGCGTCCGACAGTCTAAACACAGATATATATATTACATATATTTCTATCTACTCACGGGCACGCACATACACATGACGACAGTTAAACACACAGACGTGGGAAATCTATAACAATGAATATATATATATTAGAACGAGCTGATCAACGCACTGATTTAGTTCAAGAGAGATTTTAATTATCATCTAAAAAAAATCTTCTCACAACAGCAAAAAAATACATCAAGGAAAACATACAAATAGTCATAAAATTCAAACAAAGGCTACAAGGATGATAGCCCCGTTATGATCTTAACTCTAGGTTTAGCCCACAGCCCCGTTAGGATGACAGATGATGGCCCAAAGAGTTATAGATGCATATGGTTAGGGTCTAATATTGTCCCCTTTCTTGAAGGTAAGAACTGACTTATGACAGCAGTATCTATTCTAAAGGAACAATTAAATTAAGCAGCAAGTCTTTCATAAGGAAAAATTACAAAGTGAGTGCATCAAACAACGAACATCCTTCCGTCACTTTCACTCGGTTCTTTCATACGGGTACCCAGGCTTTCGTGCTTACCTAAAAACTTGAGGTTGTTCACCGTCTGGCGCAACCTTAGGACACTTCTCTACAGTGAATCTGGATTCTTTGGATAAAGCGAATCCCAGCTCTGCAAATACAGGTTTCTTCCACTGTCTTCGGGGAGCGTTCACTTTACCAGTTTAAATTTTAGATTTACTGTTAATGTCACTTGAATCAGTTTTGGGTAAGCGATTTTAAACGGGCACACAGAGTCTAAAACACGAGGATTCCCTTACTTTGGAAAAAGTTGACCAGTGGACAACTGCTCTCAACAGATAGTCTTGGTTCACTATCCACTCTTTCGATAATGTCGGAAATGTTAATGGTATTTGTTGAAATTTATTCTCGCCGCCAGGCAGCATGTATATTTCAATTTGAGAAGAAATATGAACTGGCTCAGAAGCCCAGTATAAACATTAGTCTTTAGCAACCGTTAGTGGGAGTGGTATTACTGTTTATCTCTGATGGCACATGCACTGTCAGACCAGTGTTACTTGAAAAAAAAACCCACGTGGTTAAAGATAGGAAATGTCTATGCTTCTCACAAGTATGTCTCTTTACTAAACGCCGGCAAGTTGGGTTCACCCCAGTATTCACTGAATGAAGAAAAACAACATATAATATACTATACAGAATATGTACTCGTTATAATCTTACATTTTAAAACTGCAAGCGTACCGCTTGACTTATCATTTAAATTCCCGTGACGTAAGTTATAATTAAAAATCAGCAATCCTCGTGAATTAGGAACACGTGCGTATTCCGTCACCATTCATGAGGCTTCTAGCATTTTTAAATTAGTTAGAAAAATTATACTCGACTGAGTAGTTAGCAGTTAAATTAAATTCCTTATAGCTACATGTTTAGTAAGCTAAAAATTATAATTTATTAGGTATTTCCACTGCAACTCGTCGACTAGAGAATATAACAGACTTATAAATAAATCATTCTGCACAAAAGAAACTAGTAAAATGAAATAGGCGATTTAACACTTTATCACTTCACAAAATACTAGATATTAATATTAATATTTTACCTCACACAGAACTACAGGTAGTCGCACAACTTAAGAATTATATGCTTATATATGTTCCGAGCGACCTGTCTACTGCGAATTTAGGAGCGAGAATGAAAATAAAGTTTAACATACTGGTTATATCTATCAAACAGACAAAGAGGTGAACGTTTATTTCGTAAAACGAAATGCTCTCCCCTTTCCGGCTTTAAAGATACATTTAACACCTAAACGCATGTCGTAACTGCCACCTACTGATGGAGAGTGCGCGTGTCAGTTGCGACTCTCCCAGACAAATGTCTGCTCTGTGCTAATGCGTCTGGCGCGGTTCACGCCTCCGTCTAACTATCGGACCGTGAGCGCTCATGTCAGGTGCGAATGCAGAGGGCGATATTCACACTTTCCGAGAAACCGGCCTGAAAAACGCTGTGACAGGTGAAAAAGCTATACGATAGGTCGGCCCTATGTCTGAGATGGACTGAGACATAATCGCACCTCTCGTCAAACTGCGCTCGCAGGAAATAAAGAAGTAGAACACCAGACAACAGAAAAACAACAGACATGAGTGGCTTACCCAGGATTTGAACACTGGACCTTCCGTGCGACAACCCCGCCTAGCCATGCAAGCGAATCACACTATCCGCTCTGCCATCTACGCATCATCAAAAATGATGTTTCAATGGCAGGTCAATAGTGCGATCCTGTTCTCACTGTTCTAGTCTACTATCATTTACTGGACACAGTATTAAGGTCCTAAGGGTCTTGTTGGATTCGGCCAATACTGCTTGATAGAAATACAACAGAAGTGATTGCGTCATTAATAGGCTGAACTGCCCATGGAGGACTTCTGGTGTCGTGTATTGTGGTTCGCACTATTGACCTGCCATTGAAACATCATTTTTGATGATGCGTAGATGGCAGAGCGGATAGTGTGATTCGCTTGCATGGCTAGGCGGGGTTGTCGCACGGAAGGTCCAGTGTTCAAATCCTGGGTAAGCCACTCATGTCTGTTGTTTTTCTGTTGTCTGGTGTTCTACTTCTTTATTTCCTGCGAGTGCCTGATAACATACCTTTATATTTGTTTCATATTAATTTACTGTTTAAAGGGCTCAGGTTTCCCTCCCTTATTTGTAATAAATGTTTGTACAATACCAAACCTACCCACTATCCTGTTCTCACTGTTCTAGTCTACTATCATTTACTGGACACAGTATTAAGGTCCTAAGGGTCTTGTTGGATTCGGCCAATACTTCTTGATAGAAATACAACAGAAGTGATTGCGTCATTAATAGGCTGAACTGCCCATGGAGGACTTCTGGTGTCGTGTATTGTGGTTCGCACTATTGACCTGCCATTGAAACATCATTTTTGATGATGCGTAGATGGCAGAACGGATAGTGTGATTCGCTTGCATGGCTAGGCGGGGTTGTCGCACGGAAGGTCCAGTGTTCAAATCCTGGGTAAGCCACTCATGTCTGTTGTTTTTCTGTTGTCTGGTGTTCTACTTCTTTATTTCCTGCGAGTGCCTGATAACATACCTTTATATTTGTTTCATATTAATTAACGTCAAACTGCGCGAATGACATCTGACGCAATAAGGTTACTAGTCAGTATGAGAACGAAAAACGATGATGGGAAAGAAATATATTTTTTCGCAACGAACGAATGCGAAAAACACAGGAAAAAGGTAAAGAGCGATAATAAAAATAGAGAATAAGGGTGGAAGAAAAGAAGAGGAAAATATAGAAAATTCAATGAACATAACTCTCCGTGACATTAGTGAATATCAAAATCAAGAAAAAACAATAAACGTGAACTACAACGAATACTCGAGGAAGAAGTTAAAGACGATTTTAAGGACACGATAAGAAAAAAAAAGCAAAAGGACCTGGTTATGTCTCCAGAGACGAATTTTAAGTAATAATAAAGTTCATTGACTATTATAACAGAACCACTGCATGTCCTTTGCGCTACGCAGTCCAACTAGAAAAACCTACGTATAAATGGGCCAGATAAAAGATTAGTAGACCTATATGTTGGAAGTAGCCAATGTGTTATGGACCAATAAGTTTGCTGCCATTTAAATACGGATGAGTTTTTTTTATCGATTTATTCTCTTTTTCATTTAAAATACAGGCATACCTTGCTTTATTGCGCTTCACTTTATTGCGCTTCGCAGATATTGCGCTTTTTTTCAAATTATTCATGTTTATTTATTAGAGCGTACCTTCTTCTTCCAAAAGATTTTGGCTTTCCACCAGCAAAAAGATTACGATTCGCTGAAGGCTCAGATGATAAAAATTAGCAATTGTTTTTAGCAACAAAGTATTTAATTTTACAGTAAATTGTTCTTTTCAGACCTAACGCTATTTCGCACTTAATAGACATAGTGTAAACATGATTTTAGGCTTTTATATGCACTGGGAAGCCAAACAATGGGTGTGACCCGCTTTATTGCGATATTAGCTTTATTGCGGTGGTCTGGAGCTGAACCCGCAATATCTCCGAGGTATGTGTACATTGTTTCAGCCATATTCAAGTGACACTTAGTATCATTCTATTTCCACACTGAAAACATCACGGGACCAATCAAAGAACCAGGAAGAGGAATGAAGTCTACAGTTTTCAATAACACTTGCTTAGCTGACTACACAGTATATTTTGTATTTTTAAATAATTACAATTCCTGCATAAACTTTAGGATATAGAAGTGGAAGGAGGCGCAAATGACCAGCTTAGCCTGAACAGCAAAACAGAAAAAACTCAGGTGTATTCAACGACTAAACCAATTTTTTGAAATTAAAAAAAAAAAACTTCACCAGAATGCTATAATTCCATTCATTAAAACTGATTAAAAAAATTCATGACTGAGATTAAAGAACAGAACACGCACAAAAACAGCGTTATACCTGTGTCGAAAAATATAAGGGAAAACGGGTTGAAGTGCTAGATGGACCAATTTAATGGTGAGAAAACAAGTGGGCGCAACAGGGGTGTGCTTTCTCAGAATATTGTTAAGCATGCTTCGGGCATTTGAAAAAAGAAAAACAAGATGAAAAATGTCTGAGAAGAGCGAGTAATGAACAAATCAATATAATCACACAGATAGGAAGGTGAGAACTGATCTTCAAAGCAACTGTTGTCACGAAAGGTTTGAGATGTTATAGAATGTAAGATATCCTGGACCAAAAGATGTATCAGATGATACCAGGATAGTGCCAGATAAGAGACTGGTCTTACAAGAAATACCCCCTTTTCTGAAAAGAATAATGGTGTATCGACATCAAAGGTTAGAATCCAGCTGTATAAACCTCCAGGTGTTGAAAGGATATGTCCTGAAAATATATTTGCCCCTTTCGTAGATTCTCCTTTGGTAATATGTGTTATTATTTATTATCTGTGTTGACTAGTTTGTTCTAGGGGTATTAAATATCTATCTCTCAATCTAAAATAAGTATCAACCAAACTTGAAACTTTAATGCAAATAATTTCAGCAAGTCGGTGGATACATATGTACAATTTATTTAACCTAAACCGGTTCTCTTTTCGGTTAGGTAAATTAGGAAAACTCAAAGGTATTTACATCATGAAATAAATAAACATAGAAACTTAATTTATGAAACATAATCTTGTAGTGAAGTTTCTATTTTCTTCTACACTGATGAATATTTTAAATTTATTACAATGTTATTTAGTTTGACTGTGAAGGTACGGTGGATTCACACTGTCCATAATCTCATCCTTCACTGTATGTTTAGGAATATATTTAT
The DNA here is from genome assembly GCA_024509875.1 of Oreohelix idahoensis. Taxonomy (NCBI): domain Eukaryota; kingdom Metazoa; phylum Mollusca; class Gastropoda; order Stylommatophora; family Oreohelicidae; genus Oreohelix; species Oreohelix idahoensis. The sequence goes on from JAMPIV010004058.1 coordinate 59,461, forward strand.
ATTTTATTGTAGTGCTATCTTGGTTGAATATGCTGACTAGTGGCTACAAAGGGCCACTTATCTCGAAAACAAGAAGATCCCACACTCTTCTGCTGTGGACGAACACCTCTGTGACTTGCCAGGCAGTGGAACAATGGTGGCTTGCTACAATGACTTCATGAGCATTCGCACCTCAGAGTCCAATCGAATTATATGAATCAGATACTTCGGGTAATGTGCAAGGTACAACGTTTGCAGGATAAAACCTGAAATGCAAATAATCACAACCCCTGTATGGTCCAGCACTACTCTGTCTTTACACACAAAGGACATAACATAGAGTGTCAGACATTGTGCTAACATATGCACAGGACAATTTACCTCACCACCCATCACAGCCAGTTCATTGTGACTATAATTTCCTTATAATTCATAAGTTTGATTCCCTTGTCCATGATTTGCTTCCATACAATGATTTGGAATAGTATAAATTTCCTAAGTAATATATTGATAGATTCATCACATCAATTCCTGTTAATCCTCCCTTAGGTTCTATGATACATGTCATTCCTTTAACAAATACTCTTTAAAATGTATTATCAAACTTACAGTCGTATTTTTGACATCATTCTCAATTAACCTACACATTTTCCAATGCTGGCTTTCACCTCTAAAATCAACACGCTTTCCAGCAAGCAACACATTCGTCCTGGAATATTCTTAACACGGGCTTATTCACTTTCTAACACACCAGTGGATGAAATCACAGGAATAATATATATATATATATATATATATATATATATATTATATATATATATATATATATATATATATATATATATATATATATATATATATATATATATATAGTCATTCTTACCCTCAAGCAAAACATACAAGCTGTTAATGGCATCTATGGTTTGCGCAACAGATGTGGTGGGCAAAGGTACACGACGATTACAGATACCGCTTCTTTTTGTACAGCTTGAAGTTTGAATTTTTGTTAGTGGCATGAAATAGCCAAGGGCAAGATCTTTTATAGTCACGCCTCCGGCGTATCGGATGACATGGGTGGAAAAAGGAGTAAAGAATCCCAAAATGATGCATATTTTTGCCTTCTGTTCAATGTATAAAATCTAGTTTTTCACTTATCTTCCTTATTTATGGGCCGATTTTGGTCAATTAAAGTTTGAATTATACTGTGAATTATTTTGTATCTATCTATTTATTAGTTAGTTTGCAAAATGCATTTAAATGTATGCATGCTTTAACTAGCTAAGTTGGACTAATCCTGATGTAACACAGCTCTTTTACTCGATATTTCTATCTTACTAGAATATTATTCGATAAAGTGTTTACACTTACCTCTAAAGTAACATTCTCGTTGATGAATTATATCATCCTTTCCGGTGATACTTCTTTAGTTCTTATGAAATTAAATATTATTGTTTCATCGGTTACACAAAATGGGCCTCTAGGTTTTAAGCATAGTACGTTTCCCACCACAATAATAATAAAGGTACGTTTTCATTGGTTAGTGTATCAGAGAGTTCTCTACCTATGGCGTGCGGTATGGTCAGATTAGAAAACCGTGTTGTGAGACAGATCCAAATCACGACAACTGTGAAAAGTTGAGGTGCACTGGATGAATATCCCAACAAAGGACAATCAGTGGACCAAGAAGTAGAGGAAAATAGATCGAAAATATAGTGGACTGTTTGACATAGTGGTGTGTGAAGAAGCCAGTAACAGTAGTGTTAGAAGTATCAAAGATCGAGACATGTAGCTCAGAGACATGATCTACACCAGGGCTCAGCAAACCGGTCGATCGCGTCTACTGGTAGATCCGTAGAGATGATTTGGTAGATCTTTAGGTGACGAAAAAGGGAGGAGAGAGGAGAAATAATTCTAAATCCAAGGATATTTTGAAGTATCCCTCTCTCGACCGCATTTGAAAGTGCTCCACGTCAGCCATCACTTTTGTGAAAAGATGAATGTTGAGAGACATTTTAAAACAGCTCATTCTAAAATTAAAACTGATGTTCCACCTATTTCTGCAAACATGACTTTATCCAGGTGAATCTTCAGAGAGCTCAGTGATTCTAAAGTAGATTCTCCCGGCTCCTGGGTTGCCTACCCCTGATCTACACGTTGCATTACGGTACGTGATAATGCTATGAAGCAATGGTGTAAAAATAAGCATGTGCCCCTCTTCTCAGTTCTCACTCTACCCTATCACAAAATGACAAAACAAAACACAGCAAAAACATTTTCCTTATCGCCCAAGTCCTGGCGTGGCAATATAATTCCAATCAACTGTATTTTTTTGTTTTTCAGCCCAATGACATGTCATTGCAAGGCTGGGGAGCCTGTGGACTTTCCTTCCAACGCATCCACAGAGGCTTTATCTCAGGAGCCGTTAAGGTTATTCAGTAAAAATCCTGGTCGATGACACTCCTTCAAATGCTCACGCTCGGACTTGAACCTTGAACATCTGATCGCCAGCGCAATGTGGTAACCATTACTCCAGCGCGGCTCCAATCAACTGTAATAAATGTAGCCTGAGGATTAGTCATCTTGTCAGAATTTAATGTGTCAGTTAACGCATCTGTTTATGTACTCTGGGCAGCTCACTTCTTTCCATCCTGCAATTGTTTACATGGAGCATCTTAGTGCTTCCGGTTAATCGGGATTCATCCTTATAATTAGGTGCACAGACTTCTTGTCGTTTGCTTATCGTTATATTCCTTCAATGGTCGTGTTCTGAAAATGTCCATGATTTTATCATTTTTCATCATGTACACTCCGCTCTTAGACGACCAGCTTTGGACAGTTGATTGTACTTTCTCTTTTGTATTAAGGCAGCGGAGAATTTAGCATTGGGATCATTTTGTTGATATCAAATTAACTACACCAGTTCCCCCGATCTTACGTAGTTTGATTGGCGCTTTTTCGATGTAACGCTGTTTGTATTTTATGCCAATTTCTGTTATACGCTTCAATAAATTCGATCTTACGCTGAGCGCTAAACTCCATGGGAGGCAGAGATATAACTTTCACATGCTCATCAAGTTCATTCAGGTCATCAAGTTCATTCAGGTCATCAAGTTCATTCAGCTTATCAAGTTCATTCAGGTCATCAAGTTCATTCAGGGTGCTGGAATGATGTAGAAGCATTGTAATGTCTAGGATAATGAAGTATGAATCCAAAATGGAATGCAGTTATATGTTAATCCGTAACATGAAACAAAGTCTTGATTGCTACAAGGTGTTCTTTACAAAGAAAAAAAAAAGGCGGCAAAGCAAGCTCGGTTGTTTTTTTTTATCGTCCCCTGAATATCTTCTGCCCCCATTGTCCAAATAGCCATTCCTTCTACATTTGGAACCAGATAAACTTTTCAACATGTACAATACCTTCTGTTAACCAGCCTATGATGATGAAGACAGCTCTGCCATGACAACTGTAGCCACAACTGACGGAAGTAGCAATGATTAAAGTCCCATAATATTTTGTTTTAAGTACAGTACATACATAGTATGTCGCTTGTGTTCAGTATGTCTGATAATGATATGTAGTTTTAACAAATGTCGTTAACTAGTTTTTAAAATAACTTTTGAACTTAAGTTTGATTCGGCTTTCTGGATCTCAGGAACGAATTAATTTTATTTCTATTAATTCTGATGGGAAATCAATTTTTATTTAGCCTATTTTCGGTTAGCGCTCGAATTTTCAAGAGCGAATTAACAGCTCTAAGCGGGAGATTGCTGTATTGCTATTCACCAATGAACTTATCAAATTGTTGTTACAAACGCTGCAGTGGTACATTCGTTGGTACATTGCGTAAGAAAAGAATGTCGTATATAGGCGTAATTGTTGATGTCTTGTAACGCTGGACAGTTTCTTTTGATCATGCTATAAATATATAAATACTGTTCGGCTTGACAGATCATAAGTCTCGGAACTGTGTTGCTGAGAATCCTTCCGCTGGCTTGCCCTCACTGTCACAGACTTTGGGAATTAAAGAAATATCTATACGCGGTAAGGTTGATTTCAAATCGTGGAATGGTCTGTGCCTTGTTGGTTTTGTGCCCGTACTGTGGCACAGTGTCGTCGTCTTGACAACAGAAAAACTGTGGATGGAGAGTAGCCTCACTGTGAATCATAAATACACTACGTCACGTCCTTGTGGATTAATTAAGAAAAGTATAAATCAGATGGAGTGCCATCTACTGAAAAGTAAGAGTCAGAGAAATTAATACTCTCTGCTGTATTATTTTAAGACATTAAGGACAGGAAAAGAAAGTCTTGATTATTTACCAGTCTCTTTGAATAAGGTGGTTGAATATACAAAAATAAAAAAAATGGAAAAAGATCATTCGTCTTACTAGGACAATAGACAAAGAAAATAGCCGCTAGGTCTTCGTCAAGGAAAAGAAAGAAATCGAGAGTTAAGTAGGAAACACGAGAAAATAAATAAAAGTGGATACTACCCGTAGGAACTGCTTGGATCTTGGGTTGCTTATTTAGCCGATCAGAGATCACGCCATGAAAACATAAAATGATTGCAGCTTCCGGGTGTAAAAAGTAAATACTAAGTAGGGAAAGGGAACGAGAAACAACCCAAATATGATCATTATAATTTATAATAATTATCCTCCTCTTATCGTCCTCTTTGGAAAACGAAATTGTCCAGTTTGTGTTTTGTAAAAGATGGTTTAAGATAACAAGTAATTTTTTTATAAGTTCAAGTTTATATGTAAAAGATGGTTTAAAATAACAAGTTATTTTTTATAAGCACATGTTTATATGTAAAAGATGGTTTAAAATAACAAGTTATTTTTTATAAGTACAAGTTTATCTGTAAAAGATGTTTTAAAATAACAAGTTACTTTTTATAAGTACAAGTTTAAATGTAAAAAGATGGTTTAAAATAACAAGTTTTAAACTAGAGATGAGAAATCATCATCATCATTTACCTTTCCTCTCGTTATGGAGCATGGAGCCACCACTACTGCAGCTGGGCACCTTGTGTGAAGCTTGCAAAAAAAGTTTTCATCTGCTCTTGCAGCAATGGTTTCTGTAGCTATTTGTTTTTCATGATGAGGTTGCCAGCCTTGTGCAGAGATTAGAAATCACTATATATAAAATCCGAGCTGTTTCTGTCACTAACGCTAAGGGATGCAACTGTGGTTGAAAGTTAGACATTAATTGTATTAGTTTCCCTTATATGTACTCTCCCGAAAATAGTAACACTCGACAAAGAAAAGTGCGCTAATGACGGTGTGCACAAAAATATTTATAGAATGTGTGATCCCGTATACACACATTGGGATCCTCGCTGCTGCTACGTAGTTCGTGTGCTGTGGTGATGCCCAGTGGTTTAAAAAAAATACTTTCGAATAAGTAAAATTGCCGTTAGGTATTGGTGCTTAATCTCGAAAAGTTAATGATGACTATCCATATTATAATAGCAATACAGAGAGATAAATATTTAAAAAATCGGAGATAAAATTATAGTTGTTGGAAATACTTCGTGATCATTTACGTCGTTCACTGTACGTCCGTGTTGTAAAATTATAATGGACCTAAGCTTTTTCTGTGCCACTCCCTGGCAAGATGGAGGTAGCTGTGATAAAACTGTTCAATAATTATTACAGTAGTTTCCCTTAAGATAACAGAAAACATACTGCTTTCTCGGTACTGTTAGTTTAAAGATCACCAAATTATGATCGACTGACATGTTGGTAGTACCGACCGTGTAGTTCTCTGGTTCTTTGAAGAACCAAAGAAAGGATGGGACTACTGTACCTCCACGCACGTCGTACAAGGCTACTTATATGAATATGATATGTAGTATATCTAGTTTCATAACAATTCTTCTGGAAAGGTTTTACATTTTCTATGTTGGGGTGACTATAAAGAACCGACGGTGTGTGTAAATATATATATACATAAGAAGCGACAGAATGGACATAAATGGAAAACATTCAAGATAAAATAAACGCATAATTTCAACGTTACTAAAAGGTAAATCTCGACAAGTTAATGATGATTATTGTTACGTGTCTTTTTAGATGTTAATGTTACTGGTACAATGAATATGTAGTGACAGGATGGTTCCTGTGGCCAAGATCACTTCTAGGGTAGTAAGCAAGTAGACACCGCAACAAGCCAATATGAGTTTGAATTTATTGAGCACCAATGGACGAAATGGACGATATACAATTTATTTAAGACTGCACGCAGCTCCACATACAATAAAGTTCAGGCCAACATATAATGGCAGATAAGATGCAGTAGACGATATACCGAAGACAGTCAGTTCATGTCTGGAACGCAGTCCTTTAGTTCTCAATATGATTTATATCTCTTAACACTCGACATTGAGCAATTATGCTTCTTGTCAATACAGATAACTAGATACATCTCACCGAAGATCTTGATTTAGTAGTGATAACATAACTCCATTATAAACACTTCAACAATAAGGAGCTCAAACACATACGTCCACTCGCCATGACACACAATCGTATGTAGCCCCGCACTTCTGCTCCTCTAGTTTCACGTGAGCCAGTCAAGCATATCGGCTTAACGTCACTCCCCGTCTTTATAGGTGACCCCGTATAAAATAAACAAACAAGGAGCCCTGTTGAGCTAACTATATAATAGGCACAATCGTTATGAATTTTAATCATAACAACTATCCACATTATAATATCAATACAGAGAGATAAATATAAAAAACGGAGATACTATTATAGTTGTTTGACATGCTTCGTGATCATGTACATCTGGACATAAATCCAACAACGTTGGAGGATGAAGCTGCCGATTTCACCAAGTGGCGATGCTATCTACGGCGCCACCTGAGATTGAGCGAAGAGAAACTCACACAACAAGCAGAAGAGAGGAAGAAACGTCGGAAATGCACTAGGAAAATAAGCAGCCGAGGGCTGTCACCTCAGGGGCGCATTACCATAGTCAGTTGTGACTGAAGGGGCTGTTATATATATATATATATATATATATATATATATATATATATATACACACACGTTTTTTTTAACCACCAGAAGTTAAAACGTGGATAACAAATTGTCTGACATGATTGGCAACCTCGTTATGTAAAAGAAATTTCTACCGAAACCAACGGTGAAATTTGATATGATTGCTTGATGATTTGATATGATTGTTTGATGATTTGATATGATTGCTTGATGCAGGATTCTTGCAAGCGAACCAGCAGCAGTGGTGTCTTCATGCTCCATAGGGAGTCAAAAGGAAAATGGTAATGATAATGTGTTAGGAGGATTATGTTTTAAACTCTGCAAAAAAATTTGTTATTTTATGTTGACATTTATCTCTTGTTACTATTTATATCTTTTATTCCCTGATAGATTGGAGTGACCGTCGCACTATCAACTAGGGAGTACAGTGACAGTCCAATGAAAGCTGATGTTAATGGTTTTTTGAATGAGGTAAACAATCACATAATTGCTTCACCTCGCCAAATATTAAGTCCTTCGGGCACAGATAGCCTTGACACCAGACACTCAACTGGACTTAATAGCCTTTCACATATTATTCGTGCCTGATTAACTTGCTCTCTACGGCTGTTTTCATTAGACACGTTTTCTCGTATCAGTAGACTGTACTATAGTATGGTAAAAAAGGTAAAGAATCCCGTTACACGCCCATTGAGGCATATTGGGAAGATGGTGTTAGGCCAATATTTTCTTGACCATCGGCACACTAGGGGTGATGTGGTCAGCATCACGCCGGCCGCCTTAACCTTCCCAGAGTTGCTCTAGTACCCAATTCATGAGGCTGGGTCGACCCCGGGGCCGTTTGCGGTCAAAAAATCCCACCTCAAGCTAGGAAGCCAGTGTACTAAAATATATTTCATAACAATTCGTCTGGAAAGGGTATACATTTTCTATGTCAAGGTGACTATAATGAAACTATATTTTCAGCTTATTACAACCGGCTCTCCTGATTTTATATATATATATATATATATATATATATATATATATATATATATATATATATATATATATATATATATATATATATATATATATATATATATATATATATATATATATATATATATATATATATATATATATATATATATATATATATATATATCAACGCTAGATACCAATAACGGAGAAAACAAATTGTCTGGCATGAAATATTATCAACACAAATTGATGAAAGGCACAATCAATCGATTTATAGATTTAGCTATGTACGGAAGCACGAAATCGGCTGGGGAGTGAGTGTAGGGGATAACAGGAAAGATAGAACAAACCAAATCTGCCCTTCCAAATGAATTTGGAATTTGTACTTGTTGCATTTGTGTTTGCTGTGACTAATAATTAATATGTCATGCTTGTTTGTTGTTTTTTTGTTGCTGTTGTTGTTGTATTTTGTCTACGTTGAGAATAACAATATTCAATCTTGTTCGTACACTTCGTACACTTGAATATTTTCAAAGAATGCAGTGATCAGATTGAGGGCTATTTGTACCTCAATAGAGTTTTTCCTGCACTGGTGCTGGTGACGGCCAAATGTGCTTTCTATGTTCCTCATATGTTGGGCAACTGTCAAGCAGATTTTCAGCAGTCATTTTATCGGTGCCACAGCTATACTCATATGTTGGGCCACTGTCAAGCAAATTTTCAGCAGTCATTTTATCGGTGCCACAGCTATACTCATATGTTGGGCCACTGTCAAGCAAATTTTCAGCAGTCATTTTATCGGTGCCACAGCTATACTCATCGGTAGGTCCTATCTTGTTAAATAGATGATATCCCAATCTTTGTGGCCCATCTGAAGATTATCACTTGTTCTCTTCTGCTGAGGTGGTAATATGCATCATTTTGTGTGTGTCAATGATGCTTTGCATCCCATTCGTTTCTGTATATGTTTCTGATAAAACTCATTGTTTTTTCAATAGTTATGCTTGCATCAGGTTGAGGTAGCTTTCCACTTTCCTTTGCCAATATGTCGGCAACTACAGAATGATTCAATCTGAAATTCTTTTTCTTACTCCGCCTTGCCACTCCTAACGGAGCATAAAGTTAGCACTGTAGAATTTCTTTGAGAGACTCATATAACACGGAGTTAACATTGGATTATTGTCTCCAGGAAGCCACTACCACGGAAATGCATGCTCTTACAGCAGTGATTTCTATGGCAATCGAGTTTACATGACTGGGTTGCCCGCCCTATCACAACGTCGTATTGATGTTCATTGGAGTTGAGCATAATAAACATAGCAACATGTGTCATCAGTAGGCACGTTAATATTTACTGCAATAAATTTAATATACGCTATTGGAGCTAGAATTATCGCGATGCGATCCCCGGAAAAGCCCAAAGTACACCTCCACAACCCGTCTAGCCACTCTCCTGTTTCTCTCTATCCGAAATGAACGACATATTTTCTGAATGGCTTTCTGATATACGGACAAAACAACCGATTACATCCTCATACATCATCAAAAGCTTTAATTTATCTGTGGAGTACAGGTCTTTAAGAAAATCATGTCAAGCCCCTCCTCTCCGTGCCGTCCTTTCAAAATGTTTCCTTGTATTTTTTTTATCCTTTTCATGTCTGACTCCAGTTCTCTTCCCCATGTGTGTTTTGGTCTCACTGTATTTCTTATACCACTGGAATTCTAGAACACAGACCACGTTGTAATGCTTTAAACTGGTTTTCTCACTGTATTTCTTATACCACTGGAATTCTAGAACAAAGACCACGTTTTAATGCTATAAACTGGTTTTCCCCACTGTATTTCTTATACCACTGGGATTCTAGAACAAAGACCACGTTGTAATGCTATAAACTGGTTTTCTCACTGTATTCCTTATACCACTGGGATTCTAGAACAAAGACCACGTTGTAATGCTTTAAACTGGTTTTCTCACTGTATTTCTTATACCACTGGAATTCTAGAACAAAGACCACGTTGTAATGCTATAAACTGGTTTTCTCCCTGTATTTCTTATACCACTGGAATTCTAGAACAAAGACCACGTTGTAATGCTATAAACTGGTTTTCTCACTGTATTTCTTATACCACTGGAATTCTAGAACAAAGACCAAGTTGTAATGCTATAAACTGGTTTTCTCACTGTATTTCTTATACCAATAGAATTCTAGAACAAAGACCACGTTGTAATGATTGAAACTGGTTTTCTCACTGTATTTCTTATACCACTGGAATTCTAGAACAAAGACCACGTTGTAATGCTATAAACTGGTTTTCTCACTGTATTTCTTATACCACTGGAATTCTAGAACAAAGACCACGTTGTAATGCTATAAACTGGATTTCTCACTGTATTTCTTATACCACTGGAATTCTAGAACACAGACCACGTTGTAATGCTTTAAACTGGTTTTCTCACTGTATTTCTTATACCACTGGAATTCTAGAACACAGACCACGTTGTAATGCTATAAACTGGTTTTCTCACTGTATTTCTTATACCACTGGGATTCTAGAACAAAGACCACGTTGTAATGCTATAAACTGGTTTTCTCACTGTATTTCTTATACCACTGGAATTCTAGAACAAAGACCACGTTGTAATGCTATAAACTGATTTTCTCACTGTATTTCTTATACCACTGGAATTCTAGAACACAGACCACGTTGTAATGCTTTAAACTGGTTTTCTCACTGTATTTCTTATACCACTGGAATTCTAGAACAAAGACCACGTTGTAATGCTATAAACTGGTTTTCTCACTGTATTTCTTATACCACTGGAATTCTAGAACAAAGACCACGTTGTAATGCTATAAACTGGTTTTCTCACTATATTTCGTATACCACTGGAATTCTAGAACAAAGACCACGTTGTAATGCTATAAACTGGTTTTCTCACCAGGGACCGAAGATGCATCAAAAGTGAGGAATGCAGTAAGCGACCCATAGCTTGACTGCTTGCATCAGGGTCAGCGAACCAGAGCTGACCAAGACCCTACTCCACCTCCAAGTGGTGGTCCTGGAAACAGGCTGCATCACTGTAGTCTGGCTGAGAGAGTAAGGATCGAAGAGGGAAAGCTAACCCGGTCCAAACAATGCCGTGCCGAAAACGGATGTGTCGGGCCGAAAGGCGCAGATATCGCAGCTTTGCTGTAAACGGTGACACAACGTAACAAACGTCCTTTTTAGGACGAACAAAGAAGAAGAAGAAGAAGGTTTTCTCACTGTATTTCTTATACCACTGGAATTCTAGAACAAAGACCACGTTGTAATGCTATAAACTGGTTTTCTCACGGTATGAGCTATCCATTACCAGTGCCGTCGCCTAGCCTACTCTTTACGATTTCCAACTGCCGAGGGATTTTTAACGTGCGCAACGTGCACACGTGACCTCCTGTTTTTCGCCCTTACCCTAGAAGGCTATGCACCCACTCTATATGACAGCATTAGGAACCACTAGTTCTGACAAACAAGTCCCATCAATTATATTTCTTGTGCTGGGAGCGAACCTGTTCCTTTAGAGGCGGAAGCCATACCTCTGAGCCACTCCGACCCCCAATAGATAGAGGTAAGATAGTGATGTTTTCGATAAAAATATACACCATTCTGAGAAGAAGCAAGGAAATGTCTTCACCCGCATTATACGACACTGACCCGCGTAGTTCTCTGAGATCTGTAAGAAGTAACAAGCAAGAATAGGACTGATGCTGCCTTATGCATGTCGTATAAGACGACACATATGAGGTTGTGTAGGAGGCTAGCAACCTCATAATGTAAAAAAAATATTATAACAGAAACTATCACTGCAAGAACGTTTGAATGCATCGTGCAGGCTTTTGTGAAGGGACCAGATACTTGGGGGCTTAGCGCTATATAAGAACCCAGAAGGAAAATAACGAGGATAAAACAGCACTATGTCCCAAAATTACGTTTTCTTGCTACCATTATCTCCCTGTCTGCTTCTAGACTGGAGAAAGTAACAAGAACGTATGGGATGGAAATTAATATAGAAAAAAAAGCAAGATATTGGTGAATAGCCATAAGAAACATGTTCCGACCAACATTACGTTAAGTGGGCAAACGTTTGAAGAAGTGACACTTTTAAATATCTGGGCTCCACTATATGTAGTGATGGAAGATCAAGTAAAGAAATCAAGACAAGACCTGCGATGGCCTCAGCTGCCATGACAAGGCTGAATGTGATCTGGAAAAATAACATCAGTTTTCCTGTAAAGATCAAATTATACAAATCACTTGTATTACCTATTCTCTTGTATGGGTGTGAGGGCTGGACACTCACTGCAGATACGGAGCGAAGGATTCAGGCTTTCGAGTATAATTTTGCGCATTTGCTATTAAGAGCACAAAACAAATGTTTATGTTAGAGAGGAAATAAACACGTATGCAGGCCACCAAGAACAACTTTTGTCAGTAGTGAAACGTCGAAAGCTTGCCTGGTTTGGGCATGTAACTCGTCATGACTCCCTTTCGAAAACGATCCTCCAGGGAACAGTCGAAGGTAGACGGAGAAGAGGAAGGGAAAGAAAATCCTTGGCTGAAAACATCAAAGAATGGGCAGGGCACGGTTTTTCCACACTTGTACGCATTGCTGAGGATAGAGAGCAGTGGAGGACCCTGTCTGCTGATGCTTCCACCATGGCACCCCTACGACCCATGACGGGTTACGGGTTGAGATGATGATGACTACCATTATGGTACACCATCTCTTAGTACTGAAATTATTCCTGACATGTCTAATATACAGTATGTTCAGACAAAATTCTCACTTGAATGTCTGCTCTTGAAGTAAACAAATAGGGAAACCCGAGAAATGTGAACAGTAAATAATACATGTAATGGGGTGTCTTGCCGACTCCCGTGGGAGAAGTTCAAAACTAGACAGCAGAAAAGTAACAAAAGTGATTGGCTTCCCGTCATATTATATTAAAACGCTGCTTAGTCGGAAAGACTGTTGTAAAATGCTATGGGCATAACTTGTCTATTATGTGAATTTTGAAGAACCCAATTAATCAGCTGAAGTAGACCCTGGTGATGGATAGGACACACACTGAGTAAACCTGGTGACAGCATTAACTACGACGCACCAACAGTGATAAATGCAGTCAGCGACCCATAGCTTGACTGCTTGCGTCAGGGTCAGCGAATCAGAGCTGACCAAGACCCTACTCCACCTCCAAGTGGTGGTCCTGGAAACAGGCGGCATCACTGCAGTCTGGCTGAGAGAGTAGGGATTGAAGTGGGAAGGCTAACCCGTTCCCAAAAATGCCGTGCTGAAGTCGAATGTGTCGGGCAAAAGGCGCAGTTATCGCAGCTTGGCTGTAAACGGACACAACGCAACCAACGTACTTTTCAGGACGAACGAAGAAGAAGAAAAAGTAGAAGTCCATGTTCTCGAATCCCCAGGGTAATAGTGGGTATACCTCATACCCCAAAATAAAACACACACTCATTGACAAGAGAACTGGAGACAGAAACCAAATTGATGAGAAAGAGAGGGAAAGAACTTGATCTGATGGCACGTGACAGGACTTTATCTGATGGCACGTGACAGGATGACTTGGCATGTGTTTGTTGAAGGCCTATGCTAAAGGTAATGAATGAATGGCTGGATGAATGAATGAATGGCTGGATGAATGAATGAATCAATGAATGGCTGGATGGATGAATAAATGTCTGGATGAATGAATGAATGGCTGGATGAATGGATGAATGGCTGGATGGATGAATAAATGGCTGGATGAATGAATAAATGAATGGCTGGATGAATGAATGAATGAATGAGTGAATGGATGGATGAATAAATGGCTGGATGAATGAATGAATGGCTGGATGAATGAATGAATGGCTGGATGGATGAATAAATGTCTGGATGAATGAATGAATAAATGGCTGGATGAATGAATGAATGGCTGGATGAATGAATGAATGGCTGGATGAATGAATGAATGAATGGCTGGATGAATGAATGAATGAATGGCTGGATGGATGAATGAATGGCTGGATGAATGAATGAATGGCTGGATGAATGAATGAATGAATGAATGGCTGGATGAATAAATGAATGGCTGGATGAATGAATGAATGAATGGCTGGATGAATGAATGAATGAATGGCTGGATGAATGAACGAATGGCTGGATGAATGAATGAATGGCTGGATGAATGAATGAATGGCTGGATGAATGAATAAATGAATAAATAGCTGGATGAATGAATGAATGAATGGCTGGATGAATGAATGAATGAATGGCTGGATGGATGAATAAATGGCTGGATGAATGAATGAATGGCTGGATGGATGAATAAATGGCTGGATGAATGAATGGCTGGATGAATGAATGAATGAATGAATGGCTGGATGGATGAATAAATGGCTGGATGAATGAATGAATGGCTGGTTGGATGAATAAATGGCTGGATGAATGAATGAATGAATAAATGGCTGGACGAATGAATGAATGAATGGCTGGATGGATGAATAAATGTCTGGATGAATGAATGAATGGCTGGATGGATAGATGAATGAATGAATAGCTGGATGGATGAATAAATGGCTGGATGAATGAATGAATGAATGGCTGGATGAATGAATGAATGAATGGTTGGATGGATGAGTAAATGGCTGGATGAATGAATGAATGGCTGGATGAATGAATGAATGGATGGATGAATAAATGTCTGGATGAATGAATGAATAAATGGCTGGATGAATGAATGAATGGCTGTATGGATGAATAAATGGCTGGATGAAAGAATGAATGAATGAATGGCTGGAATTGATGGATGAATGAATGAATGGCTGGATGGATGAATAAATGGCTGGATGAATGAATGAATGGCTGGATGGATGAATGAATGGCTGGATGGATGAATAAATGGCTGGATGAATGAATGAATGGCTGGATGGATGAATGCATGGCTGGATGGATGAATAAATGGCTGGATGAATGAATGAATGGCTGGATGGATGAATGAATGGCTGGATGGATGAATAAATGGCTGGATGAATGAATGAATGACTGGATAGATAAATAAATGGCTGGATGAATGAAGGAATGGCTGGATGAATGAATGAATGGCTGGATGGATGAATAAATGGCTGGATGAATGAATGAATGGCTGGATGAATGAATGAATGAATGGCTGGATGGATGAATAAATGTCTGGATGAATGAATGAATAAATGGCTGGATGAATGAATGAATGGCTGTATGGATGAATAAATGGCTGGATGAATGAATGAATGAATGGCTGGAATTGATGGATGAATGAATGAATGGCTGGATGGATGAATAAATGGCTGGATGAATGAATGAATGGCTGGATGGATGAATGAATGGCTGGATGGATGAATAAATGGCTGGATGAATGAATGAATGGCTGGATGGATGAATGCATGGCTGGATGGATGAATAAATGGCTGGATGAATGAATGAATGGCTGGATGGATGAATGAATGGCTGGATGGATGAATAAATGGCTGGATGGATGAATGAATGACTGGATGGATAAATAAATGACTGGATGAATGAAGGAATGGCTGGATGAATGAATGAATGGCTGGATGGATGAATAAATGGCTGGATGAATGAATGAATAAATGGCTAGATGAATGAATGAATGAATGGCTGGATGGATGAATAAATCGCTGGATGAATGAATCGCTGGATGGATGGATGGATGAATAAATGGCTGGATGAATGAATGAATGACTGGATGGATGAATAAATGGCTGGATGAATGAATGAATGGCTGGATGAATGAATGAATGAATGGCATGACGAATGATAGGCTGGATGAATGAATGGCTGGATGAATGAATGGCTGGATGAATGGCATGACGAATGAATGGCTGGATGAATGAATGAATCAATGAATGGCTGGATGAATGAATGAACGGCTGGATGAATTAATGAATCAATGAATGGCTGAATGAACGAATGGCTGGATGGATGAATGAATGGCTGGATGGATGAATGAATCAATGAATGGCTGGATGAATGAATGAACGGCTGGATGAATGAATGAATGAATGGCTGGATGAGTGAATGAACGGCTTGATGAATGAATCAATCAATGAATGGCTGGATGGATGAATGAATGAACGGCTGGATGAATGAATGAGTCAATGAGTGGCTGAATGAACGAATGGCTGGATGGATGAATGAATGGCTGGATGGATGAATGCATGAATGAATGAATGGCTGGATGAATGAATGGCTGGATAAATGAATGAATGAATGGCATTGCGAATGAATGGCTGGATGAATGAATGAGTGAATGGTTGGATGAATGAATGAATGGCTGGATGAATGAATGAATGAATGGCTGGATGAATGAATGAATGGCTGGATGAATGAATGGATGGCTGGATGAATGAATGAGCCGAAGCTTATTGTCTCCGTGGATAACCTTCGATTGCAAACTTTTACTTTTCGTATTTGTCTAGTGGCATTCGATTTAGGTAATTCATTATTGTTAGTGCAATTCGTATGCTGCTTTATAACAACTTTTGATGTGTCTATTATTTGCTCACTTGTGTGGTCATTCGTTTCAGACTGTTGGATCAATACGCTGTTATTAAAATCGACAGATGACATGGCTCAGTAATCATAAGTTCGTCTCCAAGAGCTCACGCTCACTGATGGTGGATCAAAAGTAAGACAAGACAAGACAATCACACGTTCAGACTGTGAAGAACGTGAAGTTCTACCATCATGAAGTCTACACTTATATCACTTTCTAAAACTTCACAAATGAATGTGACAGTAGGAGGGGAATACAATCCTTACGTGTCAACTACAAATGTAAATGTGACCAGCACAGATTCCCCTTCCTTACCAGACAGAGATTTACTGTTCTCGGATATCGAAAGATTTCTAAAAATCTATTATTCCATGTTCTTAGTGTCTGTAGGAACTGTGTTCAACATAATGTCTATTCTGATCTTAAGTAGGGCTGCTTTCAGGGGCACTAGTACATCTGTTTATCTTCGATTTCTTGCCTGCGTCGACATGTTTGTTCTGTACAATGGACTCAGTCGACATTTTGTGTCGGGGATTTCCGGATACAACATACGGTACCTAAGTGAAGGTTTTTGTAAATTTAATCAATGGTCTAGTTCTTTCGGACCAGACACAAGTGCCTGGATTCTAGTTGCTGTGACGACGGAACGAGTGATATCCATTGTGTGGCCTCATAAGGTCAAGCTACTGTGCTCAAAGACAACGGCTGCTACCACTTTAATCGCCGTCTCCTTGGTCATTATGACCTCTAATGTCCCTCTTGCGGTTTTCTATGGTGACAAAGAGGTGAGAATTTAATGTAAACCTTCTCATAAACATTGTATTTTTCCTATCTCTTTTCAGACCCGATTGCTGTGGGCTTTCATTAAGTATCAACATTTTTCCTGCATCTAGTCACTGTTAAAGATTTAGACGTTTATAATGAAGGACTTATTAGATTAGACTTAATTACAAATTATGAAATGTATAAAAAGGGAATCAAAATAGTTCAGGAGGTGGAATTTCTTTGATCTTTCATGAGGCATTATTTTGAAGCTTGCTTCATAGTGTTATATTTGTTTGTAGATTAGTATTTCTTTGTGAAATTACATTTTCTCGTGAATCGTTCTTCCTAAGGTTTTTCTTTAAATCTCTTGTTGGTCTTCTGAACTTCTGTTTTTATATGTCAAGATTTGTCCTCATCAGATTGTGAAAGTTTTTCCTTGTGATAATTTCATCTTTTGTTTACATAAACGCGAGCAGGGCCGGCTTGTTAAGGACTCGGGACCCCAGTATGTTATGGGTGCTTCCTCGACTTCTAGTATTTGAGGATGACCAAGTTGTTATATGCGTATTCAGTTTATAGAGTCGAAGTCCCTCGGGTTCTTATCACTTTTGTAGGATTCCGTAATACTGTTCGTTGGTATCGATAATGTCTGCTTTAACCCTTGTGATGCATTATGTGCTGAACATGTTTCATATTAAATATTCGACCCTTGACTGACCTGTATTACTCTCTTGTCTTATTGATTATATTGGCAGTGTGAGATGCAGCGTGTTAAGACATTAATCATCACTAGTCATGATCAGTTGAATATAGACAGCATGTAACTCAACTCCGAATACGACAGTTGATAAGACTGTGATTTTGACGACTCAAAATATTTAATTAGTAATTTCATTCCATGAGCAGACACCAACTACATGGGAACAAAAGTCACATCACATTCATGTACGATCTGTAAGAGTTCTCATTATTTCATTAACACATGTTCATCAATCTCTATCTAGAGTTCTGGTTCAAGGTCAGTTCCTTTTAACGGCCAATGTCCTTTGGCATAAATTCAGAGGCTAACTATACTTACTCCCGTCGCTAGTTTATACAATAGCCTTTAGCACTAGACTTAACTATCCTGCTAGTTCTGCAATACACTTATTACGCTAGGCTTACGTCTACTGCTAGTCGTTTAATATCCGTTACACTAGGCTTACGCTTGCCGCTAGCTGTACAATATCCATCTATACTAGGCTTACACTATTGCTAGTACCATAATGTTTGATGTTGAGGATTGTTTCATGCTTACAGACATTTGGATTTGTCGACGATCCGAATGGCTGTATCATGGAACATCTCAATCGAATAGAGATATATCTCCGCGACCGATGTCGATGATTGTTGCATGTGTGCAAGCATTTGAGTTTGGCCAACTCGGAATGCTGCACCATGGAACATCGCAATTGAATATATATTAACGACGTAGTATGCATATCTCTATGCATGACGCGTATGTCTTGGTAACGTCATTCGACTTGTGGGTTTTGACCCGAACGGCAGTGTGTTTCAGAAGTGTGGCCATTGCCACTTATATTGTGTGGTATAACCACTTGGAAAGTGTGTGGCGTTGTCCACTTATTAATTGTGTGGCTGGGAAGCCAATTGAGCAGTGTATTTCTTGAATCAAACGTAAGTCGTCGTATGAATAACGCAGTTTGCATAATTATGGCAGATTAGCCTGGCGTGGTATGCCGAAGTATCATTATGGTACTAGCAATAGTGTAAGCCTAGTATAGATGGATATTGTACAGCTAGCGGCAAGCGTAAGCCTAGTGTAACGGATATTAAACGACTAGCAGTAGACGTAAGCCTAGCGTAATAAGTGTATTGCAGAACTAGCAGGATAGGTAAGTCTAGTGCAAAAGGCTATTGTATAAACTAGCGACGGGAGTAAGTATAGTTAGCCTCTGAATTTATGCCAAAGGACATTGGCCGTTAAAAGGAACTGACCTTGAACCAGAACTCTAGATAGAGATTGATGAATATGTGTTAATGAAATAATGAGAACTCTTACAGATCGTACATGAATGTGATGCGACTTTTGTTCCCATGTAGTTGGTGTCTGCTCATGGAATGAAATTACTAATTAAATATTTTGAGTCGTCAAAATCACAGTCTTATCAACTGTCGTATTCGGAGTTGAGTTAAATGCTGTCTATATTCAACTGATCATGACTAGTGATGATTAATGTCTTAACACGCTGCATTTCACACTGCCAATATAATCAATAAGACAAGAGACTAATACAGGTCAGTCAAGGGTCGAATATTTAATATGAAACATGTTCAGCACATAATGCATCACAAGGGTTAAAGCAGACATTATCGATACCAACGAACAGTATTACGGAATCCTACAAAAGTGATAAGAACCCGAGGGACTTCGACTCTATAAACTGAATACGCATATAACAACTTGGTCATCCTCAAATACTAGAAGTCGAGGAAGCACCCATAACATACTGGGGTCCCGAGTCCTTAACATACTGGTGTCAGAAGTGGGATCTTCTTCATGAACAACTGCAAAAGAAGCAGTATGATGTGAAGAATCATCAATAGAGTTAATGACAGGAATTAATTCCTGTGGTCTTTCAACCGCTAATTTTAGCATGTTGACATGGAAGGTTTTAATTTTCCCTCTAACGTTCACCGAGTAGTCAACATCTGTGACTTGTTTGATAACATCAAATGGACCTTGCCATGATATCAGTAATTTGTTATCGTTATGAGGTAGCAACAACCAAACTTTTTCCCCTGGTTTGAAGGATCTTAGTATTCTCTTTTGATTATGTAATAATCTTGATCGTTGAGTGGCTGATTTTATACTCTGGGATGCATACGTGCACGCATCGATGATTCGTTGTCGGAGATCAATAACTAACTCGTAGCTGTTTCGAGTGGCTGTATCAATTGATGCTCCAATCAACAAATCCTTGAGTATCATCATTGGTCCGCGAGGATTCGAACCAAAAACCAATTCGAACGGAGACCACCCCGTGCTTTCGTGAGGCACTTCAAGAAAAGCGAACAGGGCCGCCGGAAGAAGCCGGTCCCATTCACGAGGGCATTCTTCAGTTATCTTAGATAACATCTGTTTTAGAGTGCTATTGTATCGCTCGCACACACCGTTTGATTGGGGCCTATACGCACTACAAAACGAGTGGTGAACAGATAACATGGATTCTAAATCCCTCATAATGTTGGACGTAAATTGTGATCCTTGATCTGACAAATATCCTCCGGAAAACCGATTCAACAAAATATCGAAAATAATGCATCAGACACAGATGCAGTTGTGATGGTTTTCAATGGTATGGCTTCTGGCCAACGCGTGCAAAGATCTACGCAAGTTAAAATATAACGAAATCCATTATTTGAAACAATTGATAACGGACCCACTATATTTACTGCAATCTTTTTGAAAGGTCTTTCAGGCACGTCTGTAATCTGTAAGGGTGCCGTATGGAACCTGCCCTTACGTGCTATACCTTGGCATTTTGTACATGATTTGCAGTATAACTTTGTATCTTTATTAACCCCAGGCCAATAAAATTGTGACGTAACACGAAACAATGTTCTTTTGATCCCCATATGACCTGCCATAGGGGAGTCATGACCTGTTTGTAGGACCAATGGTCTGTATTCCTTAGGAACCACCACTTGATGTATAATTGTTTTGCCATCATCATAATATCTAGTGAGTATTGATTTCTTTATCTTGAACCATTGTTTAGCCCCTCCTGTGTATTTAATCGTTTTTTGTTCTGCTCGGCTAAACAATCCTTGTAATGTTGGGTCAATCTTCTGTTTTTCTGCAAAAACAGAAGGTGTAACAGTGCCAACTTGAGACATAATTGTATCTATTATAGGAAGAGGTGGTGTAGCCATGTCCGTAGCTAACTGTTGTGCTCTCGTTACAACAGCATTTGCCACCTGTGGGTGAGATTCAACCCACATTGCAATCTCCTCAGGAGTGCAATCTTTAACTCTTGGTATGTTTCCTATTATAATTTCAGTAATGGGTGCTCTCAAGCCGCAGGCATAGACAGTGCCTGTGTAAAAAGGAGTATCAATGTATACTCGTGCGACAGGGAAAGTTTCTATATTCCCACCAAATGTGACACACTTAACTGACTTGCCTGTAAAAGCAGAGGGCTCGATAAGCGAGTGCTTTATGCCTATCGTTGAGGACCCAGTGTCACGCAAAACTCTCACTACCTTACCATCCAATATTTCGGGATGAAATGTAAGATAACCGACATTTACACATGCCGACATTGTAGGCATACAATGACCACAATCAAGTGTAATTGTAGACTTTAATCTGTTTTTCGACTGACACTCATAACATGTATCATTCATTACCATACATGCGTTCGCATGATCATTATCATCATTACCTTTCTCCTTTTTGACACTGCAATTATTTGCATGTCTATGTTTATTTTTGTCTCTTGACGGAGATCTGGCATTACCTTTGTTATTATTGACTGACTTTTTATTGCTATAATAAAAATCAGTGGAGTCACCCTTCATGGCATCTCTACCATAAGATGATCTCTGTTTATAGTATCCTTTCTGATGTGAACCATCATAATCCCTGCCTCTGTGATACCCACGATCATGAGGTGAATATCCTCTATAACCTCGTCGATATGAATTCGAAGGAGAGCGATGACGACGGAAGTTATAAAAACCTCTGTCGGATTGATAATAATCTGAACGACAACGTCCATCAAAGCTCTTCGATCGAGGTCTCTGATCATGGTGTGCCGCGCACACAGGCATAGGATCTCGAATAGTCGATCTATGAAGATCTTTATTCTGATGTGCGGTCTGATACTGTCTTCCGAGTTTTTCATACTCATCGATAGAATTAGGATGTCTTTCCTGTAAAAATGCTTCTAATTCAGTGCTGCATGCGGATAAAACTTTATCTCGCAGCATGAGATCTATAACACCTTCATATGTTTTATTAATACCAGATAGATCAATCCATCTGCTAAGGAAATGTTTGATAGATGCAATGAATTCACCAAAATCTGCATCTTTACTTGGCTTAGCCGCATGAAAACGATCTCTGAATCCAGACTCAGTTAACTGGAAACGTCTTAGTAATACCTCTTTTACGACATCGAAATCGCTTCTACTCTTTTCATCAAGACTCATGAAACATTTAAGTGAGTCACCAGTCAAAAAATCAAGTAAAAGACTGCTCCATCTTTCCTTGGGTATGTTCAGAGCTGTGACCTTGATGATGAATCTAGATAAGAAAGAGTCAACACACTCGCGAGTTTGGTCAAAATGTGGCATTTTTAGCTTAGGATAGAAAATATTTGTACCAGCCGCAGTCTTAGTCTGTTCAGACTGCACTTTAGCTAATTCTAAAGCTTTTTCTTTTTCTGCATGAAGTTTTAAAGCTTCCATTTCCATGGCATTTTTATGGGCTTGATCCAGTTGCATAAGTTCCATTCTCCTTAATTCCATTTCTTTATCTCGTTGAGCCATTCTCTCTTTGTCAAATTCTCTGTCTTTTTCTTGTTGAGCTATTTCCTTATCTTTCTGCTCTCTGTCTTTTTCTTGTTGAGCTATAGTCAGTCGTTCTAATTCCAATTTCATGGATATTTCTTTTTCTTTCAATTCCCTCTCTTGGGTTAATTCAAACCTCCTAAGCTCATCAGCTCGTTTAGTCGCTTCGCGCTGTTCCATTCTTTCCAGACGCGATAAATATTCATCATATTTCGTATCTGCAAAACTTTGTAGTTCCGCTCCTGATTTTCCATAACTTTTTCCAATATCAATGAATTCCTGTAGTGTAGACATGATACTAGGTTTCTAAGTACCTTCAATAGTCTATAATATACACCAGGTTTATAGAACTCACTATAATATGTACATGAATATACTAATCAATAACGAACAAGTTCCAAGAACATGTGACAAAGACAGTGAAAACAATCAAATGAGTTACAATGAAATGATTTCTCAGTTATACGACAACAATTTACACTTATAAAGTAAATAAGGGAGACTTATACTCAGTAATCAGTAAAAGAAAGAAAAGAATTTACATCACAAAAATATATCAAGACAAGTCGTCTTAAACAAACGTGTAGACAAAGAAGTTTTAGATCACACACGAAAACAATTGTCAACAGTACTGAAATTAGGTTACGTAAATAAAGAGGACGTAATTTACTTGACGAAACTGCTAAGCACACAAAATATGGTTATATTGCGAACTGAAGAAACATTTATATCCTGACTCAAAAGAAAAAATACAATCAGTCAGATCCTCAGTCAGCGAATATAAGCATGCAAATCTAATAGAAGTTAACATTCACTGAAGTTTTCCGGGGAAAATTCCAGTCAATATTAAACACGACGAATATACAAATATACGAATATACATGAATGGGGGAACACAGATGATAGTAAAACAAGTAAGCAAAGTGATGTGGACTGTAGACCAAAGCTAATGTAAGGACAGTATGATAATGTTCAAACGCCTAAGCACAATCAAGAACTTATCTGTTTAGCTGTCCCTCTGAGAAATCCATGAGTGTCTTTAAATGTACTTCTATTTCCCCGCAAGTGTTGAACAGCTGAAGTCCATTGATTGTAGACCTTGACCTTCGCAGTAGGAAACCGTTTGAAAGTCTTGCTCCGGTCTTCGAACGTAGCTTCTTCAATCGATTCGCGTCGCAGCCTCAGATGGTTTTGATGAAGAGATACATTCTCCACTGGTTCAGGTTCTCGAGTGGAAAATTACCGTTCTATCTGCGTGAATCAGTCTCTTGTGGTGGAAGAAAAATTCGGATTCTCTCAGGCAATGTTGTCTGCTAGCGGTGACGGCATCAATGTAGTGACGTCACTTACTGACATGCGCATTTCAGTTGCCAGTTAGGCTTGAATGAATGATTTTGCCTTTAAACGTTCATCATCAATTTAACTTTCTTCGATACTTGAAGGGGGGATCCAGTATTCACGAAATCCAGACACTTTCTGACACCAGTATGTTAAGGAATCGGGACCCCAGTATGTTATGGGTGCTTCCTCGACTTCTAGTATTTGAGGATGACCAAGTTGTTATATGCGTATTCAGTTTATAGAGTCGAAGTCCCTCGGGTTCTTATCACTTTTGTAGGATTCCGTAATACTGTTCGTTGGTATCGATAATGTCTGTTTTAATCCTTGTGATGCATTATGTGCTGAACATGTTTCATATTAAATATTCGACCCTTGACTGACCTGTATTAGTCTCTTGTCTTATTGATTATATTGGCAGTGTGAGATGCAGCGTGTTAAGACATTAATCATCACTAGTCATGATCAGTTGAATATAGACAGCATTTAACTCAACTCCGAATACGACAGTTGATAAGACTGTGATTTTGACGACTCAAAATATTTAATTAGTAATTTCATTCCATGAGCAGACACCAACTACATGGGAACAAAAGTCACATCACATTCATGTACGATCTGTCAGAGTTCTCATTATTTCATTAACACATGTTCATCAATCTCTATCTAGAATTCTGGTTCAAGGTCAGTTCCTTTTAACGGCCAATGTCCTTTGGCATAAATTCAGAGGCTAACTATACTTACTCCCGTCGCTAGTTTATACAATAGCCTTTTGCACTAGACTTAACTATCCTGCTAGTTCTGCAATACACTTATTACGCTAGGCTTACGTCTACTGCTAGTCGTTTAATATCCGTTACACTAGGCTTACGCTTGCCGCTAGCTGTACAATATCCATCTATACTAGGCTTACACTATTGCTAGTACCATAATGATACTTCGGCATACCACGCCAGGCTAATCTGCCATAATTATGCAAACTGCGTTATTCATACGACGACTTACGTTTGATTCAAGAAATACACTGCTCAATTGGCTTCCCAGCCACACAATTAATAAGTGGACAACGCGACACACTTTCCAAGTGGTTATACCACACAATATAAGTGGCAATGGCCACACTTCTGAAACACACTGCCGTTCGGGTCAAAACCCACAAGTCGAATGACGTTACCAAGACATACGCGTCATGCATAGAGATATGCATACTACGTCGTTAATATATATTCAATTGCGATGTTCCATGGTGCAGCAATCCGAGTTGGCCAAACTCAAATGCTTGCACACATGCAACAATCATCGACATCGGTCGCGGAGATATATCTCTATTCGATTGAGGTGTTCCATGATACAGCCATTCGGATCGTCGACAAATCCAAATGTCTGTAAGCATGAAACAATCCTCAACACGGCTTTTGACCAATTTAAGCTATTTGACCCAATCACAAGGGACTCTACACTCGAGTTCCCACTTCCAGCTGTAAAAAAACCAACGAAAATCATTTCAAATTAGATATCAGGAATATATGCATTACACTGTATTAACAATAAACAATATCTATATTTATTAGCCATCTAAAAAATATAAAACATGTTACAACCAATAAAACTAATCTTAAGTCCAGGGGGCCTCCTCAGAATAGTCCAAATGGGGCCCTGCAATCAGTAAGGCTAACCGTGCTCGCGAGAATCTCCCAGTAGTTAGTATTAACTCTCTGGACCCTACCAGCAGTCACTTAATGGTGACACTCTGAACTCCTTCAATGGTGAGAATACTATGTAGTCTCTAAGTAGTTAGTCTCTGGCACTCTGAACCTTTTCATCGGACAATCAGTGATACCTGGAACTCTTCTACTTGTCAGACATTAACATAATGAACTCTCCTAATGACTGGCCAGCAACAACCTGTACTCTCCTAGCATTCAGTTAATGATACCCTGAATTTTCCATTCACACTTTGAATTCTCCCAGTAGTCAGTCAGTGACACCTTCAACTTTCCTAGTAGTCAGTTCATGGAACGCTGAACTATTCTAGTAGTCCGTTAATTGCAATTTGAACTTTCCCAGCATTTAGTTAATGACAATCTGAATTTTCCCAGTAGTCCGTCAGTTACACTCTAAACTCTTCTAGTAGTCAAACAGGAACACTCTGAACTCTCCCAGTAGTCTGTCAGGGACACTTTTAACTCTCCCAGTAGTCAATCAAGGACACTTTGACCTCTCCCAGTAGTCAGTCAGAGGCACTCGGAACTCTCCCAGTAGTCACGCAGGTACAATCTGAACTCTCCTGTCAGTCAGGGACACACTGAGCTCTCACTGAAGTCATTCAGATACACTTGAACTCACTCTGTAGTCAATCAGGTACACTTTGATCTCTTCCAGTAGTCAGATAGGGAAACACTGAACTCTCCCATTAGGCAGTCAAGGACATTCTAAAATCTCCTAGCAGTTAGTTACAGACACTTTGAACTCTTCCACCCAATTATTAAGTAATGAAGGATAATACACAACGATCAAAAATAGATTAAGGAGAAAACGAGGCATGATTTTCATTCTTCCTATTTTTATAGTGTTGATTTCTTGTACCATCAATTTTTCAAAACTTTGCTTGCATTTTAGCATGTCCTCTAAATTACTGACTGGCATAGTGTCTAGGTTGAGCGTAAATTACTAGAACAAAGCATAACCTGGTAGTTTGACCTGTATGACCAAATGACTTGCGCTCTATAAGCTTTTTAATTATATGGTAGAATGCAAGTTACTAGAGCTGCATCTGATTTGTCAAGAGTGTAACATATTTCTGGTTTACCTTTCAGGTCAAGAAGGCAGGCAACAACAAGACAGATACGAATAAATGTGTCGCACTCGAGCCTGACTATGACCGTTTCTTAGAAGACACGTGGTACTGGATAGACTTGGTCAAGTTTGTCCTGTTGCCCAGTATTATCCTTATTTTATTCAACGTTATTATCATCTATGTCGTTATTCACAGTCGACGTCGAGTGGAGATGAGAGGCTTGAGTGGAACACCGAGTATTAGAAAAGTTACAACGTTTGGTACGTTCATTGGTAGCGGTAGTCAGAATACCAACACAGGCAGATTGAACAGATGTGGTACTAACACCAACAGGTTGCACCACCACAATAACAGCATCTACCATCACCACAGCCGCGTCTCTGTGTCCAAAAAAGAAATGTCTTTAACAATCACGCTTTTAGCCATCAACGCGACATTCGTTGTTTGCAACACTCCCGTCATGCTGTACTTACTAGGAGCCTCATACTGGTTCCCACCAGGACGTGGCCCAACTGAGAGTCTCACGTTCACGGCTTCAGTCATGGCCATGTACACGAACAACGCAGCAAACTTTCTGTTATACTGTGCCACAGGGTCAAGGTTCAGAGCCGAACTACGCCATCTATTTGCTCCCATGTTAAAGATTAGTATGACGGATTTCAACAATTCAAGCTTGCGCAAAACTGAATGTGGTAGTGGTAGAAGAAACACAGCAACAAACCAGAAGCTAGAAGACAGTCTTATTACTATTTCAGGCTCAGTTGAAACATGTTATTCGCACGTGAGTGCTTTCTGATGGATATAATGGACAGGCAACATTGTCGCTGGTTCCACAATATGGGCATGTAACAAAATGGAATGTCTCAAACACCAGGTGACAAAAAATCGATGGCAAAACAAACAGAAAAGACAAAGACAGACGATTAGCGAAGACAGAAAAACATGTCAAAGAGAATAGCGAGCGTCTGAAGTATTAGAACGCTCAAAGATAGATATTAAGGACATTTTTATGGACATAGCAAGGCATATCACATGGGTAGAGCTGAAGCTCATTCGTTCAATTTCCATTTAGCTCCCCGTGGAGCATAAAGCCACCACTACAGTGGGCTCTGCACCAAAACATTTATGAGCTCTTGTACTAGTGGTTTCTACAGCGATTTGCTTCAAAGTATGACGTTGCCACAAATGCACAATGTCATATTTTCACAGTATGTTGTTGCCACAAATGCACAATGTCATATTTTCACAGTATGACGTTGCCACAAATGCACAATGTCATATTTTCACAGTATGTTGTTGCCACAAATGCACAATGTCATATTTTCACAGTATGACGTTGCCACAAATGCACAATGTCATATTTTCACAGTATGACGTTGCCACTAATGCACAATGTCATATTTTCACAGTATGTTGTTGCCACAAATGCACAATGTCATATTTTCACAGTATGACGTTGCCACAAATGCACAATGTCATATTTTCACAGTATGTTGTTGCCACAAATGCACAATGTCATATTTTCACAGTTTGACGTTGCCACAAATGCACGATGTCATATTTTCACAGTATGACGTTGCCACAAATGCACAATGTCATATTTTCACAGTATGTTGTTGCCACAAATGCACAATGTCATATTTTCACAGTATGACGTTGCCACAAATGCACAATGTCATATTTTCACAGTATGACGTTGCCACTAATGCACAATGTCATATTTTCACAGTATGTTGTTGCCACAAATGCACAATGTCATATTTTCACAGTATGACGTTGCCACAAATGCACAATGTCATATTTTCACAGTATGTTGTTGCCACAAATGCACAATGTCATATTTTCACAGTATGACGTTGCCACAAATGCACAATGTTATATTTTCACAGTATGTTGTTGCCACAAATGCACAATGTCATATTTTCACAGTATGACGTTGCCACAAATGCACAATGTCATATTTTCACAGTATGACGTTGCCACTAATGCACAATGTCATATTTTCACAGTATGTTGTTGCCACAAATGCACAATGTCATATTTTCACAGTATGACGTTGCCACAAATGCACAATGTCATATTTTCACAGTATGTTGTTGCCACAAATGCACAATGTCATATTTTCACAGTATGACGTTGCCACAAATGCACGATGTCATATTTTCACAGTATGACGTTGCCACAAATGCACAATGTCATATTTTCACAGTATGTTGTTGCCACAAATGCACAATGTCATATTTTCACAGTATGACGTTGCCACAAATGCACAATGTCATATTTTCACAGTATGACGTTGCCACTAATGTACAATGTCATATTTTCACAGTATGTTGTTGCCACAAATGCACAATGTCATATTTTCACAGTATGACGTTGCCACAAATGCACAATGTCATATTTTCACAGTATGACGTTGCCACAAATGCACAATGTCATATTTTCACAGTATGTTGTTGCCACAAATGCACAATGTCATATTTTCACAGTTTGACGTTGCCACAAATGCACGATGTTATATTTTCACAGTATGACGTTGCCACTAATGCACAATGTCATATTTTCACAGTATGACGTTGCCATAAATGCACAATGTCATATTTTCACAGTATGACGTTGCCACAAATGCACAATGTCATATTTTCACAGTATGACGTTGCCACAAATGCACAATGTCATATTTTCAGAGTGTGACGTTGTCACTAATGCACAATGTCATATTTTCACAGTATGACGTTGCCACAATTGCACAATGTCATATTTTCACAGTATGACGTTGCCACTAATGCACAATGTCATATTTTCACAGTATGACGTTGCCACTAATGCACAATGTCATATTTTCACAGTATGACGTTGCCACAAATGCACAATGTCATATGTTCACAGTATGACGTTGCCACAAATGCACAATGTCATATTTTCACAGTATGACGTTGCCACAAATGCACAATGTCATATTTTCACAGTATGACGTTGCCACAAATGCACAATGTCATATTTTCACAGTATGACGTTGCCACAAATGCACAATGTCATATTTTCACAGTATGACGTTGCCACAAATGCACAATGTCATATTAGTCGCCACTTCTGACAGCGCAGTGGTTCTAATCTTTCTGTAACTCAGACCCTGAAGTAGACTCCCACAGATAGATGATACCCTGTGTCGAGCTACAGTTGCAGAGTTAGGTTTCATATGGAACGAGCATTAAAATTAACGCGCAGAGCATCCAGCCCACACACAAAATGATTCATATTACCAGCTCATCAGAAGATAACCAATAATCTTCAGACTCTGTAAGGCCCACAATAGATTCGGATACCATCTAGTCAACAAGCTAAAGATAGGAACTACTGATGAGTGTAAATGTGGCACCGATAAAATGACTGCTGAAGATCTGTTTGAAAGATGATCAAAATATGAGGAACAGAGAAAGCATATATGGCCGACACCAGAACTATTCCTGGAAAAAAATCTATGGAGATAGTTTTATCCTCAAGCCGACAAGTGCTTTCTTTTAAAAATATTCAAGTAAACGTCTGAGAGTGTAAGAAGAAAAAGACACATATAAAGTAAAGAATAAATAAAGGAATAAAAATACATTTCCAATCTAGTGTATAAATGTATCCCCACACTAATATACTGAACATTACATTCCCAACGTAGTGTATGAACATTAATATATTCCAATACTAGGAAATGACCTAGATTTTGCCGATGACCTGGCTCTCCTGCCCCCTAACAATCACCAGATGCAGGAAAAAATTTTAATACCTAATGAAAGCTCATAGTAATCGGGTCTGAAAAAAGACAGGAAAAAGACAATGTTTATGAGATGGAAGGCAAAAAATGGTAGCAAGAAAAACATCCTTACAAGCTATGGCCTCATCCATTTATTTGTCCTCAGTATACGCTAAATTGATCAAAATAAGAATACAACAGGTGAAACTGGGCTTTTATTGCATTTAGAAATATATACTACTACTACTTAGTCGTTCTTCTTCTACCATGGGGTGTAGAGGTTTGCCAGAGAGAACGCCATACTATCCTATCGGATCCTGGCCTGGTTCCAATTTAGTCCTCGGTCCTTCAGGGATTGTCTAGTATTGATCTCCCAGCGAACTCTGAGTCGCCCTGGAGGTCTGGATCCCTGGCTCTTAGTTTCCCATATTTGTCGTAGTAGTCAATCTTCTTCCATTCTGAATACATGGCAAAACCATCGTAATTATGACTGTCCCACTTTGTTCTGCAGGGGCTGAGATTTGAGACCCTGACGTATCGTCTAGTTGCGGACAATGTCTCATCTAAGTACTTCAACTAACTTCCTCAGATACTCCATTTCTGAGGTTGGAGCTGGCTATCGTGACTTGCATCCATATATTAAGACTAGAACATTAAGAAATATTTGCAAATCAAAACGAATCAAGTTCAACACAGAAATGAGATTCTTCGGCTCAAATGTCTGAACACTCCTATAGTGTGGGTCTGAAACATGGAGAACAACAACCAACAATGGACAGACTAATGGGTGCTTGCCTAGAAAAGAAGAATTAAAATGGCATGACAATGTCACCATTGTGGAAAGTGATGACAATATCACCATTGTGGAAAGTGATGACAATATCACCATTGTGGAAAGTGATGACAATATCACCATTGTGGAAAGTGATGACAATATCACCATTGTGGAAAGTGATGACAATATCACCATAGTGGAAAGTGATGACAATATCACCATTGTGGAAAGTGATGACAATATCACCATTGTGGAAAGTGATGACAATATCACCATTGTGGAAAGTGATGACAATATCACCATTGTGGAAAGTGATGACAATATCACCATTGTGGAAAGTAATGACAAAAATCTGAAAAGTGGCAGTGAAACAAGAGTTGAGAAGAAGGCAATAGCGTTGGATAGGAAGCACAGTGAGAACAAATAATGGTAACAAACACGCCATTGTTTGTTCTGGAATCTCCATGGTCAAAGAGGTAGAGGAGACCAAACAAACACACGGAGAAGGGAACTGGAGATAGATACGAAAGTGATAAAGAAGAAATGCAAAGTGAAAAGATCTTGAAGGGATAGCACTGGACAGAAACGCCTGGCATGATTCAGTTGAAGATCAATGCTCCTGCCGTTCGATAGTGAATCATTGGATAATTGTTTATGAACATAAATTGTTAAATAGAATATGAATTTAAATTGTCAAGCTAGTATTTGTACACACATTGTCAAAATAGTATATGAACATTAATTCACAAACTAGTGTATGCACATATATTGTCAAACTAGTGAATGAATATAAACTATCAAACTAGTAAATAAACATAAATTGTCAAACTAGTATATGAACAAAAATTGTCAAACTAGTATATGAACATAAATTGGCAAACTGGTATATGAACATAAAACGTCAAACTAGTATAGGAACATAATACGTCAAACTAGTATTTGAACATAAATTGTCAAACTAGTGTATGAACATAAAACAGCAAACTAGTAAATGAACATACATTTTCAAACTATTATATGAACATAAAACGTAAAACTAGTATATGAACATAAATTGGTAAACTAGTATATGAACATAAAACGTCAAACTAGTATATGAATATAAATTGTCAAACTAGAATATGAACATAAAACGTCAACCTAGAATATGAACATAAATTGGCAAACTAGTATTTGAACATAAAACGTCAAACTAGAATAGGAACATAATACGTCAAACTAGTATGTGAACATAAATTGCCAAACTAGTATATGAACATAAAACGTCAAACTAGTATTTACTCAAACTAGTATATGAACATAAGTTGTCAAACTAGTATATGAACATAAATTGTCAAACTAGTATACCAACATAAATTGTCAAACTAATAAATAAACATAAATTGTCAAACTAGTATATGAACATAAATTGGCAAACTAGTATGTTAACATAAAACGTCAAACTAGCATAGGAACATAATACGCCAAACTTGTATTTGAACATAAATTGTAAAACTAGTATTTGAGCATAAGAATTCAAACTAGTATATGAATATAAAACGTCAAAATAGTATATGAACATAAATTGTCAAAATAGTATATGAACATAAATTGGCAAACTAGTATGTTAACATAAAACGTCAAACTAGCATAGGAACATAATACGCCAAACTTGTATTTGAACATAAATTGTAAAACTAGTATTTGAGCATAAGAATTCAAACTAGTATATGAATATAAAACGTCAAAATAGTATATGAACATAAATTGTCAAAATAGTATATGAACATAAAACGTCAAAATAGTATATAGACATAAATTGTTGCGCTAGTAAATGAACATATATTGTCAAACTTGTTTTGGAGCATGATTTGTCAAACTTGTTTATGAACATGAACTTTCAAACTAAGATATGAACATAAATTGTCAAAATAGTATATGAACATAAATTGTCAAAATAATATATGAACATAAATTGTCAAAATAGTATATGAACATAAATTGTCAAAATAGTATATGAACATAAATTGTCCAAATAGTATATGAACATAAATTGTCCAAATAGTATATGAACATAAATTGTCCAAATAGTATATGAACATAAATTGTCCAAATAGTATATGAACATAAATTGTTCAAATAGTATATGAACATAAATTGTCAAAATAGTACATGAACATAAATTGTCAAAATAGTATATGAACATAAATTGTCAAAATAGTATATGAACATAAATTGTCGAAATAGTATATGAACATAAATTGTCAAAATAGTATCTTCTTCTTCTTTGATCCTTAGCCGCCGACCGTCAAAGCAGTCAGTGGCCATTACGCCTGGTGGCGTCTTGTAGGGCAACAACAAATTGATTCCACTTTGCTCGGTCGGCGGCCATCCTTCGTACAGTGCCCCAACTCTGGTTCATTCTTTGCATCTCAGCCTCCGCAGTCCTCCGCTAAGTTGTTTTTGGTCGGCCTCTCTTTCGTTTTCCTTCAGGGGTCCATAGCATAGCTGTTCTTGTGATGGCATCGGGGTCTCTTCTGATGACATGGCCAACCCAGCTCCAGCGTCTGCCAGCTATGATGGTGTGCATGTCCTCTTGCTTGCTCCGAGTAAGCAGATCTTGGTTGGTGATGATATTCGGCCAAAAGATTCGGAGAATTTTTCTTAGGCATGTGTGAAAAGAGGACAATTTCGACATTTCCTTCTCTGTAACTCTCTAGCTCTCCACGCCATAGAGAAGCACAGAAAGCACACAATCCTAATTTTGTGCTTGTGCTGTACTGAGAGGACTTCCAGATGTTGTTTATACTAAAAAAGGGTGTCAAAATAGTATATGAACATAAATAGTCAAAATAGTATATGAACATAAATGGTCAAAATAGTATATGAACATAAATGGTCAAAATAGTATATGAACATAAATTGTCAAAATAGTATATGAACACAAATTGTCAAAATAGTATATGAACACAAATTGTCAAAATAGTATATGAACATAAATTGTCAAAATAGTATATAAACATAAATTGTCAAAATAGTATATGAACACAAATTGTCAAAATAGTATATGAACACAAATTGTCAAAATAATATATGAACATAAATTGTCAAAGTAGTATATGAACATAAATTGTCAAAATAGTATATGAACATAAATTGTCAAAATAGTATATGAACATAAATTGTCAAAATAGTATATGAACATAAATTGTCAAAATAGTATATGAACATAAATTGTCAAAATACTATATGAACATAAATTGTCAAAATAGTATATGAACATAAATTGTCAAAATAGTATATGAACATAAATTGTCAAAATAGTATATGAACATAAATTGTCAAAATAGTATATGAACATAAATTGTCAAAATAGTATATGAGAATGAGAACTGGAGACAGAAGAGAAAATGATGACGTGGAAAGAACATGAACCGATGACACGTGACAGGAGGGTGTGGCATGTGTTTATTGATCGTCCCTATGAGGAAACCTGCAACAAATAAAATCTCTTGCAGTGGTGGTTTTTGTAGCAATTATTTTAGGATGAAGAGGTTGCCAACACCATGCACAACCTCAGCTTAGTCGCCTCTTGCGAATTGCATGAGTGAGCACTAATTCTAATCTTTCGTATTCTCTTCAGACACCCTCTGGGAAACACAGGGAGCACATAGTAATATTGGGGGTTAAAATTAACATTGGTAATAGTGAGTCTAGCCTGTGGGAGACATATCCACAGGTTTAACAGAGTCCAGTCGTGGACAACAATGATTAGTACGGCAATCCCAGGTGTAGGATCTAATCACGTCTTCAGACACGCCCTAATATAACCGACTAGGTTGAACAGGACGCGCATCGCCAAAACTTTATTTACAAAATAAAAAATAAAATTCCTCAGACAGGGCTTATTTCAAAAACGCGGTGCGATTAGTCTTCCAACGTGCCTGTTGTTGTATCTCCAGCACACAGACTATGATTCTTCTAACAGCTTCTCCGAGACAAGCACTAAGATTACTTTGCACTACAGATGAGAAACAGATATCGTAATTACTACAAAATTATTGTTCTAAGTTTACATGCAATGTCGTGTGGGGTATACAAGGATGAAATCAAATCTTCAAGTTTAGAAATACAGTAATTCAATTAGTAATGAGAATAAATGCAGGTAATGATAACAGGGTTGAACTTGAAGAAACACCAATTCAAGATGTTGAATCATACACATATCTTGGCAGTAATATAGACAAAGTTGGAGGGACAGACAGCGATATCAAAATAAGAATACAAAAGGCAAGAGGAGCTTTCATTGCATTGGGAAATATATGGAGATCAAAAGAAATTGGATCCAACACGAAAATAAGAATCTTCAACTCAAATGTAAAGTCAGTCCTATTGTATGGCTCGGAGACATGGAGAACAACAAAGACAACAACCAAAAAGCTACAGACTTTCATAAATGGGTGCTTGCGTAGAATAGAGGGATTAAAATGGTATGACAAGGTTACCAACGTGGAACTGATGACAAGAACTAGACAAGTGCCAGTGGAACAAGAGATGAGAAGAAGACGATGGCGATGGATAGGACACACACTGAGGAAACCTGTTGATAGCATTACAAGGCAGTCCTTGTTCTGGAACCCCCAGGGCAAGAGAGGCAGAGGAAGACCAAGAAGTACATGGAGAAGAGAGTTGGAAACAGAGGTGAAAATGATGAGGAGAACATGGAAAGAACTTGAGATGATGGCACGGGACAGGAGGACTTGGCATGTGTTTGTTGAAGGCCTATGCTCCTTTGGGAGTGGAGGGTTATGAATGAATGAATTAGTATGACGTTTCCTGTCCACTATTACGCCTGCTGAAAAAAAAAAAGATTATCTTGTCTTAGCTAGAAACAGCAGTTTCAAGTGAAGCCTATCATTTATGTTGACCTTCTACAAATACCATAAATTACACTGTCGAAAAAACGTCTTTCTTTGTCGTCTACATTTTCTTTGTACGTTCTCTGTTTTCTGTGTTTTATTTCTATTCTTGAGAAATTCTTACTCTCAAGAACCCAAGACGATTTAAGGGAGATAATTTTCTTTTTTTTTAACGTTATTGCATTTCTCATCACGAGTTATGTCTCTTAGAATTAAACAATTTTGCCCCGTTTTGGCGAGGCACACGCGGTTCAACCAAGACACAGAGTCCGTCGGTAATATTAGGGTGCATATCCAAATATAAAAGATACGTTAAGGAATTATACAGTATCAGGTATTATCAACATGCTTTCTGATCCAAATATGCATTTTCTACAAGACGGCACACTCCCCACATTATTATGCAACAGTGCGTGAGCATCTGGCCAATGAATTTTCTGAACAATGGATAGGTCGCAGAGAGAGTGCATTTGAATTTACTCCAAAATCGCCAGTCCTCCTCCTCCTCCTCCCCCCTGTTGATTTATTATTTATATGGGGATGCATCAAGCGCTGGTCTATCACGGCAAAGGAACCACATTCGATTCACTGTATCTTCACGCTCCAGTCTACTCAGCTGTAAATGGGTCCCCGACTTTGATCTTGAGTTAGCGAAGGATAAGGCAGCAAAGAAAGGAAGTGGTCACTCCACCTGTCGGTGCTGGACCTAGTGTAGTGAAGTCTCTAACACTTCAGTCCCCTTCTGCAGTATCTGCTAAGGGACTATATTTACATTGATCTTTTTTACATGAAAGATGACGGTTACACACTCATAAACAGCAAACATTGAAAGATGACGGTTACACACTCATAAACAGCAAACATTGAAAGATGACGGTTACACACTCATAAACAGCAAACATTGAAAGAAATGTGGATGACAGTACGGCAGGAAGCACACAACAATGAATCAGATTTGTTCTCTCTTGTATGTAGAACTGTCTGGAATAACCGTACCATTGAAACGAAATAAATGTAGCGTGAGTTTACCAGAGATCAAAGCTCAATTAAAAGAATAGTGACTGATGAATGGACAGTAATAATAGTTATAATAGCCCCTTCAGTCATAAGTGAGTATGGAAATGTTGCCCGGAGGT
The DNA here is from genome assembly GCA_024509875.1 of Oreohelix idahoensis. Lineage (NCBI taxonomy): Eukaryota > Metazoa > Mollusca > Gastropoda > Stylommatophora > Oreohelicidae > Oreohelix > Oreohelix idahoensis. The sequence goes on from JAMPIV010004058.1 coordinate 97,033, forward strand.
GACAGATCTCAGCTGTTTTATTTCGTGGTGTTCCTTTTGATGTTTTCTTTTCTCTTTTGCTTGCTGTGTCAGCTTTTCTGCCAATCTGAGGTGGCGCCATAAAGAGCATCGCCACATGTAGCGATTGGCAACTTCATCCTCCCAGATAGCTGGATTTATGTCCTGTGCCCTCATATGCACACATCTTTGAACCTCAGCTGCGGTGACCCAACTGTTTTTCTTTTTTTTTTCTCATCTGCCAGTTGCCCGTCTAAGATATCTTTCGAGATGCGACCATCTTCCTTGCGGCGGACATGGCCATGCTAACGTAGTCTATGCTGTCTATGCAGTTTGTACATGATTTCAAAGCCAGCTCGTGATAGCACCTCGACATTTGTCACTTTGTCCTTCCACGAAATACCAAGGATGTGGCGTAGACACCGTAAGTGGAAGTTATTGAGCCTTCTTTCTTGTTTAGCATAGGTTTTCCATGCCTCACTGTCATATAGAAGTGTGCTGGTGACGCAAGCATTATATACCGCAGTTTTGGTCTTCAATGTGAGTTTGGAGTTTCCCCAAACACGCGTCCTCTCCCATTGTCGGAAGTAAGCCCTGGCGCCATGTCCTTCGCATATTGGGAAAGATGCTTATAACCGGTAACAGCTTCTTTCCGTGTTGTGCCGACACCATAGGGTGAAGCTGGAGTGTCATCTCCAGGGCGCGAGAATGGGCACAGTTATATGGAGATCAAGTTGTTGAAATGAACAGTAGCATGGAATGGAAGTCTGAAGAGCAAACATGCATATAAATTGTTCAGGGCTCCAACAAAAACGTGTCAGGTTTCTAGCGATCTAAAAATTCCCAGCTACAGCAAACTACTTAGACTACAACTGGAAATGGACTATTTTAGAATAGAACAACCTTAATGTGCACAATGTCTACAACATAAGATTACAGAGCATTTCCTCCTAAAATGTAAGAAGTATGAACAACAGAGATTACCAATATTAGATGTTTTACAGCCATGCAATTCAACCATAACTATAGAACAGGTGTTGACAAAATTGACCTAGTGAGCTACAAAATATAGTAAAACAGTATATAAAAATTAATATATAAGATTTAGTGATAGTATAACGGGAAAGCCGCGGTCTGGTGAGGTTCTCGGGATGTAAATTGATGATGACAGATGAATAGTGAATTGGGTGTCATCCCAAACACACCAGGGCTTTCCCACCCTCCTCCCCCTTTATTAACAGAACAGGTATTTGAGACTACACATTGAGACAAAAGAAAATACACACACACACATCCACACACAAACATCGACACAAGTTGACACTTTTAATTTCTTCTCTCTTTTGATCCTTAGCCGCCGACCGTCAAAGCAGTCAGTGGCCATCACGCCTGGTGGCGTCTTGTGGGGCAACAACAAATTGATTCCACTTTGCTCGGTCGGTGGCCATCCTTCGTACAGTGCCACAATTCTGGTTCATTCTTTGCATCTCACCCTCCACAGTCCTCCGCCAAGTTGTTTTTGGTCGGCCTCTCTTTCGTTTTCCTTCAGGGGTCCATAGCATAGCTGTTCTTGTGATGGCATCGGGGTCTCTTCTGAGGACATGGCCAACCCAGCTCCAGCGTCTGCCAGCTATGATGGTGTGCATGTCCTCTTGCTTGCTCCGAGTAAGCAGATCTTGGTTGGTGATGGTATTCGGCCAAAAGATTAGGAGACTTTTTCTTAGGCATGTTGTGTGAAAAAAAGGACAATTTCGACATTTCCTTCTCTGTAACTCTCCAGCATTCCGCACTATAGAGAAGCACAGAAACTTTTAATTTACTCTATTTAAATGGAAGGGCGGAAATGGTGCCATGATCAGATATCGGAAAACAAAATTATTATCTTGAATCACGACACTGTATATCATAATTATAACCCATCAGAGGTTGAATGGAATATTTGTTTTCCTTCATAAATTATAAAAACAAAGGGTAACTGTTGAAGACAGATGTCGCTTGTGTATCCATGTCAGATGCAGACTTTTTGAAAATTGCGCTTAAGTTTAGTTTACTGTAAAATAAAAATACATCAAGTGTGGAAAAACCTGTGTAAAACGAGTAAATTAAAATGAAAACATTCGTGCGCTGTCGATTAAACTTTCCCCTCTTGAAACATTCTGTCTGTAAAGAGCAAGTAACCCGCCAAAACATTTCGTATAATAATTATGTTGTGCTTCTTCTGCTGCATGTCCTGATGACGAGCATTGATTCTCTCCTGGTAGTCATTTCACTCATTCTCATTCTCATGTCAACTTTACTGGATCTTTATAGTCAAACGTATCGTGAATTGAAAGAAACACAGCATGAGAACATCCACAGCCGCCAGATAAAACAGAAGCATTCTATTCCTTGCTAAGAAGAGAGCAAGTGATAATTTTGTTAGTTCGAGATGCACAGCATGACGATGAGAGAAGCCTGAGGCAAACTGTCAGCTTTATGAAAGAAGTGTATATGATTATATGTCAGCGAGAAAAGAAGAAGAAGATGAAAAAAAGGATGAATCACATCGTTGTGACAAAACGTCTGTACGTGTTCTTTTGGTGGTTGTCTCACACCTTCAGCCACTCCGGCAGTATCCCTCCTTTTCTTAATTTTTCTTTCTCCCATTCAATTCGCTTATTATTTGGAAATTTTTTGCCCTTTCATTCATTATTTTGCTCTATGCTGGATCTAGTAAGGTGAAGTCTCTAACACTTCACTCCCCTACAAAAGTATCTACTATGGAACTATCATTATTTCTTACAATTTTGCTTTACCGCTCCTCAGACTTATTTACTTTCCGCCAGGTGAACTGGGGTATTATCGTAACAATACCCGGTGATTATCACCGGTCAGCGGTAATACGTTTATCGATTTGAGTAGCCCGCCACCGTTGATAGGTCACGATCCTCGTTTAACACAATATGGTCTCGTACGAGAAATGATTTGCAAGCCAATATAGTTTGTCTGAACGGCCGGCGACCCTTTTGTTTGACTGTCTGCAGAATGCACGAAAACACGGGCGATAATTAGATAATCGTTTCACGGGACATCCCGGTGTAAGTTCGTGGTACAAGACTACTTTTGGTTACAAGCTATCATACGGTTCGAAGTACTGAAGTTACTACGCTACTCGTGTGAAAGAAGTATACTCACCACCAAGAAATGACGAAGACCACGGCGACAGGACTCACATAGTGTTACGTTTTCTTGTAAAAATTGCCAAAGCAACGGACATTGATAAATCCTCACCTACGTCTCCGTGACGAAAACTTGTATTTTACAGTAAAATTCATCATTCCCCCCTAATTTTAACTGTTAAAGACTAATTCATTATTAAAATTGTTACATGTCGTTTAAAAACTAAACAATCGTAGTCGATTCAGATTTTTATATGTATGAAAGCAAACGTATGAGCCAAAATATTTAATATACATCAATCAATCAATCAATACCCTTTAGCTCCCCAAGGAGCATAGGCCTTCAACAAACACATGCCAAGTCTTCCTGTCCTGTGCCATCCGCTCAAGTTCTTTCCATGTTTTTCTCATCATTTTCACCTCTGTTTCCAGTTCTCTTTTCCATGTGTTTTTTGGTCTACCTCTGCCTCTCTTTCCCTGTAGATTCCAGAACAAGGACTGCCTTGTAATGCTATCAACAGGTTTCCTCAATGTGTGTCCTATCCATCGCCAGCGTCTTCTTCTCAACTCTTGTTCCACTGGCACTTGTCTGGTTCTTGTCATCAATTCCACATTTGTGACTTTGTCATACCATTTCAGTCCTTCTATTCTACACAAGCACCCGTTTATAAAAGTCTGTAGCTTTTTGGTTGTTGTTTTTGTTGCTCTCCATGTTTCAGAGCCATACAATAGGACTGACTTGACATTTGAGTTGAAGATTCTTATTTTCGTGTTGGACTTGATTTCTCTTGTTCTCCATATGTTTCACCATGCAATGAAAGCTCCTCTTGCTTTTTGTATTTTTATTTTGATATCACTGTCTGTCCCTCCAACTTTGACTATATTACTTCCAAGATATGTGTAAGATTCTACATCTTTTAGTGGTGTTTCTTCAAGTTCAACCTTGTTATCATTTCTTGCATTTATTCTCATAATCTTTGTCTTTTCCCTGTGTATTTTCAGGCCCACTTTTTGTGACCTCTCATCGGGAATTTTCATTTTCTCTTACATCTGATTATGGTTATGGGACAGAAGAGCCAAGTCATCTGCAAAATCCAGATCATCAAGCTGTTTAGTCAGAGTCCACTGGATTCCATTTCTATTGTGTGATGTCGATGTTTTCATAACCCAATCTATTGCTAGTATGAAAAGAAATGGAGACAAGAGGCATCCCCGTCTCACTCGCGTTTGTCGTAGATTTTTGATAGGGGAATTAAGACTTGGGTTGGTCCCTTCTGAATAGATTAGAATGAGTGATAGCCACAGTGAGAGATGCTAGTAGAAATAGATTTCCACGAGTGAGATGGTAGAAATTTATAGAGGCTGTCTCGGAAAGCGAGAATCTTCTCTCTCTCCGCCTATCTTCTACAACAGATCCAGAGGAGTCAGACAGTCTATAAACTATATATATATATTAATATATATATTACCACTCACGTGCACACACACACAATTGACGACATGTAGACGCACACACGTGGGAAAACTATAACAATGATTATATAGATATTTTTGAACGAGCTGACCCGACATACTGATTAAGTTCAACGGGATTTTTAATTATCAGAAAATTCCATCACAACACATAAAAATACATCAAAGCATATACAAATAGTCATAAAGTCAATAAAAATGCTACAAGGATGATAGACCCACAGTATGATCCTTTCCCTCGATGTATGCCCACAGTCCTGTTAGAAGAAAATGATAGCCCCAAGGAATCAAGTATACATTAGCGGTAATCTAATGATTTTCCCCTTTTAAAGGTATGAACAGACTTAGATATTAGTATGATCTATCCTAAGGAAACGTATCTTGTTTGCAACAAAACTTGCACAAAGAAATTACAAAGTGGGTGAAATTTGGTATACCATAAAAAAAGACACTCGTTCCGGCTTTCTCTCGGTTCATTCATCAGGGCCCTGTCGTGCATTTCTCACTTTCTTACCCCATAGTTTGCTGTTGTTCGCCGTCTGGCGCACGTTATGACACAATCTGTTTTATCGTTTGCTAAAGCGGATACCCAGCTCTGCAGATCTTGGTTTCATCCAATTTGTCCGGGGAGCGTCCTCTTCAGGCGATGATTTTGTTCAGATTTTAAGTTAGTGTCACTTTATCAGTTCAGGTAAGAATTAGTTTACATGCGGGCTCACAGGATCAGAATCACGAGGTTTCCACTACTTAGGAACAATGTCAGGTTTGTAACTTCGATCAAAAGGTAAAATTCTTGGTCACACCACAAGTTGACATAATTTGCGGAACGTTACTGTTTGTAATAGTTTACTAGCCACAAAGGCTGAACTGTACTTAAGTTTTCTCAGGAAGAATAAAATCTGGCGCAATAGGCCCGTTATGTCATTTCACCTTTAAAGGTCTTGTAAAGATTTTACCCCAAGTCTTTTAAGGAAAATGTTTTAGTTCTTCTCAGATATTACTCATCAGTACTTAACGCTGGCAAAGTTTGGGTTAACCCCAGTTTTCTTCACTAAATAGAGAAAAAACACATATAAAATAACGAGTACATACTATGTACTCGTTATAACTTACATTTTAAACTGCAAGAGTACAGCTTGACTTATCATTTAAAACTTCCCGTGAAATAAGTTATATTCATAAAATCAATCATCATGAATTAGGAATACATACGTATCCCGTCAATACCCAATGATGTAGCATTTCAGTTATAAGTTAATTTTAAATTATATTCTCGTCTGATTATTTAGCACTAAAATCAAATTCATTTATAGCTGCATGATTTTAAGCTAGAAATATAATTTATTCTGCTTTCCACTGAAACACGTCACTAGAAAATAATACAGACTATATTTTAATTCTCTCTGCACAAAAGAACTAGTGAAATATGGAATAAGCGATTTAACACTTTAAACACTTCACAAAATACTAGATATCTAATATATAATATTTATCTTCGCACAGAACTACAGATTAATACCACGAACTAGAATCATTTAATATAACAGTAGTCTAGAAATCGGCAAATGTTGCCCAGAAACTAAAGACTTTTCAATACACAAGATATTCTTCTAGCCTGGCGATCTGTCTACTGCAGATTTAGGAGTACGAATGAAAATCTAGTTTCAAACTCTGGTTAATATCTTAAACCAGACAAAAGATCCCACTATTTCCAAAAACCCGATCTCTCCCCTTTCCTAACACCTACGTACCTTAGACGCTGAACATAACATGCCAAACGCGTCTTAGACACCTCAATAACGAAGCTGGCCGAGAGGGCCATGACATAGGAAATTACCAGACAAATGTCTCATTCTGCGCCGTGCAGATGTCGGTTATCACACTCACGCCGGAGAAACGTTCGTTTCAGGTGAAAAATGCTAGACCAAAAGTCTGCTCCTATGTCTGAGTATGAAACATAATCACACATCTCGTCTGACTGCAGCGACTGACACGTTATATAATAACATGCGGGTGCGTTTCTAAATGAGAAAAGAAACAGGCGAAAGTATGAATGGGAAAACAGTAATGTTTATAGTAGCAAACGTACGAATGCGAAAACACAGGAAAAGGATAAAAGAGCGATAATAAAGTAGAGGACACGGGTAGAAAAAGAAAGAAAGAATATAGAAAATTTATTGATCATAATCTCTATGCGACAGAACGTTCCCCCTTTAAGATATGGAAGCACTCCATGTCTATGTTATGGAAATAAATTTCCTATATCCTTAGCTTCAGGGTGTCTGTCCTCTTCCCTCTCATCAGCTATCTCCGTCTCTTTCCAATTCCTACTCATGAAGTCTGCTCCCACGTTTTCTCTTCCTGGAATGTTTTCGACTTTAAAGGAATATACACTTAGCAGCAGTGCCCAGCGCATTATTTTCACGTTAAATTCCTTATTAGCCCCAAGAAATGCCAGTGGAGCATGGTCGGTCTGCACTGTGAATGTTGCTCCGTAAAGATATTCATGGTGCCTCCTTATACCATGCACTAATGCCAGGCATTCTCTTTCCACTGTGGAGTAATTTTGTTCTGCCTTATTCAATTTACGACTGCCGTATGCCACTGGGATTAGCTGGTTGGGATCATCGTCGCCTGCCTGAAGCAAAGTGGACAGGATGCCTTGTCCCGATGCGTCAACTGGCAATACAACGGGTTTGGTAATATCAGGCAGTCGTAGAATTGGATATTCGGACAACTGTTTCTTGAGCGTGACGTAAGCGTCTTCGCACTTTTGATCCCAGATAATTCTCTCCGGTCGCCCCTAAGGCCCGTAAGGGGTGTGATAAAGGCTGTTTCTTCTTTATCGTAACTGGGTATACATCAGAGCACGTTGTAAAGGTGTATTGGTGTAACTGGTCAACTCTAATAACCGGGCACAGTGTCAGGTAGATAGGTCACCTTGTCCTGGGACACAATGAGGCCCTGACAAGAATACATTGTTGACAATGAGTGTTGCAATAAATGTCAATACGCGAATGTGTAGACTGTTCTGTGGAGTTGACTGAAGGTTCAAACACTCATTCATGCGTATTTAGAAGTTACTGATACAGACCACTGTGGACGTTTCAATAGTTTAATTTGACGCACACACTTGACAGAACGGGTACAGTTACAGGAACATAGGTCGACATCAATAGCATATTGTTGACCCACGGTGTACAATAATAAATTGGCATTCATGTTGAGGAAAATCCCAACGGAACATCAGTATACAAGCATTCAGAGTTCCATATCTTCAATAAATATTCATCAGGCCTTACTGACTGATCATGTCAGTTAATATACAAGGCTCCAACTTGATTCCTAGACCGAACCTCTTTAGCATAAACGTAACTTGCACTCTAGCGAAGATTCCGTTAAATACAGTTCAGCCAATATTTTCTGAGAAAACCTTAAACTACCAATAGTAGGTTTTCCTTTCATAAGTATGATCTCTTTATCATCACCTGATAATAAGGGCGTCCCTGTTCTCTGGTAAATGATCAACAATACATAGCATTCCAAAATGGCTTCTAGTGTTGTGAGCCTCGCTCACGATAATAATGCACAATGAAGCTTCAATAAAGATTCAATTCATGAATATCAAAGTTTCCACAAGCATCAGCATAATCTGTCCTCATAATTGCTGTATAGAAACATAGTCAGTGCTGCTAGATAATATGTCGTTCTGACATACTGACATAGGTAGATTCATGTAAACGTCTTCCCATCTTAAGCCTAAGAATGAACGAAGTCAGCAAAAGTACGTTTACCTTGGCATAGAAAAAAACCACTAGCAAACACAGAAACACTCTTCTCCTCGCGTTATGGAATGAACACTAGGGAACTCATGGATTTAACCATCTCAGAAGAAAATATCTTCGTTCCCATAATCAAAAGAGATCACAAACTTTTGGGCAGGTCTAAGACATGACTTCCCGCCATAGGCTTCATCACCGAAGAACTCTCTAACCTATCTTCATGCGCCGAAAAGCACCTGACCCTAAAATACAGTACAAGAAAAATAGTTCCACTTAAACATACTAAGATATCAAGATATAAGTCATACTCGTCCTACATAGACAAGAACTACACATAGATTCGGATTCTGAAGCAAGAACAATCTATTTCTAACCAAACACAGAATAGAATAAAGTAAGTCTAGATTCCTCCGCTAAGTTCGATTTTCAGGAACGATACAAGGAGCGATAACTCACAGAATGAATACCCATCGCCTAATCTGAGTTCTGTCCCTTTAGACCGAAAAACATGCATTCAAAGATAAATATATTTTTATCAGACAAATAAATACATTTTCCATTTGTATGCGTAATCCGTGCCACCAAAGAATATGTGCGCAACAGATTACCACACCCCCCCGGGAAAAAATGAAAATCATTTTTTTTTCATCTGAGAGCAACATACAATAGGCTCCCAACGCATAAATACTGCGCAGATGAGAAATATCTGGAATTATTTAAGCCAGATTAAGGCAAAGTCGAAATATAGATCGACTTATGAGAATACATCTCAATCTCTCAGAGAAAGCATTTCTCTTAAGCATAAACGTTCCCAGGGAGGTGTCACCAACGCATACTACTATACTTGCAATGACACAATGCATATAACAATTTCAGTTTAAGCATTCTAAGAACATGATTGACAAAAAGAAAAATCATCAACGAGTACCGGTGAATATATATATCAATGAACGTAGTATCATTATGAATTACAATGTGTATCTATCTTGATATAGAAAAGAAAAATCTGTTGTCGAGTTGGAAGTGCTAAGAAGTCCAAGACTCAACAGTTAAGTGGAATCATGTGGGCATCTAGACAGAATGTCTGCCATCACATTATCTGATCCACGGATAGCTCGTACCGAAAAAATGAAAAGGTTGAAGAGCAATTGCATATCGAGTAGACCTCGAACTCTTCAAATTCTTACTCTGTATAGCCGTAAGAGCTTTCTGATCGGTTTCTACTATGAAATGTGCGCCTAGAAGGAATCTTTGTAATTTGAGAATTGACCATACCATAGCCAATAGTTCACGGTCTAAACCAGAATAATTCCTTTCTGCAGCATTAAGCTTTCTGGAAATATACATTACAGGATGCAGAGTTCCAGAGTACTCTTGCATTAGTGCCGCTCCAATCCCAGTGGATGAAGCGTCACTACGAAGAACAAATGTCTTATCTTTAGTAGGTAACACTAAAATAGGTGCAGTAGAAAACATAGTTTTGATCTTATCCAAAGAGGATTGACATTCTTGAGTCCAATGGACTATATTAGGAGACCCTTTCTTTAGCAAGGAAGAAAGAGGTGCCATGATTGAGGACAGATTCGGAATGAATCGTCCATAAAATTGTATGAGACCTAAGAGACTTCGCACTTGCTTTTTAGTCTTAGGAATAGAAATGTTAAGTATTTTACTTGTATTATGGTACTCTGTCTTTAGGAAACCATGACCGACACGGTGACCTAAGAAAGCAATTTCGCTAAAACCAATGCAGGCTTTAGAGGGTTTCGCTGTCAGGTTATACTCGCGTAGAGTAGATAGTAATTCAACTAACCCTAAATAGTGATCTTCCCAAGTATCGCTGAAAAGACAGATGTCGTCTAGGTACGCGATGACATCTGACCGATAAGATAGAATTCGACGCATCATGCGTACGAATGTAGCTGGTGCGTTCATAAGGTCGAAAGGCATGAAATTCCATTGAAAAAGGCCTCTAGGTGTAGAAAAAGCAGTAAAAGGTTTGGCGCGTTCAGATAGAGGAACTTGCTAATATCCTTTGGACAAATCTAGTTTAGTGAAAAAATGAGATTTAGAAAGCCTAGTGTAAAGTTTCTCTTCTTCTTTCCACTCTGTAAAGTGTCAGTCTGTATGCTCTGTAAGGAAGAGTGGTGTGTTGTTGAGATCAGGCATGCCCCCAGTCTACCCAGCTGTAAATGGGTAACTCACCCTAGTCCTGAGTTAGGGAAGGCAAAGGCTCCAGGGGAAGCAGGCCCTAAACTTGGTCACTCCAACCGACGCAGGATGGTGTATGTATGGAGTAGAAGTGTGATTACCGCGAATGGTGTACTGTTCGTGTGCTGACCAATATAACCACTCATACACTTGTGTCTACAAGGCACCAATGCAGACTGCTGGAATCTTTGTTTACTCAATTTATTCAGACGTACACACTGGGACATACGAGTACATCATGGTATGTTGACATATCAATTTGTAGGTATACATAGCAGATCTGAAGTCATGACACATTCAGAAATAATGGGCAGTACATCAAAAGTTCAATGTCATGATACATTATGGCCGCATCCCCCTATCTGACTAAACGCGTCAGTGAAGGCAGATCGGTAAATAACTAAAGTTACTTGACGTCCATAGTTTGTAGTATATATTATGAAACCACGAAAGAGGGGTTTCTAGCAAGATTGAGATCTCCCTGTCACTGTCCGATAATAGGATAAATAATCTGTTCTCTTGGCAGTGATCAAAACATATGATGACCGAAATCTAACATGGCCGCCTCCCTGAGTTGTCGTTCACTCATTCATAGGAAGGAGAATATAAGCCAGAGTTAATTTATAATGGGTATATAAATGATTTCATAAATGTTCCCATACAGCTCTACGGTGATCAGGTTAATTCACGTAGCCATAACCGCTGTAGGAAAGTCTGTCATCTTTGTCGATACAAAACACGACCCTAGCGATACGAAGCACAATGTTCCATCTAGGTCGAATCGACATGAGATCATCAAAATAGGGTCTGGCAATACATGGAGTCCGAATTATACATTGTACCGTACCTTAGGAGAGTCTCTAACATAAACTATAGTAGAGATACCATCTCCTTTAGAAGAAAACCACTTCATGAATCATATTTCCTTAAGAATCTACCAGCCCTTTGAAAAGTGCGTACCCGCCATTATCACGGTACATCGGAACTCATCACGACTTGTCAAGACAACTCATACTTCCGCTAGACCGGAATAACAAGAATCTAGTCCCTCCTACCCATCCAAAATATACAATATAGGACTGATTCTACTTGTACTAATAATATGTAATACATATGAATTCAGGCCATAAACACAATAAGCAAATTAATATATTTTCTGGCCCTAAAAAATAAGTACAAACGTAAGCGCAATATCCTTGCGCCGGATCAATATCCAGAACGATTACTCCTATAATCAAAAGTGTGAATCAAACATGGATTCTCTCGCTTTTACCATAGACAGCATTTTCATACACAAATGAATGAATGTCTATATTTTTCCCATATTAAATAGCCATATCGATTTTTGTAATATGTGCGTCAAAATATGCACGCAACAGATTACCACACCCCTCGGGAAAAAAAAATGGTACATTTTTTTTTTGAAATACATCTAGGAGCAACATACAATAGGCTCACAACGCACCAATACAATGCGCAGATGATAAGCATAAGTTTTATGACCTTAGAGAAAGTACTTCTCTAAGTATAAATATTTCCAGAGAGGTGTCACCAACGCATACTACAATATTAGCAATGACACAATTTCCACATTAGTTTATACATAAATTTCATCTAAGATATCTTAACATCATGATCATCAAAGACGAAAAACATTGAAAGATCAGCGGTGAATAAATATCAATGAACCGCTAAGTAGTGTTACAATCAATATATGATATATTACATATGTGTACACATTTCAACATAGAAACAACTGTATCAAAGTTGTATAACAGTTATGAATCATGTGGGCATCTAGACAAAATATCTGCCATCACATTTTCTGACCCACGGATAGCTCGCACCGAAAAATGAAATGGCTGTAGAGCAATCGCGTATCGCGTTGATCTCGCGCTCTTCAGATTTTTACTCTGAATAGCCGTAAGAGCTTTCTGGTCAGTTTCCACAATGAAATGCGCGCCCAGAAGAAATCTTTGCAGTTTAAGGATTGACCAAACCATAGCCAATAATTCACGGTCTAGGACCGAGTAATTCTTCTCTGCGGCATTTAATTTCCGAGAAATATACATCACAGGATGCAGAGTTCCAGAGTACTCTTGCATTAGTGCAGCTCCAATCCCGGTGGATGAAGCGTCACTACGAAGAATAAATGTCTTATCCTTAGAAGGCAATACTAGGATAGGTGAAGTAGAAAACATAGTTTTAACCTTATCCAAAGAGGATTGACATTCTTGAGTCCAATGGACTACATTAGGAGACCCTTTCTTTAGCAAGGAAGAAAGAGGTGACATAATGGAGGACAGATTCGGGATGAATCGTCCATAAAATTGTATTAGACCTAAGAGACTTCGTACTTGCTTTTTAGTCTTAGGAATAGAAATGTTAAGTATCTTACTTGTATTATGGTCTTCTGTTTTTAGGAACCCATGACCAACACGGTGTCCTAAGAAAGATATTTCGCTAAAACCAATACATGCTTTCGATGGTTTCGCTGTCAGGTTATGCTCGCGTAAGATAGACAATAGTTCATTTATACCATTATAGTGATCGTTCCAAGTATCACTGAAAAGACAGATGTCATCAAGATACGCAATGACATCTGAGCGATGAGATAGGATTCGACGCATCATGCGTACAAATGTTGCAGGGGCGTTCATAAGACCGAAAGGCATGAAATTCCATTGGAATAGACCCCTAGGCGTCGAAAAAGCAGTAAACGGTTTGGCGTGTTCGGATAGTGGAACTTGCCAATATCCCTTAGACAAATCGAGTTTAGTAAAGAAGTGAGAATTCGATAGTCTCGTAAGTAGCTCTTCTAGTAAAGGCATAGGTTCAGCATCGAATTTAGTCACTTGATTCAATTTGCGATAATCCACGCAAAGACGTATGTTATTGTCTTTTTTCCGTACTATAACCATCGGCGAAGAATATGCTGATGTGGATGGTTCAATAATTTTTAACTCTATCATCTCATCTAACTCTTTCTCTACCTGTGCTTGAAAATGTATCGGGATAGGATACGGTCTGACTCTTATAGGGCTATGGTCAGTAAGAATAATGTCATGTTGAATGACATCAGTTTGACCAGGAATGTCAGTAAGGACATCCTGAAATTGTTCTAACATAGTAGAAACTTGTTTCTGCTCTCCTGGAGATAATTCTGGAGAAATTGCAACATCTTTCCATGATTCATTAGAGTGAAGAGGAATCATTGGAAAAGGTAAATTTACATCCGAGAAACTCGTTTCCTCATCCTGTATTACTGACAGAGATGAGTACTGTCCATGTTGGACTGGAAAATCGTCCGTTGCCTGGAAAACAGGTTGTAAATAATCAGGACGTTCATGGAATTCCGTGAGCATGTTGATGTGGAAGGTTTTACGCTTCCCGTCAATATCGACGATATAGTCAACATCGGAAACTTTTGATATTATATCGTACGGACCTTTCCAAGAAATGAGAAGTCTATTTTCCCTACAAGGTAGCAAGACAAATGCTTTGTCACCTGGACAAAGTTGTCGCAAACATCTCTTTTTATTGGCAAATTCCCTTGCCTTCTGTTTCGCAAATTCAGAAGAAGCAGTTGCCAATTTGCATGCTTCAATAATCTTGTGTCTAAGTGCGATGACATATTCATAAGAGGATTTTGTGTCATCGACAATATTATCAGCAGTTATAAGATCATGAAGTAAGGACATAGGACCTCGCGGTTTCGCGCCAAAGACAAGTTCAAAGGGAGAAAATCCTGTATGTTCGTTGGCGACCTCTCTATATGCAAAGAGAGCCGCGGGTAAAACCCTATCCCAATCCTGAGGATGATCTTCTGTTATCTTACCTAGTAGGTTTTTCAGAGTTCTATTCAAACGTTCCACCATCCCATTGGACATAGGATGATAAATACTACTCAGCGATCTCTCTATCTTCAGAGTCGACATTACTTGAGACATGGTATCCGATATGAGTTGGGTACCATGGTCGGATAATATTTCTGCTGGAAACCCCAGACGAGAAAATATTAACCAAAGAGCATCTGCGACATCAGCAGTAGTTATGCTCTTTAGAGGAACAGCCTCCGGCCAACGTGTGCACATATCAACACACGTCAAAATAAATTGGTGTCCTCTAGCAGACTTTATCTTAAATGGACCAATGATGTCTATCGCCATTTTTTGAAATGGCCGAATGGGAATGTCTGCAGCCTGAATAGGTGCATCATGGCGTGGACCTCTGGATTTAATCTCTTGACATACTTTACAAGATCGACAATAGATTCGTATGTCCTTATTCACAGCAGGCCAAAAGAAAGATTGAAGAACTCTAGCTTTAGTACGGGAAAAACCCATATGTCCAGCACACTGCGAATCATGAGCGTGCTGTAAGATTTTAACTCTCATATTTTTAGGCACAAGGATTTGAGAATGAATGGACTTAGCGGAGTCTTGTACCATACGTACAAGTACGCCATTCTTCATCGTAATCCAAGATTTACGATTTGTATCCTTATTCGGATCACCTTTTGTTGCCAGAGTAAAGAATTTCTTTAGAGTAGGATCATCTTCCTGCTGTTTGATAAAGGAATCGTGGGAAATCTCCAAGGGATCATCTTGGATCTGCGCATCATTATCTTCAGAATGTGAAGATTGTGGCATATTAAGAGCTTGAGCCCTAGTGATTACTGCATTAGCAGATTGCATATTAACATTTTCCCAATTAGAAATTTGCTGTGGAGTGCATTCTTTCACTCCATGAATGCGACCGATGATAAGATCAGCGATCGGATTCGGCAAGAGACATGCTTGCACCTCTCCTGTAAAGAAAGGCGTAGCAATATTGATAATGGCAGTGGAGTACTTCTCCAATGTGCCACCAAATGTTACACATTTGACTATATTGCCTGTAGCTCGAGAAGGATTTACGAGTGATTGCCTCACTCCAATGGTAGTGCACCCCGAATCGAAAAGAATTGATACCGGAGTACCATCTATTAGGCCCCTATTAAAGACAAGAGCACCCCTTCCATTATGCGCAATTGACGCATGGAGAGCGGGAAGCGGGTGACCGCAGCTTAAAGTAGACACTGTGGTTGGATCGAATAATGTTTTGCATTGCGAACACTCAGATGCTCTAGCAAAATCGAAAGCGGAATTTGCTACACTGTTGGAGTCTTTTTTATCATTATTCTGATTATCGGTGTCGTGGAACTCCTGTTGTGCAGAGTTAGCCTGGTAATAAGATTTACCATGTCTTTTGTGTTGTGATCTACCTCGGTTATAATTGTCTCTATAATTATTATTGCCTCTGTTATAACCCCTATTTGGGTTTGAATCATAATATTCATGATCATAATCATCATGCTCATTATATTGAGTATCCCTGTAATATTGTTTCTTTTGTCTCCATAAAGCACTTGGGTAGTTCCTATAGCTACTCCCTTTCCGAGAATTTCTAACATTATGGGTACCCCTCGCGTGTCGAGGACTATCAGCCCGATTCCAGTTCTTCGAAGAAGAACCCTGATTTGAGTGGTTATCTTGGTTTTGATACTTATTCCAATTAACCTTTTTATCAAATTTATTTTTAGCTCCTTGGAATTTGTGTGAGTAATTCTGATTATATTCTGTTGCCGAAGCAACTGGCATACTCTCTTTAATGTTAGAGTTACTAAGAATCATGTCAGGGTGTGCCGTGGCATACTGGTCACAATATTCTTCCATTTGCTTTATTGTACCAGGTTTACGCTCATGTAAGAACTCTAGGAATGATTTATTTACAGAAGACATGACCTTGTCTCTTAGCAATAAATCCGTAAGACCATCAAATGTTTTCTCTGTTTTGGATAATTCAATCCATCGTGAAAGTGTAATTCGTGCTTTTGAGATGAAATCTGAGAATTCTACACCTACCTCAGGTCTCATTGTTTTAAACAAAAGACGGTAACCTTCCTCAGACAGCTGATATCTCTTTATCAAAGCTGCCCTAACAGCATCATAATTATCTTTGTCGGCCTCTTCAACAAAATATAACTTACTCAGAGACTCCCCTTTTAGATTTTCAGACAACTGATTCACATACTGTGATTTGTCAACATTATGAGATCGACAAGCCCGTTCAAATCTAGAAAGCCAAAATGTTATGTCATCACTGGTAGGGTTAAACGCTGGTACCTTGACCTTGTACACAAAGGGTTTACCATTACCACCAGATGCCTGATTAACATTACTCATACATGTCAATTTTAATTTCTCTAATTCAAACTCATGTTCTCTTATTGCTTTTCTCTCTTCAGCTTCTCTATCTAATCTTTTCTGTTCTGCAGCAGCAGCAGCTTCTAATTTTTTCTGTTCTGCAGCAGCAGCAACTTCTAATTTTTTCTGTTCTGCAGCAGCAGCAACTTCTAATTTTTTCTGTTCTGCAGCAACTTCTAATTTTTTCTGTTCTGCAGCAACTTCTAATTTTTTCTGCTCTGCAGCAACTTCTAATTTTTTCTGCTCTGCATCAGCTTCTAATTTCTTCTGTTCTGCCTCAAATCTCCTTTCCTCCACTTGCATCTGCAATTTCTTAAGTTCAGCAGCAGTATCAGCTTCTTTTTCTAATCTTTTTTCTTCAGCTAGAGCTTTCCTTTCTTCTGCAGCAGCTTTTTTTTCTTCTATTTGAAGTTTTCTCTCCTCAGCCGCAGCTTTTTTTTCCTCAGCAGCAGCTTTTCTTTCTTCAACAGCAGCAGCAGTTTTTTTCTCTTCTGCAGCTAATGCTTTGTCATATTGAGCAACAGCCCATTGTTCTAAGTCTTTTCCAGTCTTATCAAGAGATTTTCCTTGTGCAATGAAATAATCTAATGTAGACATATTGTCTTCTTAAATCAGAAACCTGAAAAAGTAAATAAATTACCCTATTTCACTTTAATGGGAGACAAGTCTATACCATAGACTTAGTCTTAGTCCAAACTTGTATGGTTTATAATAACCAATGATAACTTGAGTACCTGTGGACAACAATAACTGTATCTCAAATACTGTGGGAGACAAGCCTTACAAAGGTCTTGTATACCTCAATGTAATCAAAGATCACTTGAGTACCTGTGGAAAAAATATTTCCCTTTACCAATCACTTTGGGAGACAAGCCTTACAAAGGTCTTGTACATTTTGTTTTATAACAATAACAATCATAAAGTACTGATCTGTACTATACTATCAGTGTATACCACTATACGTCATATGTCAACTAAAGACATTACAAAGGACAAACAAGAAAAGACAATATGAACACATTTGCAGAGATCAAATTAAATTAAATAGGAGAAATGAAAAAAATGATCACAGAAACCGTGATGATAACTGCCATAAGATAACAAGACAAATAACGCCACAGTGTATAAACATAAGGGTGTAAAAAACTGAAATGAAAGGAAAGATGAGACCTACAATTATACAAACAAATCAAACAAAACTAAGGAACACAAAATTATTAACAAAAACAACGAAGAAAAGAACACCTCATCACAACTAACAGAAATAGCAGCAAATTGTTGCTAACAAATTTCCAATTAAGAAAATGTGTACCTATAGAATACTAGTACCAGACCAATGTCACTCGGCATACCTTGTACTAGTCACACAGAACATAAACTAATTTAATACATAACAAATAACATGTAAGCATAAATAGCATATAGCATACAATATAATTTATGTCATGAATGGAATGTGTTGCAGGTATAGTGTTGTAAAGCAGGCACAGTTTATTTTAATACTAATAACTTGCCACTTTATTCAGTAATAGATTTAATTTTAAACTATTACACTGTCAATTTTTCTCTGTTGAGCATATGAAGATCCAACGATGAACTATGCACTTTATGTTCAACAACACTGTGATTCTTCTGTACGTTGAGAAATGTCAACAATACTGCTCCAGATATTTTCTACACTTGATACCACTGTCCTGTGTAATACTGTCTGTACAGCGAAAAACTGTCAACAAGCGCTGACCTAGATACAGCATCCTATCGGTAATACAGGTCAAGCTGACATCGACTGTATAGCTGTCCTACTGGTGTTGATGTGTTCAAACAAATGTTCTTTCAGCTGTAAACTGTGATTCTCAACACAAAACTGCGTAAGCTGGACCCAGGAATCTGGCTCGCCACTGTAAAGTTTCTTTTCTTCTTTCCACTCTGTAAAGTGTCAGTCTGTATGCTCTGTAAGGAAGAGTGGTGTGTTGTTGAGATCAGGCATGCTCCAGTCTACCCAGCTGTAAATGGGTAACTCACCCTAGTCCTGAGTTAGGGAAGGCAAAGGCTCCAGGGGAAGCAGGCCCTAAACTTGGTCACTCCAACCGACGCAGGATGGTGTATGTATGAAGTAGAAGTGTAGAGTGTGATTACCGCGAATGGTGTACTGTTCGTGTGCTGACCAATATAACCACTCATACACTTGTGTCTACAAGGCACCAATGCAGACTGCTGGAATCTTTGTTTACTCAATTTATTCAGACGTACACACTGGGACATACGAGTACATCATGGTATGTTGACATATCAATTTGTAGGTATACATAGCAGATCTGAAGTCATGACACATTCAGAAATAATGGGCAGTACATCAAAAGTTCAATGTCATGATACATTATGGCCGCATCCCCCTATCTGACTAAACGCGTCAGTGAAGGCAGATCGGTAAATAACTAAAGTTACTTGACGTCCATAGTTTGTAGTATATATTATGAAACCACGAAAGAGGGGGTTTCTAGCAAGATTGAGATCTCCCTGTCACTGTCCGATAATAGGATAAATAATCTGTTCTCTTGGCAGTGATCAAAACATATGATGACCGAAATCTAACATGGCTGCCTCCCTGAGTTGTCGTTCACTCATTCATAGGAAGGAGAATATAAGCCAGAGTTAATTTATAATGGGTATATAAATGATTTCATAAATGTTTCCATACAGCTCTACGGTGATCAGGTTAATTCACGTAGCCATAACCGCTGTAGGAAAGTCTGTCATCTTTGTCGATACAAAACACGACCCTAGCGATACGAAGCACAATGTTCCATCTAGGTCGAATCGACATGAGATCATCAAAATAGGGTCTGGCAATACATGGAGTCCGAATTATACATTGTACCGTACCTTAGGAGAGTCTCTAACATAAACTATAGTAGAGATACCATCTCCTTTAGAAGAAAACCACTTCATGAATCATATTTCCTTAAGAATCTACCAGCCCTTTGAAAAGTGCGTACCCGCCATTATCACGGTACATCGGAACTCATCACGACTTGTCAAGACAACTCATACTTCCGCTAGACCGGAATAACAAGAATCTAGTCCCTCCTACCCATCCAAAATATACAATATAGGACTGATTCTACTTGTACTAATAATATGTAATACATATGAATTCAGGCCATAAACACAATAAGCAAATTAATATATTTTCTGGCCCTAAAAAATAAGTACAAACGTAAGCGCAATATCCTTGCGCCGGATCAATATCCAGAACGATTACTCCTATAATCAAAAGTGTGAATCAAACATGGATTCTCTCGCTTTTACCATAGACAGCATTTTCATACACAAATGAATGAATGTCTATATTTTTCCCATATTAAATAGCCATATCGATTTTTGTAATATGTGCGTCAAAATATGCACGCAACACCTAGTAAGTAGATATTCTAGTAAAGGCATAGGTTCAGCATCAAACTTCGTGACTTGATTCAATTTGCAATAGTCAACGCAAAGACGTATGTTATTGTCTTTTTTCCGAACAATAACCAGCGGCGAAGAATACGCAGAAGTGGATGGTTCAATTATTTTTAAATCTATCATCTCATTCAACTCTTTCTCAACCTGTGCTTGAAAATGTATAGGAATAGGATAAGGTCTGACTCTAATAGGATTATGGTCAGTTAGAATAATGTCATGTTCAATGACATGAGTTTGTCCAGGGATGTCAGTAAGGACATCCTGAAACGTTTGTAACATAGCCGAAACTTGTCGCTGTTCTCCTAGAGATAAATCCGGAGAAACAGTAACGTTTTTCCATGATTCCCTAGAATGAAGTGGAATCATCGGAAGCGGAAGATTAACATCCGAAAAACTTGTTTCCCCATCCTGTATTACAGACAGTGATGAGTAATGACCATGTTGGACTTGTGAATCGTCCGTTGCCTGGAAAATAGGCTGTAAATAATCCGGACGTTCATAGAATTCCGTAAGCATATTGATGTAGAAGGTTTTATGCTTCCCATCAATATCGACAATGTAGTCAACATCGGAAATTTTCGAGATTATATCGTACGGACCTTTCCAAGAAATAAGAAGTCTGTTTTCCCTACAAGGTAGCAAACTAAATGCTTTGTCACCAGGACAAAGTTGTCGTAAGGTTCTTTTCTTATTGGCAAATTGTCTTGCCTTCTGCTTAGCAAATTCAGAAGAAGTTGCCAATTTGCATGCTTCGATAATCTTTTGCCTCAGCGCGATGACATATTCGTAAGAAGATTTCGTGTCATCGGTAATATTATCAGCGGTTATGAGATCATGAAGCGAAGACATAAGGCCGCGCGGTCACGCGCCAAAGACAAGTTCAAAGGGAGAAAATCCTGTATGTTCATTGGGGACCTCTCTGAAAGCGAAGAGGGCCGCGGGTAAAACCCTATCCTAATCTTGAGGATGATCCTCAGTTATCTTCCCTAATAAGTTTTTGAGTGTTCTATTTAGCCGTTCGACCATCCCATTGGACATAGGATGATAGATACTACTCAAAGATCTCTCTATCTGCAGAGTCGACATCACTTGAGACATGGTATCCGATATTAGTTGGGTGCCATGGTCTGATAATATTTCTCCGGGGAATCCCAGACGAGAAAATATAAGCCAAAGAGCATCTGCAATGTCAGCAGTAGTAATGCTCTTCAGAGGAATAGTCTCTGGCCAACGTGTGCACATATCCACATACGTTAAGATAAACTGATGTCCTCTAGCAGATTTGATCTTAAATGGACCAATGATGTCTATCGCCATTTTCTGAAATGGTCGAATAGGAATGTCTGCAGCCTGAATAGGTGCAGCATGGCGTGGACCTTTGGATTTGACTTCTTGACATACTATACAAGATTGACAATAAATCTGCATGTCTTTGTTCACAAAAGGCCAAAAGAAAGCCGCAAGAACTCTTGACTTTGTACGGGAAAAACCCATATGTCCAGCACACCGAGAGTCGTGTGCGTGTTGTCAGATTTTAACTCTCAAATTCTTGGGCACAAGAATCTGAGAATGACTTGACTTGTCGGAGTCTTGCACCATACGTACAAGTACGCCATTCTTCATTGTAATCCAAGATTTACGTTTTGTATCTTTATTCGGATCACCTTTATTTGCAAGAGTGAAGAATTTCTTTAGAGTCGGATCATCTTCTTGCTGTTTTATAAACGAGTCACGAGAAATTACCAAGGGATCATCTTGGTTATGCACTTCATTATCTTCAGTAGGTGAAGATTGAGGCACATCAAGAGCTTGAGCTCTAGTGACTACAGCATTGGCGGTTTGCATATTCTGTTTTTCCCAAACGGAAATTTGTTGTGGAGTGCATTCTTTGACTCCGTGAATACGACCGATGATAAGATCAGCGATCGGATTCGGCAGAAGACATGCGTGTACATCTCCTGTAAAGAAAGGAGTAGCAATCCTAATGATAGCAGTAGAGTATTTCTCTAAGGTGCCGCCAAATGTTACACATTTGACTACTTTTCCAGTGGCACGAGAAGGATCTACAAGCGACTGTCTAACACCAATTGTGGTGCATCCAGAATCAAAAAGAACTGAGACTGGATTGTCATTTACTAAACCTTTATGTAAGACAAGAGAACCTCTTCCATCATGCGCGACTGACGCAGGAAGAGCGGGAAGAGGATGGCCACAACTTAAAGTGGACACCGTAGTTGGTTCAAATAATGTTTTGCATTGGGGGCACTGAGATGCTCTCCCAAAATCAAAAGCGGAACATGCCATATTATTAGTATCATTATTATATTTAGTCTGTTTATAGGCTTCATGTGACTCTTGCTGTGCAGAGTTTGCCTGATAATGAGATTTATGTTTTTTGTATTGGGATCTACCTCGATTATTATTACCTCTGTAATCATTATTATTCCCTCTATTGTAACCCCTATTTGGGTTTGAGTCATAATTCTCATGGTTGCCATTATCATATTCATTATAATGAGTATCTCTATAATTATGGTCTTGTTGTCTCCATGATGGATGACTTGGATAGTTTCTATACTGACTTCCCCTGCGGAAATTTCTATAATTATGACCACCTCTGTATCGAGGGCTGTCAGCTTGTCTCCAGTTCTTCGCAGAAAAACCCTGAAATGATTGGTTTCCTTGGTTTTGATAACTATTATGGTTACCTTTTTTTCCAAACTTGTTTTGTTGTCCCTGAAATTTGTGTGAAGGGTTGTATGGTGTTGCTGATGCAACTGGCATACCTTCTTTAATCTTAGTGTTGCTAAGAGTTATGTCAGGGTGTGCAGTGACGTATTGGTCACAATATTCTTGCATTTCTTTTAGTGTCTTGGGTTTACGCTCATGTAGGAATTCCAAGAAGGGTTTATTAACACATGACATAATCTTGTCCCTGAGCAACAAGTCCATAAGGGCTTCATATGTCTTTTCTGTTTTGGACAACTCAATCCAACGATTAAATGTAAGACGTGTCCTTGCAATGAATTCTGAGAATTCTACCCCTGATTCAGGTACCATTTTCTTAAACAAAATACGATAACCTTCCTCAGTTAACTGGTATTTTTTCAATAAAGCTGCTCTAATAACATCATAATTATCCTTGTCAGACTCTTACACCAAACTTAAACTAGTCAGAGAATCACCTTTCAAATTTTCTGGCAATTGATTAGCATACTGTGATTTATCCACATTATGAGCTCGACAGGAGCGTTCAAAACGATCCAGCCAGAATGTAATATCGTCACTGGAAGGATTGAACGCTGGTACCTTGACCTTATAAGTAAAGGGTTTACCACTGTTACCATTTGACTGATTAACCTTACTCATATTTGTCAATTTCAATTTCTCTAATTCAAATGTTAACAGTTCTTTTTGATGTTCATGTTCTCTCATTGCTTTTCTCTCCTCAGCTTCTTTGTCTAATCTCTTTTGTTCAGCTTCTCTATCTAATCTCTTTTGTTCAGCCTCAGCTTCTCTTTCTAATCTGTTTTGTTCAGCTTCAAATTTTTTTTCTTCCATTTGAAGCTTTCTATCCTCAGCAGCAGCTTTTTTCTCCTCAGTAGCAGCTTTTCTTTCCTCAGCTTGCATCTGCAATCTTAAATTCTCAGCATCTATCTTCTTTTGTTCAACTTCTGCTTTCCATTTATTCTCTTCTTTTTGCTTCTTCTCTTCTGATTTTAATACCATTGCAAATTGAGCAGTTGCAAACTCCTCTAATTCCTTACCAGACTTATCAAGGGATTTCCCTTGTGCAATAAAGTATTCCAATGTAGACATGATGCCTAATAATGATAGCAATCAGTTGACACAAAAATGTAATCTATTTCCAAATAAACAGGAACAAGTTCTCAATGAACTTGATTAATTAGCTCACAATCCCAATCTCTGTGGGAGACAAGCCTTACAAAGGTCTTGTATACTTCCTTGTACAACAATAATAATAATAAAGTACTGGTCTATACTATAACATACGTGTACTAAACTATCTCATATCATATGTCAACCAAAGACATTAACAAAGGACAAGCATAAAAGACAATATGAAAACAATTGCAGAAATCAACTAAGTCAAATAGAGAAATCAATGAAAATAATCACATAATCTGTGACGACAACTGCAATGGAATCAACAAGACAAATAACGCCATAGTGTATAAACATAAATGGTGTATAAAACTAAATTATAGGACAGAGTAGATCTACAAATACAAACAGATCAAACAAAACTAAGGAACACAAAATTATTAACAAAAACAACGAAGAAACGAACACCTCATCACAACTAACAAAAATAGCAACAGATGTTGCAAGCAAATTTTCAATTACGAAAATTGATCCCTACAGAACGCTAATATAAGACCAATATTACTCGGTATACCTTATACTAGTCTCCTCCCAACCAGGCCCGCAACATAAACACATAAATAATATGCAAACATGTAAACATTAAACATAAATACACATATGTCATATAAATGCATATATTATATAGCAATGTGTTGTAGAAGTGTCTGCAGAGAAGGCTCAATTTTAAATCAAAATAACTTGCCACTTTATTAAATAATAGCTTACTGTTTTAAATTCTTGATCTAATTGTTACAATGTTCAAATATAGAGCATAAGAAGATCCACAGATGAAATATATCCACTTCTCAATAGTACTGCATTTCCTGCTAACCCGGTCAACTATTCACTTGATCCAAGTGTTCTGTTTAATTATGCCTGTACGGAGAATAATGTCAACAAGCGGTGACCTAGATACAGTAATCGCTTCATAGGTCACGTGAGGAACTGTCAAACAAGTGTAGACTAACACTGCTGGTGTGTCGTATCAGGCGTCAGGGAAACGAACTGGTATCAGTAGCTGTTAACTTCTGGCAATGTCCACTGTGCAGGTTAAGCCTTTATCAATGTGGTGGCCAGTGTGTGGAAATTGATAAAGGCTGTTTCTTCTTTATCGTAACTGGGTATACATCAGAGCACGTTGTAAAGGTGTATTGGTGTAACTGGTCAACTCTAATAACCGGGCACAGTGTCAGGTAGATAGGTCACCTTGTCCTGGGACACAATGAGGCCCCGACAAGAATACATTGTTGACAATGAGTGTTGCAACAAATGTCAATACGCGAATGTGTAGACTGTTCTGTGGAGTTGACTGAAGGTTCAAACACTCATTCATGCGTATTTAGAAGTTACTGATACAGACCACTGTGGACGTTTCAATAGTTTAATTTGACGCACACACTTGACAGAACGGGTACAGTTACAGGAACATAGGTCGACATCAATAGCATATTGTTGACCCACGGTGTACAATAATAAATTGGCATTCATGTTGAGGAAAATCACAACGGAACATCAGTATACAAGCATTCAGAGTTCCATATCTTCTATAAATATTCATCAGGCCTTACTGACTGATCATGTCAGTTAATATATAAGGCTCCAACTTGATTCCTAGACCGAAACTCTTTAGCATAAACGTAACTTGCACTCTAGCGAAGATTCCGTTAAATACAGTTCAGCCAAGATTTTCTGAGAAAACCTTAAACTACCAATAGTAGGTTTTCCTTTCATAAGTATGATCTCTTTATCATCATCTGATAATAAGGGCGTCCCTGTTCTCTGGTAAATGATCAACAATACATAGCATTCCAAAATGGCTTCTAGTGTTGTGAGCCTCGCTCACGATAATAATGCACAATGAAGCTTCAATAAAGATTCAATTCATGAATATCAAAGTTTCCACAAGCATCAGCATAATCTGTCCTCATAATTGCTGTATAGAAACATAGTCAGTGCTGCTAGATAATATGTCGTTCTGACATACTGATATAGGTAGATTCATGTAAACGTCTGCCCATCTTAAGCCTAGGAATGAACGAAGTCAGCAAAAGTACGTTTACCTTGGCATAGAAAAAAACCACTAGCAAACACAGAAACACTCTTCTCCTCGCGTTATGGAATGAACACTAGGGAACTCATGGATTTAACCATCTCAGAAGAAAATATCTTCGTTCCCATAATCAAAAGAGATCACAAACTTTTGGGCAGGTCTAAGACATGACTTCCCGCCATAGGCTTCATCACCGAAGAACTCTTTAACCTATCTTCATGCGCCGAAAAGCACCTGACCCCTAAAATACAGTACAAGAAAAATAGTTCCACTTAAACATACTAAGATATCAAGATATAAGACATACTCGTCCTACATAGACAAGAACTACACATAGATTCGGGCCATAGACATTCTGAAGCAAGAACAATCTATTTCTAACCAAACACAGAATAGATTAAAGTAAGTCTAGATTCCTCCGCTAAGTTCGATTTTCAGGAACGATACAAGGAGCGATAACTCACAGAATGATTACCCATCGCCTAATCTGAGTTCTGTCCCTTTAGACCGAAAAACATGCATTCAAAGATAAATATATTTTTATCAGACAAATAAATACATTTTCTATTTGTATGCGTAATCCGTGCCACCAAAGAATATGTGCGCAACAGATTGCTGTCAACCCATTGAAGTTTTTGATGAATTTCTGGTAATAAGCACACAGTGATAAGAACAATCGCGTTTCTTTCTTCGTTCTTGGCCTCTTTGCTGCACGTATCTTCTCTACGTTCTTAGCAACTGGCCACATGGCACCGTGAGCAATGGTATGCCCCAGGAAGTCGAGTTTTTCGAAGCCGATTAAACATTTGCTAGGTCTAGCTGTGAGACCAGTTTCCTGTAGTCTCCTGAGGAGCATCTCAACCGTAGCCATGTGTTCTTCGTATGTGTCTGTTGCAATTAGTATATCGTCCATAAAATTGTAAATATGTGGACTGTGCAATGGTTCCAACAGCTTTCTCATCATCCTTGTGAACACCATTGGTGCGTTGTGTAACCCGAATGGCATCACGGTAAACGTATAGAGCTGAAAGCCAGCAAAGGCTTAGTTTCCTCTTTGACTGGTATCTGATAGTATCCCTTACTCAGGTCAATCTTTGAGAAAATCTGTGCCTTGCTTAGCTTGCTAAACAGCTCAGAAGCGCTTTGGAGGGGTTCCGGCTGAAATTCCGTTACTGTGTTAAGTAGACGGTAATCGATACACAGCCGAACTTCCTTATTGGGCTTCTGTAACAGCACTACGCTCGCACTATACGGAGATGTAGACTCGATAATAATTCCTGTTTTGCGTAACTTGTCTATCTCTGCGCGTAGCGTATCAGCTTTCGCATGCGGAATAGGGTATACTCTGGTTCGAACGGGTGTCTCGTTGTTAAGTTTCATTTCGAACTCTACGAGATGAGTTCGCCCAGGTACATCCGTTAGCACTGCTGTGTACTGGTTCAGTAAAGCCCTCGTTTCTTTCTGTTGTGCTTCAGAGAGAGTGTCACCAAATATTACATCCTCGAAAGATTCAGTTTGTTGCAATGGATATTTCATGCAACTATCCTCATCTTCAACATCCTCTGTAGCTATGGCGATCGCGTGGAGATGTTCGGGGGACGGTACCGGTCTTTCCAAGTATTTCTTCAACAGATTTACCTGGTAAACCTTCTCCTTTCCTTTAATAGAGATCTGATAATTCGTTCTCGAGATCTTTTTCAGGACGGTAAACGGCCCTTGCCACCCGATGCGTAGCTTGTTGCTTCCGGTTGGCAGTAACAGCAAAACTTTATCTCCTGGTTGTAATTCTCTCTCCTTTGCTGCTTGATTGTATTGTTTAGCATGCTTTGCGCGAGCTTTCTTAAGGTTGGTCGTTGCTAGATCCCATCCTAGCTGTAGCCTTTCCTTCAATTCCGATACACATCTACTGGCTGAGACGACTGTCTCATCTGCCTTCTGGTCTGTCAGAGACCGAAGTAATGCTT
Source organism: Oreohelix idahoensis (assembly GCA_024509875.1). Taxonomy (NCBI): domain Eukaryota; kingdom Metazoa; phylum Mollusca; class Gastropoda; order Stylommatophora; family Oreohelicidae; genus Oreohelix; species Oreohelix idahoensis. Next base: position 125,266 of record JAMPIV010004058.1, read on the forward strand.
CAAGCGGCCCCTTGTTAGGTGTGCCGAATAAAAGCGTAGTTGGAGGGAAACCCGTAGAGGCCTGGGGAACTTCCCTGAAAGCGAATAGGGCTGCAGGAATGAAAAGATCCAAATCCTCCGGTTTTTCTTGTGCCAGCTTGCGTAACATGGTGGTGAGGCTGCCGTTGAAAAGTTCCACGAGCCCATTTCTGGCCGGATGGTACGGGCTGGTGTGGATGTGTTTGGCCCTCAAGATCTTAAAGATCTCCTCCATTAACATGCTACGGAATTGGGATCCATTGTCCGTCAAAACTTGTTGAGGGAATCCCAACCGTGTAGAAATCTGCACTAGGGCTTCTGCGACATGCTTCGTATCTGTGCATGTTAGCGGTATAGCTTCGGCCCACATAGTGCATGTGTCGACTAAAGTCAGGATAAACCTGTTCCTTTGTGTGGTCCTTTCTAGGGGTCCAACAATGTCGACAGCAGCCCGTTCAAATGGAGTCCCCACTATTGGCATTTGCCCCATTAGAACTGGGGCGGTCCAGTGCTTGGGTGCTACCCATTGACACTGGGCACATGATTTTACGTATCTGATAATATCAGTATTCATTCCTGGCCACCAATAGTGAGTGTGTATTCGCTGGTTTGTTGCGTTCTGTCCCATATGTCCGTTAAAGGGAAGAGAGTGCCCCATTTCTAGGATTTGACTTCTGTACTTTTTCGGTACTGGAGCTGATTAAAACCTTGTTCAGGCTTGCCCGTTCTCCGATAAAGCACGCCATCCTTAGAAAAAATGTTCCCGTGTTGTCTAGGGTCCTTGGCCATGTGCAGTTTCCGAAAGCAGGGTTCCAAAGTAGGGTCCTTTTGTTGCGCCTCTTTAAGTTCCATGGGTAACAAATTTGGCGCAGGCTCCCGTTCCTTCTTGGTTTGCCCTTTTGTGGTTACTGTTGCCACTATAGACTCTTCCGTTTTCCCAATAAACACATATCTACAGCCTAGTATGACTGGGTAGATGGGGTCATCAATAACAGCCGCTTTGATCACACCTCTGACAAAATCAGATTGGATCTCCACCAATGCGATGGGAAGCGTTGTTGGTGCATCACTCTTAAGAACTCCACAAAGTTTAACGGTTTCTTCTGTCTCTTGACCGGGTTTGACCAGGTGCCTGGCAACAATGCAATCAAAAGAAAGCCCCGTGTCAAACAAACAATAAGTTGAAGTTCCGTTTAAAACAACAGTGCTCGCGTAGAGGGCCTATCTCCCTCAGGTTGAGAATCACTGACAATAATTCTTTCCTGCGAGTCAGTTGTTTGTAAGCATCCGATGCGCTTCGGCTCGGTATGCTTGCTCTGATCCTTAGTCCCGTGCGCATGGTTTTCCCTTTGTCGCCTTGTCCTTTCTGGCCGCGCTGCCATGTAGGACGGTCGGGTTGATCAGACTGTTTACTGTGATTGGGGTACTTGTTTTTGTAGAACTTACCTTTTTCAGGAGGGGAGTATTGAGGTCCAGTTTCTCTGTGGTTATTCTGATTAGAAGCATGAGAAGATTGGTCTAGATTATTCTTTCGAAAATGCTCTCTGTCGGTTTCCGTTTTGTGGCCGGCAGTTCGGCCAGCGCATTTTGATAACGCTCAGACTTTTCTAAGATGTCTTCAAGCTTTTCTGCACCCTGCTCAGCTAGAAATCTCCGGGTATCAGCAGACAAAGTGTTCTTTATTTGTTCTGTTATAACAAATTCCTCAAGTCCTTCATAGGTAGATGGGAGCTGCGAGAGCTCAAGGCACTTTGTCAAGTATCCCTTGAAACGAGACGAGAACTGCTGAAAAGTTTCAGAGCTCTCCTTCCTGCTGTTGCGAAACAGTTACAAAAATTTGCGAGCATTCATTTCAAAGCGCTCCAGTAACGTTTTCTTCAACACGTCGTAGTTGTCTTGTTGGCTGCTTTCACGTTTTGCATACACATCGTAAGCAGAACTTTTCAAAGCCTGGGAAAGCTTCATATTCCAACGCGACCACTCTAAACCGTACAGATTTGCAATTTTCTCAAATTTTTCTAGATACGTGTCAATCTTCTCATTTGGACAAGGGAAAGATTCTAGCGCAAAAGACATAGAAGTGAGATGAGTAGATTGAGTGCTAGAAGGATCAGTTAAGGAAGAATGAGGAGAAGACTCTCCATTGCTGGAGGTAGAGGCAGCACATCGACTTTGGAATTCTAGAGTTTTAAGAGCCAACTCATGCTGTCGCTCTCTCTCCTTCTCTCTTTCCTCATGCTGTCTCTCCTTTTCTTTTTCCTCATGCTGTCTCTCCTTCTCCTTCTTCTCATGCTGTCTCTCCTTCTCCGTATCTCTTTCCTCATACTGTCTCTCCTTCTCTCTTTCCTCATGCTGTCTCTCCTTCTCTCTTTCCTCATGCTGTCTCTCCTTCTCTCTTTCGTTTGCCCTGCGGATTTCCATTTTTTCATTCATCTTTTTCTGCTCTCTAGCTTCTGCTGCTTTCCTCTCCACGTCATATCTTTCCAGTTCGTCCCTGACAAAAGCTTTCGCTTCTTCGCCTTCCAAACACTCTTCTCTCGCTTCGTCTCTGAGGATTTGCCTAAGCTTCGCCCTTTCTGCCATAATAAGTCAGTGACTGAGACTAGTCGAGAAAGAAAGTAAGAAAAGGATACACTGGTTGCTACCACTTACGAGAAAAAATACCAAAAATCAAAAGATGATATACTTTAACCTGGGATACCTCCTCCTATACTATAGTGTCTAACTATCGTTGCTATTAATCGGCAATAAAGAACTAATGCAAACGACTACGCCAAAGAAATGGTAGTTAAGATTAATCCACTAAAAATAAGTTGCTACAGTGGAAACAAAATAATTATTGCAAAATTTTTAGGAGAAAAAAAATTCCTTTAATTTTTAATCCACTATCAAGTTCACCCCTAAAGTCAGTTAGGGTAAGGGAGGCAATTACAGGACGTATAGTCTGATGTCGCTCCTTAGCTTAGCTCAAACACCTACTTCTTCAGAACCCTGTGAATGTTATACACTCACAAACTTTACCAGCGTTTAGTATTACAAAATCAATAATTAACATATATTCCGACAAAATCAACCTGTAACTCAAATGTATATTACTAAAAATGCTGTGGAAAAACCAATTATTAGTTGTGTGGTCAGCACGCCCATAAACAGATCGATTGTCTAGGGGATAAATTATTTTTAAAGATATATAAACTCACAAGACATCACACTCTTATACTATATCAGAATAAAGAAAATAACTCCTGCAGATGAGGTGATATACGTATTTACTTATGACTATAGTTCAATTCCCGGAGAACGAGCCACCATTCTGTCGTAGATTTTTGATAGGGGAATTAAGACTTGGGTTGGTCCCTTCTGAATAGATTAGAATGAGTGATAGCCACAATGAGAGATGCTAGTAGAAATAGATTTCCACGAGTGAGATGGTAGAAATTTATAGAGGCTGTCCCGGAAAGCGAGAATCTTCTCTCTCTCCACCTATCTTCTACAACAGATCCAGAGGAGTCAGACAGTATATAAACTATATATATTAATATATATATTACCACTCACGTGCACACACACAATTGATGACATGTAGACGCACACACGTGGGAAAACTATAACAATGATTATATAGATATTTTGGAATGAGCTGACCCGACACACTGATTAAGTTCAAGGGAATTTTTAATTATCAGAAAATTCCATCACAACACATAAAAATACATCAAAGTATATACAAATAGTCATAAAGTCAATAAAAATGCTACAGGAATGATAAACCCACAGTATGATCCTTTCCCTCGATGTATGCCCACAGTCCTGTTAGAAGAAAGTGATAGCCCCAAGGAATCAAGGATACATTAGCGATAATCTAATGATTTTCCCCTTTTAAAGGTATGAACAGACTTAGATATTAGTATGATCTATCCTAAGGAAAAGTATCTTGTGTGCAACAAAACTTGCATAAAGAAATTACAAAGTGGGTGAAATTTGGTATACCATTAAAAAAAAAAGTCACTCGTTCCTGCTTTCTCTCGGTTCATTCATCAGGGCCCTGTAGTGCATTTCTCACTTTCTTACCCAATAGTTTGCTGTTGTTCGCCGTTTGGCGCACGTTATGACACAATCTGTTTTATCGTTTGCTAAAGCGGATACCCAGCTCTGCAGATCTTGGTTTCATCCAATTTGTCCGGGGAGCGTCCTCTTCAGGCGATGATTTTGTTAAGATGTTAAGTTAGTGTCACTTTATCATTTCAGGTAAGAATTAGTTTTCATGCGGGCTCACAGGATCAGAATCACGAGGTTTCCACTACTTAAGAACAATGTCAGGTTTGTAACTTCGATCAAAAGGTAAAATTCTTGGTCACACCACAAGTTGACATAATTTGCGGAACGTTACTGTTTGTAATAGTTTACTCGCCACAAGGGCTGAACTGTACTTAAGTTTTCTTAGGAAGAATAAAATCTGGCGCAATAGGCCCGTTATGTCATTTCACCTTTAAAGGTCTTGTAAAGATTTTACCCCAAGTCTTTTAAGGAAAATGTTTTAGTTCTTCTCAGATATTACTCATCAGTATTTAACGCTGACAAAGTTTGGGTTAACCCCAGTTTTCTTCACTAAATAGAGGAAAAACACATATAAAATAATTATACATACTATGTACTCGTTATAACTTACATTTTAAACTGCAAGCTTAGAGCTTGACTTATCATTTAAAACTTCCCGTGAAATAAGTTATATTCATAAAATCAATCATCATGAATTAGGAATACATACGTATCCCGTCAATACTCAATGATGTAGCATTTCAGTTATAAGTTAATTTTAAATTATATTCTCGTCTGATTATTTAGCACTAAAATCAAATTCATTTATAGCTGCATGATTTTAAGCTAGAAATATAATTTATTCTGCTTTCCACTGAAACACGTCACTAGAAAATCATACAGACTATATTTTAATTCTCTCTGCACAAAAGAACTAGTGAAATATGGAATAAGCGATTTAACACTTTAAAATACTAGATATCTAATATATAATATTTACCTTCGCACAGAACTACAGATTAATACCACGAACTAGAATCATTCAATATAATGGTAGTCTAGAACTCGGCAAAATGTTGCCCAGAAACTAAAGACTTTTCAATACACAAGATATTCTTCTAGCCTGGCGATCTGTCTACTGCAGATTTAGGAGTACGAATGAAAATCTAGTTTCAAACTCTGGTTAATATCTTAAACCAGACAAAAGATTCCACTATTTCCAAAAATCCGATCTCTCCCCTTTCCTAACACATACGTACCTTAGACGCTGGACATAACATGCCAAACGCGTCTTAGACACCTCACTGCTAACGAAGCTGGCCGAGAGTGCCGTGACAGAAGAAATTACCAGACAAATGTCTCATTCTGCGCCGTGCAGATGTCGGTTATCACACCTCCCGCCGGAGAAACGTTCGTGTCAGGTGAAAAATGCTAGACCAAAAGTCTGCTCCTATGTCTGAGTATGAAACATAATCACACATCTCGTCTGACTGCAGCGACTGACACGTTATATAATAACATGCGGGTGCGTTTCTAAATGAGAACAGACACTGGCGAAAGTATGAATGGGAAAATAGTAATGTTTATAGTCGCAAACGTACGAATGCGAAAACACAGGAAAGGGATAAAAGAGCGGTAATAAAGTAGAGGACACGGGTAGAAAAAGAAAGAAAGAATATAGAAAATTTATTCATCATAATCTCTATGCGACACCGATCTAATCCTAAACGGTTCTGTAAGTTGTCCTTCATGAAGAACTCTGCATGTCATGTCTTCATAGGTCTTCTTTATTAAGTTAATGATCTTCATGGGAACTCCATAATGCCTCATCAATTTCCAAAGCGATTATCTGTCTACACCGTCAAATGCCTTTTCATAGTCCACGAATCCGATGTATAATGGTGCATTCCATTCCAGACTTTGTTCAACTATTATTCTCTGTTGCGTGCATATTTTGACGCACATATTACAAAAATCTATATGGCTATTTAATATGGGAAAAATATAGACATTCATTCATTTGTGTATGAAAATGCTGTCTATGGTAAAAGCGAGAGAATCCATGTTTGATTCACACTTTTGATTATAGGAGTAATCGTTCTTGATATTGATCCGGCGCATGGATTGCTCTTACGTTTGTACTTATTTTTTAGGGCCAGAAAATATATTAATTTGCTTATTATGTTTATGGCCTGAATTCATATGTATTACATATTATTAGTACAAGTAGAATCAGTCCTATATTGTATATTTTGGATGGGTAGGCGGGACTAGATTCTTATTATTCCGGTCTAGCGGAAGTATGAGTTGTCTTGACAAGTCGTGATGAGTTCCGATGTACCGTGATAATGGCGGGTACGCACTTTTCAAAGGGCTGGTAGATTCTTAAGGAAATATGATTCATGAAGTGGTTTTCTTCTAAAGGAGATGGTATCTCTACTATAGTTTATGTTAGAGACTCTCCTAAGGTACGGTACAATGTATAATTCGGACTCCATGTATTGCCAGACCCTATTTTGATGATCTCATGTCGATTCGACCTAGATGGAACATTGTGCTTCGTATCGCTAGGGTCGTGTTTTGTATCGACAAAGATGACAGACTTTCCTACAGCGGTTATGGCTACGTGAATTAACCTGATCACCGTAGAGCTGTATGGAAACATTTATGAAATCATTTATATACCCATTATAAATTAACTCTGGCTTATATTCTCCTTCCTATGAATGAGTGAACGACAACTCAGGGAGGCGGCCATGTTAGATTTCGGTCATCATATGTTTTGATCACTGCCAAGAGAACAGATTATTTATCCTATTATCGGACAGTGACAGGGAGATCTCAATCTTGCTAGAAACCCCTCTTTCGTGGTTTCATAATATATACTACAAACTATGGACGTCAAGTAACTTTAGTTATTTACCGATCTGCCTTCACTGACGCGTTTAGTCAGATAGGGGGATGCGGCCATAATGTATCATGGCATTGAACTTTTGATGTACTGCCCATTATTTCTGAATGTGTCATGACTTCAGATCTGCTATGTATACCTACAAATTGATATGTCAACATACCATGATGTACTCGTATGTCCCAGTGTGTACGTCTGAATAAATTGAGTAAACAAAGATTCCAGCAGTCTGCATTGGTGCCTTGTAGACACAAGTGTATGAGTGGTTATATTGGTCAGCACACGAACAGTACACCATTCGCGGTAATCACACTCTACACTTCTACTTCATACATACACCATCCTGCGTCGGTTGAAGTGACCAAGTTTAGGGCCTGCTTCCCCTGGAGCCTTTGCCTTCCCTAACTCAGGACTAGGGTGAGTTACCCATTTACAGCTGGGTAGACTGGAGCATGCCTGATCTCAACAACACACCACTCTTCCTTACAGAGCATACAGACTGACACTTTACAGAGTGGAAAGAAGAAAAGAAACTTTACAGTGGCGAGCCAGATTCCTGGGTCCAGCTTACGCAGTTTTGTGTTGAGAATCACAGTTTACAGCTGAAAGAACATTTGTTTGAACACATCAACACCAGTAGGACAGCTATACAGTCGATGTCAGCTTGACCTGTATTACCGATAGGATGCTGTATCTAGGTCAGCGCTTGTTGACAGTTTTTCGCTGTACAGACAGTATTACACAGGACAGTGGTATCAAGTGTAGAAAATATCTGGAGCAGTATTGTTGACATTTCTCAACGTACAGAAGAATCACAGTGTTGTTGAACATAAAGTGCATAGTTCATCGTTGGATCTTCATATGCTCAAAGAGAAAAATTGACAGTGTAATAGTTTAGAATTAAATCTATTACTGAATAAAGTGGCAAGTTATTAGTATTAAAATAAACTGTGCCTGCTTTACAACACTATACCTGCAACACATTCCATTCATGACATAAATTATATTGTATGCTATATGCTATTTATGCTTACATGTTATTTGTTTATATGTGTAGGTGTTTATATGTTGCGGGCCTGGATGGGAGGTGACTAGAACAGGAAATACCGAGTGATATTGGTCTTGTTCTGGCGTTCGATAGGTAGCAATTTCTTAATTGAAATTTGCATGCAACATAGTTTGCAAATATTTGGTTAGTTGTGACGACTGTTTCATATTTGTATTTGTAACATTTTTTCTGTTCTTTATTTTTGTTTGATTTGTTTGTATAATTGTAGGTCTCATCTTTTCTTTCATTTCAGTTTTTTACACCCTTATGTTTATACACTGTGGCGTTATTTGTCTTGTTATATTATTGCAGTTATCATCACGGTTTCTGTGATCATTTTTTTCATTTCTCCTATTTAATTTAATTTGATCTCTGCAAATGTGTTCATATTGTCTTTTCTTGTTTGTCCTTTGTAATGTCTTTAGTTGACATATGACGTATAGTGGTATACACTGATAGTATAGTACAGATCAGTACTTTATGATTGTTATTGTTATAAAACAAAATGTACAAGACCTTTGTAAGGCTTGTCTCCCAAAGTGATTGGTAAAGGGAAATATTTTTTCCACAGGTACTCAAGTGATCTTTGATTACATTGAGGTATACAAGACCTTTGTAAGGCTTGTCTCCCACAGTATTTGAGATACAGTTATTGTTGTCCACAGGTACTCAAGTTATCATTGGTTATTATAAACCATACAAGTTTGGACTAAGACTAAGTCTATGGTATAGACTTGTCTCCCATTAACGTGAAAGAGGGTAATTTATTTACTTTTTCAGGTTTCTGATTTAAGAAGACAATATGTCTACATTAGATTATTTCATTGCACAAGGAAAATCTCTTGATAAGACTGGAAAAGACTTAGAACAATGGGCTGTTGCTCAATATGACAAAGCATTAGCTGCAGAAGAGAAAAAAATTGCTGCTGCTGTTGAAGAAAGAAAAGCTGCTGCTGAGGAAAAAAAAGCTGCGGCTGAGGAGAGAAAACTTCAAATAGAAGAAAAAAAAGCTGCTGCAGAAGAAAGGAAAGCTCTAGCTGAAGAAAAAAGATTAGAAAAAGAAGCTGATACTGCTGCTGAACTTAAGAAATTGCAGATGCAAGTGGAGGAAAGGAGATTTGAGGCAGAACAGAAGAAATTAGAAGCTGATGCAGAACAGAAAAAATTAGAAGCTGCTGCAGAACAGAAAAAATTAGAAGTTGCTGCTGCTGCAGAACAGAAAAAATTAGAAGTTGCTGCTGCTGCAGAACAGAAAAAATTAGAAGCTGCTGCAGAACAGAAAAAATTAGAAGTTGCTGCTGCTGCAGAACAGAAAAAATTAGAAGCTGCTGCAGAACAGAGAAGATTAGATAGAGAAGCTGAAGAGAGAAAAGCAATAAGAGAACATGAGTTTGAATTAGAGAAATTAAAATTGACATGTATGAGTAATGTTAATCAGGCATCTGGTGGTAATAGTAAACCCTTTGTGTACAAGGTCAAGGTACCAGCGTTTAACCCTACCAGTGATGACATAACATTTTGGCTTTCTAGATTTGAACGGGCTTGTCGATCTCATAATGTTGACAAATCACAGTATGTGAATCAGTTGTCTGAAAATCTAAAAGGGGAGTCTCTGAGTAAGTTATATTTTGTTGAAGAGGCCGACAAAGATAATTATGATGCTGTTAGGGCAGCTTTGATAAAGAGATATCAGCTGTCTGAGGAAGGTTATCGTCTTTTGTTTAAAACAATGAGACCTGAGGTAGGTGTAGAATTCTCAGATTTCATCTCAAAAGCACGAATTACACTTTCACGATGGATTGAATTATCCAAAACAGAGAAAACATTTGATGGTCTTACGGATTTATTGCTAAGAGACAAGGTCATGTCTTCTGTAAATAAATCATTCCTAGAGTTCTTACATGAGCGTAAACCTGGTACAATAAAGCAAATGGAAGAATATTGTGACCAGTATGCCACGGCACACCCTGACATGATTCTTAGTAACTCTAACATTAAAGAGAGTATGCCAGTTGCTTCGGCAACAGAATATAATCAGAATTACTCACACAAATTCCAAGGAGCTAAAAATAAATTTGATAAAAAGGTTAATTGGAATAAGTATCAAAACCAAGATAACCACTCAAATCAGGGTTCTTCTTCGAAGAACTGGAATCGGGCTGATAGTCCTCGACACGCGAGGGGTACCCATAATGTTAGAAATTCTCGGAAAGGGAGTAGCTATAGGAACTACCCAAGTGCTTCATGGAGACAAAAGAAACAATATTACAGGGATACTCAATATAATGAGCATGATGATTATGATCATGAATATTATGATTCAAACCCAAATAGGGGTTATAACAGAGGCAATAATAATTATAGAGACAATTATAACCGAGGTAGATCACAACACAAAAGACATGGTAAATCTTATTACCAGGCTAACTCTGCACAACAGGAGTTCCACGACACGGATAATCAGAATAATGATAAAAAAGACTCCAATAGTGTAGCAAATTCCGCTTTCGATTTTGCTAGAGCATCTGAGTGTTCGCAATGCAAAACATTATTCGATCCAACCACAGTTTCTACTTTAAGCTGCGGTCACCCGCTTCCCGCTCTCCATGCGTCAATTGCGCATAATGGAAGGGGTGCTCTTGTCTTTAATAGGGGCCTAATAGATGGTACTCCGGTATCAATTCTTTTCGATTCGGGGTGCACTACCATTGGAGTGAGGCAATCACTCGTAAATCCTTCTCGAGCTACAGGCAATATAGTCAAATGTGTAACATTTGGTGGCACATTGGAGAAGTACTCCACTGCCATTATCAATATTGCTACGCCTTTCTTTACAGGAGAGGTGCAAGCATGTCTCTTGCCGAATCCGATCGCTGATCTTATCATCGGTCGCATTCATGGAGTGAAAGAATGCACTCCACAGCAAATTTCTAATTGGGAAAATGTTAATATGCAATCTGCTAATGCAGTAATCACTAGGGCTCAAGCTCTTAATATGCCACAATCTTCACATTCTGAAGATAATGATGCGCAGATCCAAGATGATCCCTTGGAGATTTCCCACGATTCCTTTATCAAACAGCAGGAAGATGATCCTACTCTAAAGAAATTCTTTACTCTGGCAACAAAAGGTGATCCGAATAAGGATACAAATCGTAAATCTTGGATTACGATGAAGAATGGCGTACTTGTACGTATGGTACAAGACTCCGCTAAGTCCATTCATTCTCAAATCCTTGTGCCTAAAAATATGAGAGTTAAAATCTTACAGCACGCTCATGATTCGCAGTGTGCTGGACATATGGGTTTTTCCCGTACTAAAGCTAGAGTTCTTCAATCTTTCTTTTGGCCTGCTGTGAATAAGGACATACGAATCTATTGTCGATCTTGTAAAGTATGTCAAGAGATTAAATCCAGAGGTCCACGCCATGATGCACCTATTCAGGCTGCAGACATTCCCATTCGGCCATTTCAAAAAATGGCGATAGACATCATTGGTCCATTTAAGATAAAGTCTGCTAGAGGACACCAATTTATTTTGACGTGTGTTGATATGTGCACACGTTGGCCGGAGGCTGTTCCTCTAAAGAGCATAACTACTGCTGATGTCGCAGATGCTCTTTGGTTAATATTTTCTCGTCTGGGGTTTCCAGCAGAAATATTATCCGACCATGGTACCCAACTCATATCGGATACCATGTCTCAAGTAATGTCGACTCTGAAGATAGAGAGATCGCTGAGTAGTATTTATCATCCTATGTCCAATGGGATGGTGGAACGTTTGAATAGAACTCTGAAAAACCTACTAGGTAAGATAACAGAAGATCATCCTCAGGATTGGGATAGGGTTTTACCCGCGGCTCTCTTTGCATATAGAGAGGTCGCCAACGAACATACAGGATTTTCTCCCTTTGAACTTGTCTTTGGCGCGAAACCGCGAGGTCCTATGTCCTTACTTCATGATCTTATAACTGCTGATAATATTGTCGATGACACAAAATCCTCTTATGAATATGTCATCGCACTTAGACACAAGATTATTGAAGCATGCAAATTGGCAACTGCTTCTTCTGAATTTGCGAAACAGAAGGCAAGGGAATTTGCCAATAAAAAGAGATGTTTGCGACAACTTTGTCCAGGTGACAAAGCATTTGTCTTGCTACCTTGTAGGGAAAATAGACTTCTCATTTCTTGGAAAGGTCCGTACGATATAATATCAAAAGTTTCCGATGTTGACTATATCGTCGATATTGACGGGAAGCGTAAAACCTTCCACATCAACATGCTCACGGAATTCCATGAACGTCCTGATTATTTACAACCTGTTTTCCAGGCAACGGACGATTTTCCAGTCCAACATGGACAGTACTCATCTCTGTCAGTAATACAGGATGAGGAAACGAGTTTCTCGGATGTAAATTTACCTTTTCCAATGATTCCTCTTCACTCTAATGAATCATGGAAAGATGTTGCAATTTCTCCAGAATTATCTCCAGGAGAGCAGAAACAAGTTTCTACTATGTTAGAACAATTTCAGGATGTCCTTACTGACATTCCTGGTCAAACTGATGTCATTCAACATGACATTATTCTTACTGACCATAGTCCTATAAGAGTCAGACCGTATCCTATCCCGATACATTTTCAAGCACAGGTAGAGAAAGAGTTAGATGAGATGATAGAGTTAAAAATTATTGAACCATCCACATCAGCATATTCTTCGCCGATGGTTATAGTACGAAAAAAAGACAATAACATACGTCTTTGCGTGGATTATCGCAAATTGAATCAAGTGACTAAATTCGATGCTGAACCTATGCCTTTACTAGAAGAGCTACTTACGAGACTATCGAATTCTCACTTCTTTACTAAACTCGATTTGTCTAAGGGATATTGGCAAGTTCCACTATCCGAACACGCCAAACCGTTTACTGCTTTTTCGACGCCTAGGGGTCTATTCCAATGGAATTTCATGCCTTTCGGTCTTATGAACGCCCCTGCAACATTTGTACGCATGATGCGTCGAATCCTATCTCATCGCTCAGATGTCATTGCGTATCTTGATGACATCTGTCTTTTCAGTGATACTTGGAACGATCACTATAATGGTATAAATGAACTATTGTCTATCTTACGCGAGCATAACCTGACAGCGAAACCATCGAAAGCATGTATTGGTTTTAGCGAAATATCTTTCTTAGGACACCGTGTTGGTCATGGGTTCCTAAAAACAGAAGACCATAATACAAGTAAGATACTTAACATTTCTATTCCTAAGACTAAAAAGCAAGTACGAAGTCTCTTAGGTCTAATACAATTTTATGGACGATTCATCCCGAATCTGTCCTCCATTATGTCACCTCTTTCTTCCTTGCTAAAGAAAGGGTCTCCTAATGTAGTCCATTGGACTCAAGAATGTCAATCCTCTTTGGATAAGGTTAAAACTATGTTTTCTACTTCACCTATCCTAGTATTGCCTTCTAAGGATAAGACATTTATTCTTCGTAGTGACGCTTCATCCACCGGGATTGGAGCTGCACTAATGCAAGAGTACTCTGGAACTCTGCATCCTGTGATGTATATTTCTCGGAAATTAAATGCCGCAGAGAAGAATTACTCGGTCCTAGACCGTGAATTATTGGCTATGGTTTGGTCAATCCTTAAACTGCAAAGATTTCTTCTGGGCGCGCATTTCATTGTGGAAACTGACCAGAAAGCTCTTACGGCTATTCAGAGTAAAAATCTGAAGAGCGCGAGATCAACGCGATACGCGATTGCTCTACAGCCATTTCATTTTTCGGTGCGAGCTATCCGTGGGTCAGAAAATGTGATGGCAGATATTTTGTCTAGATGCCCACATGATTCATAACTGTTATACAACTTTGATACAGTTGTTTCTATGTTGAAATGTGTACACATATGTAATATATCATATATTGATTGTAACACTACTTAGCGGTTCATTGATATTTATTCACCGCTGATCTTTCAATGTTTTTCGTCTTTGATGATCATGATGTTAAGATATCTTAGATGAAATTTATGTATAAACTAATGTGGAAATTGTGTCATTGCTAATATTGTAGTATGCGTTGGTGACACCTCTCTGGAAATATTTATACTTAGAGAAGTACTTTCTCTAAGGTCATAAAACTTATGCTTATCATCTGCGCATTGTTATTGGTGCGTTGTGAGCCTATTGTATGTTGCTCCTAGATGTATTTCAAAAAAAAAATGTACCATTTTTTTTTCCCGAGGGGTGTGGTAATCTGTTGCGTGCATATTTTGACGCACATATTACAAAAATCGATATGGCTATTTAATATGGGAAAAATATAGACATTCATTCATTTGTGTATGAAAATGCTGTCTATGGTAAAAGCGAGAGAATCCATGTTTGATTCACACTTTTGATTATAGGAGTAATCGTTCTTGATATTGATCCGGCGCATGGATTGCTCTTACGTTTGTACTTATTTTTTAGGGCCAGAAAATATATTAATTTGCTTATTATGTTTATGGCCTGAATTCATATGTATTACATATTATTAGTACAAGTAGAATCAGTCCTATATTGTATATTTTGGATGGGTAGGCGGGACTAGATTCTTATTATTCCGGTCTAGCGGAAGTATGAGTTGTCTTGACAAGTCGTGATGAGTTCCGATGTACCGTGATAATGGCGGGTACGCACTTTTCAAAGGGCTGGTAGATTCTTAAGGAAATATAATTCATGAAGTGGTTTTCTTCTAAAGGAGATGGTATCTCTACTATAGTTTATGTTAGAGACTCTCCTAAGGTACGGTACAATGTATAATTCGGACTCCATGTATTGCCAGACCCTATTTTGATGATCTCATGTCGATTCGACCTAGATGGAACATTGTGCTTCGTATCGCTAGGGTCGTGTTTTGTATCGACAAAGATGACAGACTTTCCTACAGCGGTTATGGCTACGTGAATTAACCTGATCACCGTAGAGCTGTATGGGAACATTTATGAAATCATTTATATACCCATTATAAATTAACTCTGGCTTATATTCTCCTTCCTATGAATGAGTGAACGACAACTCAGGGAGGCGGCCATGTTAGATTTCGGTCATCATATGTTTTGATCACTGCCAAGAGAACAGATTATTTATCCTATTATCGGACAGTGACAGGGAGATCTCAATCTTGCTAGAAACCCCTCTTTCGTGGTTTCATAATATATACTACAAACTATGGACGTCAAGTAACCTTAGTTATTTACCGATCTGCCTTCACTGACGCGTTTAGTCAGATAGGGGGATGCGGCCATAATATATCATGACATTGAACTTTTGATGTACTGCCCATTATTTCTGAATGTGTCATGACTTCAGATCTGCTATGTATACCTACAAATTGATATGTCAACATACCATGATGTACTCGTATGTCCCAGTGTGTACGTCTGAATAAATTGAGTAAACAAAGATTCCAGCAGTCTGCATTGGTGCCTTGTAGACACAAGTGTATGAGTGGTTATATTGGTCAGCACACGAACAGTACACCATTCGCGGTAATCACACTTCTACTCCATACATACACCATCCTGCGTCGGTTGGAGTGACCAAGTTTAGGGCCTGCTTCCCCTGGAGCCTTTGCCTTCCCTAACTCAGGACTAGGGTGAGTTACCCATTTACAGCTGGGTAGACTGGAGCATGCCTGATCTCAACAACACACCACTCTTCCTTACAGAGCACACCGACTGACACTTTACAGAGTGGAAAGAAGAAAAGAAACTTTACATTCTCAATGTGGCTATCTGGTCTGTACAGGATCTATTTTGTCGAAAACCTGCTTGTTCATCTCTCAGTTGCTTGTCTATGGACTCTTTTAATCTCTCCAGGATGATTCTGTTTAATACTTTTGCTGGCACTGATAGTAACACTATTCCTCTATGGGGAACTATTAGCAAACTTCTGTGCTCTAAATCAACTAGATATAGGAGGAAGCATATTTCGACATAAAAGAATACATAAAGAAACATGGATATCACCAGACCACAGAACTAAGAATCAGATTGATCACATATGCATAAGCAAGAAGTTTAGGTCATCATTGCATGATGTGAAAGTATGTAGAGGAGCAGATGTTGTATCAGACCACCATCTTCTATTGGCTAAAACAAAATTAAAACTCAAGAAATTTACAACAGGATATAGCTATAGACAACAGTATAATGTGGGATATCTAAGAAATCAGGAAATAAGAGAAAAATTTTCAATCACAGTATCCAACAAATATCAAGTACTCCAACAGCTGGAAGATGAAACAGATACGGAAGACCACTGGCAACAAGTAAACAATATATGGAACGAGACATGTGAAGAAGTACTGAGAAAAAGAAATGGGTGGGTTTGAAAAAAAAATCGAAAAAAGGTGATTCGTCTTACGAGGACAAAAGACAAAGAAAATAGTCTACGTTACGGCCACAAGGCCTTCGTCAGGAAAGGAAAGAAAGTGAAGGCTAGATACAGATAGGACACATAAGAACTTAAATAAATATAAAAATAAATATAAAAATGAAACCTAGGTACTTCCCTGAAGGACGCGTGGCTGAATAGGAAGTGACTACGGCCACCGGAAGTACACAATACATACTAAGAAACTAAAAAGTAAAAAACGAAACTGAACAATAAACTACCCAAACGTAATAAAAGTGGGGACTGGAAATAAAAGAGGACAGAATGAGTGGGAGATAAATAAATGTGAAATAAAAAAATCAAGACAAATTAGAAACCGTGCATATCCATACATATTATGGAGGATGGCATAAAAATAGAAGAATAGGATAAGAGTGGAAAGAGTCAAAATAGAGCAAGAGAGGAAAGGGTGGCCTCAGACAAAGGTGTGAAAAGTGTTGAGACCGGCTGGTTTTAGACACCCCATGCGGTGGATAAGACGGTTCTCAAGCTGTTCTCGGCTGGCAGTGTCAGAGGAGCAGGATCGGATCGCTGTGACCTGGATGTCGATGGGACCATGGTGGTCAGGACCATTGAAGTGTATGGCAACTGGTGTAGACTTTTGCTGAGAGATGTCATTTAAGGGCTGGCTGAATCTGTCCCCAAGTCGTTTGCCTGTTTGGCCAATATAGGTTTTGCAGCAACGTTTACATATGATCGTATAGATGACATTGCGCGATTCACACGTGAAGCTACTAGTGATGGTGTACGTAGCCTTAGGAAAGGACACCTTCTGGGTTGAGATGACATACTTGCACTTGTTGCATCGTGTCCGACCACAGGGTAGTGTGCCAAAGTGAGTGGCATTCTCCTTTGGGAGACGGCTGTGAACAAGAAGATCCTTCAAGTTCTTGTCGCGTCTATATGCCACCAAAGGTGCTTCATCGAATACTTCTTGGGTCACAGGCTCTGCTTGGAGGATAGGGAGGTGGCGAAAAAGGATCTGTTTGACAGCAGTACAGTGAGGGTGAGGGGTCAAGATTAATTTGACTCTATCCGAAGTGGACTTATAGTGAGGTTTGAGGGCCTCCCGACGAGAGATGGGGAGCACACGTTGGAGAGCAGAGGTGAGAACATGTTCCGGATAAAGTCTGTTACGGAAGAAATCCAACATCTCATTTGCTTCGGAAGTGGAAGTCATCGTCGTCTTGGCACAAACAGCGGAGGCGGAGAAGTTGTGAAAAAGGAAGCGAGTCACGACAGGCCCGAGGAAGAGAATAGGTATACAAGAGGTAGCTGTGGGCATCTGTCGGCTTGTAGTATACTGAGGTATTAAGACCAGAGGGCGTGATAGAAATAGTAATGTCAAGGAAGTTGACAGATACTGTGGAGACGAGGAAGGTGAACTTGATGGTGGGGTGAAAGTGGTTGATAAAGTCGATGAAGCGGTATAAATCAGTCTCAGACATATCTGTGAGACCTATGCCATCATCGATATATCTGCGGTAAAACCCGGGGAAAGGACCGGAGTATTGTTGCCATATCTGATACTCCAAGTGGCCCATGAACAGGCAGGCATAGCTAGGACCCATCTTCGTTCCCATGGCAACCCCACTAATTTGGTCAAAAAACTGATCATTGAATTCAAAGGAATTCAGTTGAAGGACCAGTTCAGCAAGACGGAGAAGAGTGTCAGTGGATATAGAAGGGCAAGTGCGCTGGTCAAGAAAAAAACCGAAGAGCTCGGAGACCATCAGAGTGGGGAATAGAGGTATAAAGAAAACAGACGTCTAACAAGAATAGACGGTAGGAGCAGTCTGCTGGGAGTCGGATAGAGGAGAAAGTTGTAAGAGCATGATTGGTGTCTTTGACAAAGGAGGGAAGATTCTCAACGATAGGTTGGAAAATGCTATCGAGGAAGTCAGAAATGTGTTCAGTAGGACAGGAACTGGCTGAGACAATAGGTCTGCCAGGGTTTTCGATCTTATGAATTTTGGGGAGCATGTAGAATACAGGCTTGCACAAAGAGCTGTCATGAATCCTAAGATGAGATGCTTTGGGAGGAAGAGCATTACTAGTGATGAGCTGTTTAATAGTGTTGTGTACAATGCGATTGTTAGAGACAGTCGCATCGCTGGTCCTGGGCCTGTAAAAAGAGCCATTGGTCAACTGGTTTTTACCTTCACTTAGGTATAAGTCCTTCTGCCAGACGACAATGGCTCCTCCCTTGTCAGCCGGTTTGATGACAATGTCGTCTCTACGGCGAAGAAGGGAGAGGGCACGGGACTCTGCCGAAGTGAGATTGGAATAATGCAATCTACGAGGGCGGAGCTGCTGAATGTCATGGATGGTGTTCTTGATATACAGGTCCAGGGCATGAGAGGCCCCAGGTTTAGATGTAAAGGGAGGTTTTGTAGAGTCAGAAAAGCGTGCGAAGATGTCGGATTCAGCCTGAGACTGCGGAGTGCTGTCTTCCTCTCTAAAATGGAATTTCAGCCTCATGCGACGGCGAAACCGATGAACATCCTGGAGGAGATTGTATTGGTCTAGGGTCGGACGAAGAGGAACACATTTTAGGCCATTACTAAGAACAGAGCGCTCTCCCTCAGAGAGGCATAGATCTGGGGAGATGCAGACTACCTGAGTGCATGATGGAGTGGAGGATGGAGGGGTAGCTTTTGGGGTAGTGATAAGACGGGATAGTTTATGGTGTTTAGACGTGGAAAGGGACTCATGCAGCTGCCGGTTCAGTGTGTGGATAGTGGTGCGTATCATAGAATAGAAAGGGAAGTTGTTGGAGGTGAGACGACGTAAGTGAAGCAGAAGCTGGGACTGTTGGGCACTGAGGTCTGATAAAAGGCGGGAGTGACTGGCGGCCACTAAACGCATACGTTGAAAGCCACATCTGGTCTCAATTCGTTGTATGAGACGTTGTTCCCTAGGATTGAGTGTACCAGCAGATGGATGAAACTTGGAAGAGAATCCATTAGGAAGAATTTTGTGGTGGAGGCAGGTGTGAATAAAGTGGAGATGAGAGGTGAATCTAGTTTTCTTGAAAGTAACGAAAGCAAAGTCAATAGCGGCACGGGATATATCAGGAGGTAGAGAGCTAAAGCTGGTGGTGACTGACACACGGAGAGAGTTGATAAAATATTTAAGAGAGGGCATAGTGGGGAAAAGTAAAACGTCCAGAAAGTAAAAAACGTAAAATATAAAATAAATAATAAATAAAATATAAAACGCTAAATGAAAATAGAGATTAATGAAACAATACATAAATACGGTAGAGTGCGGTAATAAGCAGGATAGGTAGATAGAGATACGAGATAACAGAGACACGGTGCAGTCAAAAAAATATATAAAATCGAGGAAGTTGTGGGGAACTGCGGTAAGACGTGGGGTTACAATGGGTGGGTTTGAAAAAAAAATCGAAAAAAGGTGATTCGTCTTACGAGGACAAAAGACAAAGAAAATAGTCTACGTTACGGCCACAAGGCCTTCGTCAGGAAAGGAAAGAAAGTGAAGGCTAGATAGGACACACAAGAACTTAAATAAATATAAAAATAAATATAAAAATGAAACCTAGGTACTTCCCTGAAGGACGCGTGGCTGAATAGGAAGTGATTACGGCCACCGGAAGTACACAATACATACTAAGAAACTAAAAAGTAAAAAACGAAACTGAACAATAAACTACCCAAACGTAATAAAAGTGGGGACTGGAAATAAAAGAGGACAGAATGAGTGGGAGATAAATAAATGTGAAATAAAAAAATTAAGACAAATAAGAAACAGTGTATATTCGTACATATTATGGAGGATGGCATAAAAATAGAAGAATAGGATAAGAGTGGAAAGAGTCAAAATAGAGCAAGAGAGGAAAGGGTGACCTCAGACAAAGGTGTGGAAAGTGTTGAGACCGGCTGGTTTTAGACACCCCATGCGGTGGATAAGACGGTTCTCAAGCTGTTCTCGGCTGGCAGTGTCAGAGGAGCAGGATCGGATCGCTGTGACCTGGATGTCGATGGGACCATGGTGGTCAGGGCCATTGAAGTGTGTGGCAACTGGTGTAGACTTTTGCTGAGAGATGTCATTTAAGGGCTGGCTGAATCTGTCCCCAAGTCGTTTGCCTGTTTGGCCAATATAGGTTTTGCAGCAACGTTTACATATGATTGTATAGATGACATTGCGCGATTCACATGTGAAGCTACTGGTGATGGTTTACGTAGCCTTAGGGAAGGACACCTTCTGGGTTGAGATGACATACTTGCACGTGTTGCATCGTGTCCGACCACAGGGTAGTGTGCCAAAGTGAGTGGCATTCTCCTTTTGGAGACGGCTGGGAACAAGAAGATCCTTCAAGTTTTTGTCGCGTCTATATGCCACCAAAGCATGAATAACAACAGAAACTATTAGCAAGATAGAAGACAGGAAAAACAAGAAAGCAGATTTAATCACCATCATCAGTTGCCATCTCCACAACGGAGGTTGGCTGTAATGGATCTCCAACGTCTTCTGTCTCTTGTCTTGGTGGTACACTCTGATAGACTCTTTCCCGTCCATCTCTTGATGTTATCTTCCCACTTATAGCGCTGTCTTCCCCTTGCACGTTTACCTTCAACTCTCCCTTCTGTTATGGTCTTCTGCAAGGTGTTATGCCTTTTTATGTGGCCAAAGTATTTTAGCTGCCGAACTTTGACCTCTCTCATTAGTTCTCTTTTCATACCTAGATTTTCTAGGACCTCCTTATTTGTTTTCATCTCTTTCCATGAGATACGCCCCATTCTTCTATATATCCACATTTCAAGAGCCTCAATTCTTTCTTCCAAATGCTTATTCATCGTCCATGTTTCTGCACCATACAGAAATGCAGAATATATATAACACTTTATGATTCTCAGTTTTAATTTATGAGATAACTGTTTGGATGTCAGTATATGTTTCATGTTGTTGAATGTAGCTTTGGCCATTCCTATTCTCTTCTTGATTTCTGTTTCACATCTGCCATCTTCTGTTATTATATGACCAAGATATACGTAGCTCTTGACTTGTTCCAGGATTTTCCCATTTACGCTTATCTTTAATGTGGGTTTATCGTCTGTTTTGCTAATTATCATAGTTTTAGTTTTCTCAATATTAATGTCGAGTCCATATTCATGACTTATACTGTTCACTTGCTTCACTAGTTCTTGTAACTCCTGTTCGCTTTCAGCTAACAACACGGTATCATCTGCATATCTAAGGTTGTTTATTGATCTTCCACTGATGTTCAGTCCTGGTATTTCCTGTATCTGTTTGAAAATTTTTTCGGTGTATAAATTAAATAGGCAGGGGGACAGCACACAACCTTGTCTGACACCTCTTTTTATGTCTATGTATGGTGAATAATTCCTTCCCGATCTTACTGTGGCAGTTTGCTCCCAATAAAGGTTACTGAGTATTCTTATATCTTTTCCATCAATACCTATGTCTTTGAGGCATTCAATTATTTTCTCATGATGGATTCTGTCAAAAGCCTTCTTATAGTCAATGAAGCACATATACATACTTTTTTGGACCTCTGTATATTTTTCTGCTAATCTTCTTAGGCAAAATATTGCCTCTCTTGTTCCACTGTTCCGTCTAAAACCAAACTGTTCTTCTTGGATTTCGCTGTCTACTTTACTTTTTATTCTTTCCTGTATGATTTTGAGCAGTATCTTAATTGCATGACTCATCAGGCTGATTGTTCTGAAGTCTGAACATTCTGTTGCATTTGGTTTTTTGGGCAATGTTATAAAAACTGATGTCTTCATGTCGTGTGGTAAATATCCTGTATTGTATATATCATTGCATATTTCTGTGATTGTATCTATACCAAAGCTCTCCAGAGCTTCTATCATTTCAATGTTTATGTTATCCATGCCTGCTGATCTTCCTTTTTGTATCATATGAATGGCATTCTCTACTTCTGATCTGAGAATGTGTGGGCCTTCATTAGAATCTGGTGATGGTTTTTTACCTCTGTTGTCCTCGAATAGTTCTTTTACGTATTCTGCCCATCTGTTTGATATGTCTTTCTCATCAAGTAATATTACACCATTTTTGTTCTTGATACAGCTTCCTCCTTGTGCAAACCGCGACCGATTTGATAATTTCTTTATTTCTTCATGCATATCTCTTGTCATGTGCTTCGCTTCCAAGTCTTCTATTTCCTTACATTTTGTTTCTATCCACCGTTCTTTTGCTTCTCTACACATAGTACGTATGTCATTGTCTATTGTTTTATATTCTGGAGTATTTTTTGCTTTCTTTCTTTCTGCCATTTTATTCAAGATGTCATCTGTCATCCAAATTTGATTTTTCTTAGACTCCTTTTTAGGTAAATTTGCATTTGCTGATTGTATGCTTGTTTTTAAGCATTCCCATTTTGCTGTTGCTTTTTCTTCTGGGTTTTCTCTTCTATACTGCTCCATGCTTTCTGTCAATAACTGTTGGTATTTATTTTTGACTTCGATTAAATATTTCTGTTTTATATCTGGTTGTTTCAGCGCTGATATTTCTATCTGGGGTTCCTCCTGTCTTCTGTTTCCTGCTCTTTTCAGCTTTATATTTACTTTGATGACAACTGGATTGTGATCTGAATTTATGTCGGCGCCAGGATGTGTCTTTGCACTTGTGACACTGTTCTTAAATCTATGTTTTATCATGATATAGTCGATTTGATTTCGTGTTACATCTCCTGGGCTTTTCCATGTGTATAATTTCCTTGGGTGATGTTCAAAAAAGGTGTTACATATGACCAGCTGGTTTTCTTCACAGAACTGGATAAGTCTGTCTCCTCTATCATTTCTTGTCCCTAATCCATACTGTCCTACTATTTTCTTGTATTTTCCTTTTCCTACTTTTGCATTCATATCACCCATTACTATCAACACATCTGTAGATTTGACTGGTTTAAGTGTGTGTTGTAGCTCTTCATAGTATTCTTCTATTTCTTCCTCGCTGTGATCTTTAGTTGGTGCATAAGTTTGTAAGATTGATATGTCGAATGGCTTTGCTCTCATCTTTAGTAACATCATTCTGTCATTGTGTGTCCAGTATCCACATACGTATTTTTCTAACTCCTTCTTTATCAACATTCCTACCCCTCTTTCGTGTTTTTCTCCTCCTGAGTGTATAAGCGTGTACTGGTCTCTTGTTATGTAGCCTGTATCCAAAAGTCTTGCCTCTGCAACTCCCAGTATATCGAGTTTCATGTCGGTTGCCTCTAATATAAGATTGTCCAGCTTTCCTTCTCCGTTTAAAGTTCTAACATTCCATGTTCCTATTTTTAGGCTTCTCCTACTAGTTTTTAGGTGGTCTTTCTCAGAATGCTCCCTTTCAACAGAATTTAAGGAACACTCGTCATTATGTACTTCCTTACTCATTAGAGGAGTTGCCTCTTCCCTGTTAATTTGTACAGTAGATTCTTCCCCAGGGGACAGAGAGTTCTCTACATATCGGTTCTTATCTTGTTGTTGTGATTCCATTACTTTCTGTAGGAAGTACGTGGTAAGGCCCCAATCTCTTCCACGGTGGCTAGCCATTGTCTTTTTCTATGTCCGACATGCCTCTAGTGCGCCACACACTTTGCTGTTTCGCTTTGCGAGCCGTTGATCTTCTCAGATTCCTCCGCCTCACTCACCGTCTCAGTCTTTGTGTACTAGGGATGGACATTCCCTTGAGTAAGATTGCTCCTACTCCACCCATGTAGTTTAGCCAGTCAGCCAAGACTGTTGCCCGGGATGTGGCCACCGCCGTACACAAGCGGTATTCTAGGAGCCATACATGAGCTAGACAAAGAGAGGAGAACCAAATAGGATCCTGACTATCCTAAAAAGGACATGGCTGTCTCTCACCGTGAGGTACTATCCCTCTCTCTTTATCAGATTTAAACAGAAGCAAAACCAGAAGCTCCAAAGCAAAAGCTCATGAAGTGCACGTAGAAGCAAACAAAGAAGTAAGAAGAAACATCAAAAGAGACAAGATGAAATATATTGATGATTTGGCATGGGAAGCAGAGGAAGCTGCATCCAAAGGAAATATGAGGGACCTGTACAACAACACAAAGAAGCTAACAGGGAAATATAAGCAAGCAAATGGCCTCATAAAAGATAAAAATGGAAAATTGCTTAGTAATATACAAGAACAAATGAAGAGATGGACAGAACATTTTGAGGAACGTCTCAATAGACCATCTCCAGACATCCAGCCAGAAGAAGAGGAGCTACATATCAGTTGTGAACGACCAAGTAGCGAAGAAATAAAGAAAGCCATAAAGCTTCTGAAAGATGGAAAAGCAGCTGGTCCAGATTGCATTCCAGCAGAGGCCATCAAAACAGATATTGATACCTCTACAGAGATATTATACAAACTACTTGGCAAAGTCTGGGAGAGAGAGGAAATACCAGCAGAATGGAAGGAAGGTTATCTGGTCAAGTTGCCTAAGAAGGGAAATTTACAAGAGTGCACAAATTATAGAGGGATACATATACATAGACATATATTTACCTCTAAACAGAGCTATACGATTATAAGAGGAAATTCGCAGAATTAACTCAGCTGGGGGTTTGAACGGGCTAACAACCATTGCTTAAATCCTTCACAAAAGGCGACATAAGTTAACAATTGCTCAGCCCTATGCCGCATGGTTCTTGACTTCTGAATTATCTTGTGAATACACCCTTCGGATAGAAGCGTCGTTACACTTCTATCTACATCTCTGCCTAGATTAATCTTGTGCGAAGGTAAACACCTTTGACGACCCAGTTTAGATACTCGTGAGTTTTGGCCGTTGTTGGACCACTACTGCAAAGCAGGGGAGGCAATCCGTGACTATCGTGAATGTAAAGGTATTCATGTAAATCTATGACGCTTCAACAGTCTGAGTTAGAGCTCATTGATAGGTGAAAAAAGAAATTCGGAATGTTAACATAGACAGATTATTCATATATATATATATATATATATATATATATATATATATATATATATATATATATATATATATATATATATATATATATATATATATATATATATATATATATATATATATATATATATATATATATATATATATATATATATAAGTAGAACAAAAACCAAAATAGAGTGACGTGGAGCTTACAGGGGAACTGAACCCAGGACCATCTCACTGGCACCATTGCCTCGCTACGGGAGTGAATTGTGACTAACCACACTGCCAACTCAGCATAATTAATCACGATTCACTCCCCTAGCGAGGCGATGGCGCCATTAGGATGACTATGGGTTAGATTCCTCGTTAAGCGTATCACGGCTGTTAATTTTCTGTTGTTAGTCTTCTGCTTTGAAAAAAACAAAAAAATGTTACTAGTGCCTGCACCATACCCATTATGTACATTAATACTGTTTACAGGCCTCAGGTGTTCTGTCAGGCTGTTTGTTTCTTGTGCCTTGTTTCAGTTTTATTTGTCTTGGTCAATTTTGTTTTCTTTGGTTTCAATTCTGTGAGATCTATTTTCAACACAGCTTGAGATAAAATTGAGGCAACAGTTTGCAGGAATCTATATAAATCTGTGAATACTTTGTAACACATGTAATTTCACGGGATCTCAAACGTCAGAGCAGAGTGTCTGTAGCGTGTTGTGGAGTTTGAGTCAATTGATAATTCAATACAGGCATCCAGATCTCCAGGACGACTCAGAGTCCGCTGGGAGGACAACATTAGACAATCTCTGAAGGACAGACGACTAGAATGGAACCAGGCCAGGAGGAAGACAGCCGATATGATAGTATGGCGCTCTCTCTTCTAAACCTCTACACCTCACGGTAGACGAGGAACTACTAAGTAGTAGTAATAATTCAATACAAATTATAACTAATAATTCGAACAGTTCAAACATTTGCCAAGTTTAAAAGAACCCTAATCCGTCTACAATATTTGACAACATTTAATCCATATTATTTATCCGGACAAATAATGATCCATATCTACCTATATATATATAATGTCCTTCATTCATCTTAATACTGAGTATCGCTACACTTAGATAGTCGTTCATTATATATTGTTTACATTTCATGAAACATGTCCACTGACGGACGTTATTTTAATATCCTTCAAATTATAATAATTGAAACACATCGATTTCTATTTTCCGACTATTCATATTCCGTCAGTCTGGATCCATGTATTTGGCATGTATGAAAGAAGTCTTTAACACTTCACTCCCGTAACGCAGTATCTAAGCTACGGAACTACCTTTTAATTAAGTTATTCAAGTTTTTTGTTATTTCCTGTTTCAACGTGTTTCATTTGTCAGCACCTGTTCTTGCGAAATCAATATTTCATGTTTATTTTTCTTCTGATTTTTTTTGTTATGCTTTTCAAAGCTGTGTCAGTAATCCGTTGCATTTAGTTTTCATTTATACAAGATATTATTTTTGTTTGACAAAGTTGGTGCCCTCTTTGTGCTAATGATTATATTTGACGTTCTTCCGCTTTCTTTCTGTGCTTGTTTAGCCGTAAAACTTAATCATAGTTTAAGTGAAGCCGCCCTGTTAAGTACAGGAGTACCTTTAGATCAGCTTTTAATCATCATAAAGCCAGGGTTGTTTCTCTTAATTTTAATATATAATCGCTTTGCTTTCTTCAAATATGTGTAGCGGATTATCTCTTAGCGGATTATTTCTCTTTATTATTCTCCCGAGTACCTTTTGTGCTGGATTATTATTATTATTATTTTTTGGTTGACATTTCGTTTTTCGTGTTCGCATCTGAATATAGGATTCACCGGTCTTTTGTGTTTGGACATGCACCAGAATATAACAGACGAAATTTGTGTCTAGGTTGAACGAAGCGCACATCATCAATGTAGGAAAATCTCAGTATTGGTAACTTTGCTAGAATAAACACTGGACATACACAGTTGACCATAACAGGTGCATTAAGAAACATACGTCGCCATTTGTAACAAACAAGTGACACAGATAAAGAAAACACACCAAATATCTAAGTATTAAAAACAGAAATGACAGAATTAAATATACCACACACATAATACATAAACATATATGTATGTATGTATGACTGTATTTTCCCAAGATGGTGGTTTGTGGGCAACAATTTCGTGACGTTCATTTAATTTCGTCTCCTTGGAAAAGAATATCCGTCGTTGCAGCCGTCGTTAACGCTGAATTACTTTGCATAATATTGGACTCGTTTTCAAGTTGACATTTTTAAAATGGCGAATCAAGTTCAGCCGTAATAAGAGTTCAGCGTCCGCGTTTATACAAAGTGTCGCGAACATCGGACTACTCGGGGATACACATAATTGAGGGAAACCCGAGGCCTGTAAACAGTAAATTAATATGAAACAAATATAAAGGTATGTTATCAGGCACTCGCAGGAAATAAAGAAGTAGAACACCAGACAACAGAAAAACAACAGACATGAGTGGCTTACCCAGGATTTGAACACTGGACCTTCCGTGCGACAACCCCGCCTAGCCATGCAAGCGAATCACACTATCCGCCCTGCCATCTACGCATCATCAAAAAATGATGTTTCAATGGCAGGTCAACAGTGCGAACCACAATACATGACACCAGAAGTCCACCATGGGCATTTCAGCCTATTAATGACGCAATCACTTCTGTTGTATTTCTATCAAGCAGTATAGGCCGAATCCAACAAGACAAGGACCTTAATACTGTGTCCAGTAAATGATAGTAGATTAGAACAGTGAGAACAGGACAGTGGGTAGGTTTGGTATTGTATAAACATTAATTACACATAATTGAGGGAAACCCGAGGCCTGTAAACAGTAAATTAATATGAAACAAATATAAAGGTATGTTATCAGGCACTCGCAGGAAATAAAGAAGTAGAACACCAGACAACAGAAAAACAACAGACATGAGTGGCTTACCCAGGATTTGAACACTGGACCTTCCGTGCGACAACCCCGCCTAGCCATGCAAGCGAATCACACTATCCGCCCTGCCATCTACGCATCATCAAAAAATGATGTTTCAATGGCAGGTCAACAGTGCGAACCACAATACATGACACCAGAAGTCCACCATGGGCATTTCAGCCTATTAATGACGCAATCACTTCTGTTGTATTTCTATCAAGCAGTATAGGCCGAATCCAACAAGACAAGGACCTTAATACTGTGTCCAGTAAATGATAGTAGATTAGAACAGTGAGAACAGGACAGTGGGTAGGTTTGGTATTGTATAAACATTAATTACACATAATTGAGGGAAACCCGAGGCCTGTAAACAGTAAATTAATATGAAACAAATATAAAGGTATGTTATCAGGCACTCGCAGGAAATAAAGAAGTAGAACACCAGACAACAGAAAAACAACAGACATGAGTGGCTTACCCAGGATTTGAACACTGGACCTTCCGTGCGACAACCCCACCTAGCCATGCAAGCGAATCACACTATCCGCCCTGCCATCTACGCATCATAAAAAAATGATGTTTCAATGGCAGGTCAACAGTGCGAACCACATGTATTTTGAGCAAATATAGTGCTCTCAATGATTTGTCGCTAAGTGTAAGCGGATATGACGCCTTGGAGGAGGTCAAGCGACAAGTGGATTTTCACTGCACTGTGGATGTCGTGAGACGTGGTTCGCCATTGACCATTCTCTGGTGTGTTTCATTTAGAACGGCACTGTGGATGAATGTGTTTTATACCTATGGATTATGTGCCAATCAAATACAGTTTAAATATATTGATGGAGCGACATGAAATATTAATATAATGACTGGACGTGGGAATAAAAAAGAAGTTGTACATGAATAACCTTGGGCGGATGAACAGGTTGAATCTAAGATTTGATCGTCGTTATTGATACGAGGGGGCTTCAAATGAAAACCTTGAATTTGCGATAGAAATTCCAAACACAGTGCCATTGTCATGTAAATTGGCGGTCTTGTTGCTAAGAACGTCAGGAGTGTCCTGCAGGTGGCATCACGGTGCAGACGAACCACATGACAACACAGTAGGAGTTTAAAGTTATATGCACCAAAGAGGAGCAGCGTTCTGTTATCCGTTTTTTTTAACAGCAAAGGGGCGAAACCTATAGAAATTCATCGGCGAATGAAGGTCCAGTTCGGTGATGCATGCATGTCACTCCAGCAAATGTACGAGTGGAGTAGGAAATTCCGAAACGGCGTGAGTTCTGTGACAGACTTCCTGACCGGGTCAGGCAAACCGAGTAGTGACCCCACAGTCAAGTGTGTGGCAAAGTGTAACAATACTGGAGGCATTATTTACGTTGGCAAGATGGTAGGGAGAGGAATCTGTGTTAGGACCGCGCAGTAAATAATTCATTAAAAATCAACGGACTGACAGACGGAAATTCTACTTCATCAAGTCATAGAGGAAGAGTAGACCCAGGTGTGGGTATAGCCAGAAAGACAATGTTTTTTTTTAAATTCTGGGGATATGATCACGATAGTGGGTCAAACAGTTCGGAAAATGATGAAAAGTGCGGTTTTAAAATTCATAGAAAAAGGAAGGACAGACGGATCTTGGTAAGATTGATATGGAAGGAAAGCCGCATGTTGTCCGAGTAAAACGGGATATCCTCAGATGCAATAGCTTTGGTAAGGAATGAGAACTACTAGTATTTTTTTCTCTAACCAGCGGCACTCGAGCTTCCTAGCTCTTTTGGCCCAATGACATGTCATTGCGAGGCTGGGGGGTCAGTGGACTTTCCTTCCAACCCGGTCAGGAGCTT
Source organism: Oreohelix idahoensis (assembly GCA_024509875.1). Lineage (NCBI taxonomy): Eukaryota > Metazoa > Mollusca > Gastropoda > Stylommatophora > Oreohelicidae > Oreohelix > Oreohelix idahoensis. The sequence goes on from JAMPIV010004058.1 coordinate 155,484, forward strand.
TGCTCCTTCCCATCCACACGGGATTTATGTGCAGGAGCCGTTCAGGTTATTCAGTCAAATTTCCGGTCGTAAATATTCTTTCAAACGCTGACGCCCGGGTTTGAACCATAAAAACTTGGTCGCCAGTACAACGCCGTAGCCATTACACCAGCGCGGCTCCTGAAAACTACTAGTTATCAGTTTAAAAATTAACACAGATCACCTACCCGAAGTCTTCTTCTTCTTCCTCGTTCGCCCTGAAAAAGACTGGTTGCGTTGTGTCTGTTTACGCCTAAGCTGTGATATCTGCACCTTTCGGTCGACACATCCAACTTCTGCACGGCATTTTTTAGGACCGGGTTTGCCTTCCCATTGCGATCCGTGCTCGCTCAGCCAGCCTGCACTGCTGCAGACTGTTTCCAGGACCACCACGTGGAGGTGGAGCACGGTCTTGACCAGCTATGAGTGGCTGACTGCGGTCTCTATTGCTGCATCTTCTGGTCCTACCTACACGAAGTGAAATACGAGAAATATTTTCGACTGAAGTTGCTTGTAGGCATAGCCAATCAGCGCGGAGTCACGGATTCTCGCAAGATGGCCGACCAAGCGTAAAAATACGCGGGTAGTTGGAAGTGGAAGGACACACACGAACTAAAAGAACGCAGAGGACAAAAGGAGAGAGCTAGTCACGTATTCCTTCACCATTGAGCATTTGTGCTGGCCTGCCTTTGCCAGAAGTAGTCCTGTTAGTTATTACCGAAAAAGACCAGAGGGTGAGTAGCGCTACTGTACCTATTTTGTTAATGCATAATAAATGTAAATATGTCACTTCATTGAACAATCATGCTATGGAATGATCCTGAACTGATTTCTGAACTATCTTTGTTGTGGTGGGTTTTGATGTTAAAGAAGAGTAGTTAGTATCTGTCTACAGAGTGAGGTCAGCTATGCAAGTTCCTGAGTCTAATAGCTGAAGGTGATGTTCTCAGGGTACCTGACTGCTACCACCCTACGATCTCACTCTGCGATTTATTTTTGGGTATCTAGTGTTTGTGATGTTATTTAAATGGTTTGGTGTCTAGGGTAATGAAAATGTAGTGATAAATGCGTTAAACAAATACAATTTTAACTCACTAACATCGAATAAACAAGACTGGGGTTAAAGTTATAATATATATGTATATAAAATTTAATTTCCTGTCCCTCAAATTTTTTAGGACAGGAATGTTTAACTTAAAATGAAATTATGGTTTTATATCAAATTAACTACACAAGAAGGACATTTGTCCAATATATCTCTTAATATGTCAATGGTTATAAAATTCTATTCCCTGATGGAGATTACTGTTATTCGAAGAGTCAATATTGGAAAAAAAACAACTGGTTTTCACATCATATCACAAACTGTTACTGAATATGGTGGAGATCGAACATATTTGAGCTAGCATGTAAGCCCTGAAGATTTAGGCTTATCTTAGAATCCGCGTAGACCCTGGATGACTGTGTTGAGAAAACTGCACACGATCCACTGCCGTGTATTCTGGAGTCTGCTATTACTTGTATGCTTTGATAAAGAAATAACCGGTAGGTTGCCTCAACTTTTGCAGCTCCGACTTATAACCAACTTGAACTGGGTGATGTAACCCTGAAACAAGAGGAACAAGCCTCCCTAAGTCTCCAGCTGACTATCTCCACCACTACCAATTTAACATCATTAAACAAGTATTGTGATCAGATAAAATAGCTAACTAAATTAGCTACAGTCTTTAACTTTATTTTGACTTCTTCATAACAGTGGGTATCTTCTTTTCCACATAGTCTCAACGCCTATGTCAATATACATCATCTTCTTCTTCAGCTGAAATACAATCTTTTCTTTTCTTCAAAGTTATACCTCTCCCCTTCCTCCTAGTAGTGTCTATCAAATGAGGCAAGCCAATGTGACTTGTTTCCAAGCAACGACTAGAAAAATGTTACTTTTAAATTGAGCTGGGATATCAGTGTGTTCGTCTATCTGTGTCGTCAATTTTATTTTTATGCGATAACTCAGTCACTTTTGAAGCTATCTAAAAGATGAACAGTGATTATTAATCAGGCTAATGTCCTTTATCTAGCCAGTATATTTTCATCTACATCTTTATCTAAGTTTTCATCTTCGTACTTTTCTCTTTATTTATAAGTCTAGATACGTTATTATGGGAAATAGTATAGTATTGAATAAACATCATTATTGCTTTTAATTCCATTCTGTCTTTTCCCTTTTTATTCCTCCTTCTATAGAATGCAGTATATTATTTACGTTTTCTGTCTTTCTTTAGTCCCATCCACTCTCCCTTGCACTCATGTGTTCGTTAGTTTAAATTTGCAAATACCCAAGTGGGTTGTAGACTTGTTCCATACTAACCCCCCCCCCCCCCTCTCTCTCTGTCTGTCTCCCGTCTTTTTTTTTAAAGAAACACGTGTTGGCCGTCTTCCAAAACGGTTTCATGTTATATTAAAAAAAATTAGTACGGAGCAACGAAAAAGCCTTTTGTAATGGGATGGGTACCCTAGCGTGGCGTTAATAGTTTCAAATCGCATGCCTCTCGTTGGCGTTTTTTGAAAATGCGACGTTCTTGAAAAGAAAAAAAATATAACTACTGTCGCATGTTGTAACTAATAATAGATTCTTAGAATACGTTAGTTAAAAAAAATTCACGGAGTGTCCAATATTTTGCAATATTTTTATCGTCCTTGACAATTTTCAAATGTGTATAGTAGCGGGTTATACGGTAACTTTACGTCACTAGAATTTGACTTTTTGAAAAATATGAGTAGGGTAGGGCAATGGTAGCTATCTTGGCGTATGGGAACAAAATTCAGTTACAGTATTATCATTATAATTTGAGAGAGAGGGTTAAAAACGGTGCATTTTACTACACACCGCCCCTCTTAAAAGGATGCATCCCAATGCATCTTTATAATCCGTGTTAACAATTCTGATCAAAGTAACTCAACTAAGCCCTATGACTATCCTGGGTTTCTGCAGGTGGGTGCATACTCAAAAAATCTGCCCCAACATTCTGCGATCCAGGAATATATTCAATGGTAAACGAGTAAGGTTGAATGAGCAAAGACCACCTTAACAAACGGGCATTTCCATGTTTTGCATGGGCCAAAAATACTAATGGCTGATGATCTGATTGTACAACGAATGTTCTACCATATAAATAGATCTGGAACTTCTTGATCGCCCAGACTAAAGCTAAACATTCTTTTTCAATTGTTGAGTAATTTTGTTCCGCTCGGTTTAATTTGCGACTAGCATAAGCAACTGGGTTCAATTCCCCAGCTGGTGAAGAGGACCTTTGTAACAAAGTGGCCCCCAAGCCCACATTACTAGCGTCCGTTCTTACCACGAATTCCTGACTCAAATCAGGTAATTTCAATATAGGCTTGCTGGTGAGTTTTTCCTTTAACTCATTATATGCCAATTCACATTCTGCCGACCATTCAATTTTATCCGGTTTTCCTTTGCGAGTTAAATCCGTCAGAGGCGCACACACAGAGGTAAAGTTTTTAATGTATTTTTGATAAAAGCCACAAAGTGACACAAAGGATCGCACATCCTTTTTAGTCTGTGGTCTGGGTGCTCTCTGTAATTTCTTCAGGTTCTTGGGGTCAGGGGTCATGCTACCCTGATGTACCGTATGTCCCAAGAATTCCAATTCCTTGCATCCAATACAAGATTTTGTTGGTCTAGCAGTTAAATTTGCCTCTCTGAGTCTATCAAATAGCATATTCAAAGAGTTAACGTGTTCTTCCAATGTTTCCGTAGCGATGAGGATATCATCCATGAAATTTGTTATACATGGGTTTTTCAGTGGATCCAACAATTTTCGCATCATTCTGGAAAACACACTCGGGGCATTCTTCAATCCAAACGGTAACATATTAAACTCATAGTGCCCTTCCGATGTGCTAAACGCCAGATAAGGTCTGATCTCAGGCTTCACTGGAATTTGGTAATACCCCTTGCTGAGATCTACCTTGGAAAAATATTTTGCCTTGTTCAACCTGGCAAACAGTTGGTTAGTATCAGGTAATGGATCCACCTGACTTTCTGTGACAGCATTCAGTTTCCTGTAATCTATGCACAGTCTATCTTCCCCAGAGGGTTTCCTCAACAATACCACACTGGAGCTATACGGAGATTCACGGTGAGAAAGGATCCCTTCTTGTAACAGATAATCTATCTCCTCTTTCAAAGCTTTTTCTTTTGCGAATGGGATAGTATAGGCTCTCATACAGATGGGTGTTGGGTCTAGTAGTTTCATGTCATATTCCAGCAGGTTTGTGTGCCCCGGTTTGTCCGTTAACACGTCTGTATGATTCTCCAGAACCTTTTGAATTTTCTCCCTCTGCCCTTTTGTCAGATATTTACAGATCTTTACCTGTGCAGGAGTCTCACAGGGTTTCAGCGGGTATTCAACAGAGGTGAGAGGTTCATTCTTCATCTCAGTGGCAATGGCTAAGGTCATTAAATGTGTCCCTTCCATATTGTTTCTCTCATTGTATTTCTTTAGAAGGTTCACGTGATATATTTTTTTCTTCCCTTTCTTGTCTATCTTGTAATTAGTTCTAGATACCTTTTCCAAAACTGTGTATGGACCTTGCCATCCAATTTGAAGTTTGTTGCTGCTGCCGGGTAGTAGAAGAAGCACCTTCTCTCCCACAGCTAGCTCCCTATCCTTCGCTTTCTTATTCTAATATGCAGCATGTTTCTTCCTGGCTTGTCTTAGGTTATCATTTGCAAGTTTCCAGCCAGTTTTTAAGCGAGTGGTCAGCTCGTTCAAATACTGATATGATGAGGTAACAGTCTCCTCTGCCTTCTCATCTGTCCATGTCATCAATAAGGCTTCCAATGGACCTTTTATTGTTCTTGTTAATTTTGGTTGGCTATTTGGCAGACCAATTTTTCATGGCACCTCTAATTATCATGTAACTGGAAGTATGGTGGTGGTGATCTTCCTCCCTTTTGTTTGTAATCACACACGAACCGTCCACTACCAATTCTTTTCCTGGGGTTTTCCCGCAGTTTCAGTTTCGAATTTAGAGGGCATCCCTCTCTTTTATTTTCATACAGTTCCAGGAATTCCGACCAAGGGATTGTCGGGTGGGACTGGGTTGAGGTTACTTTTTGTATCCTACGCATAGTGGCCATTCTATTTGGTTTTTGTGAAGACTGTGTGTGAAAAGGGGTTTTCCTATGCACCGTGTCTACCTTACCATATTTATTTTTCTTTTTATTTTCAGGCCTGTTTTCACCGTAGTGTTTTTATAGGTCCTGATTATTTTCCCATCGTGTGGGCTTTCCCTTGTTGCATTGGTCACAGGCCTCCACAAATTCTGCAACGTCTGCAGCTACGTCTGGCCAAAAGAATGACATAGATACGTTTTGGCCTGTAGTACCTATTTTCTCATGTACACCGTCTGATGTAACATGTGGACTTTTGATCACTTTCTCCCTATATGAATTTGGAAGTACCAGCTGTCCATGACCAGTGGACCCAGTTCCAGCCTTCCTATACATGAGTTTATTCTTCATATAAAAGTCTCCTTTGTTTGGAGGTGTATGGCATTTTGGGAGTTTCTTAAAACGCAGCTTTAGTGACCTATCCTCAGCCTGTGCTTTCCTCATCTCCTCTGGATGAGTATTTATTGGGTTTTCATCCTCTTTCCTTGCTTGTGATCTGGTCTGTACCGTTGCCATAATCACAGGTTTTTTGGGGTTTCCCAAAAAGACGTATCGACACTCCAATATCAGAGGGTAGATTGGTTCGTTTATCACTGCTGCTCTAATCACTCCTTCCACATAGCGTGTTTTTACACTGGCTACTTCCTTGGTTGCCGCTTGTATTTCCACTGTTTCTGTGGTATACTGATTTGGGTGAACCAGGTGAGAACTTACGACTGAGTCAAAATCCAATCCAGTATCATAAAGGCACCTGATGGTGGTCCCATTACATACTACGTCTTCACATACAGGGGGATGATAAGATTCCTGCTGTCCAGTAGGTTTTCCTTTTTGTCCCTTACTTCCTGTTTTAAGGCATGCAGCGTGGTAAGGAGGGATATTTTTCTTCCTACAGTCTTTTGTATTATGGTTATTCATTCTGCAGAATTTGCAATATTTATTTTCCTGTCTGTAGGGTTTCCTATCATTGAATTGCGGGTTTCTATCTCGAGGGTCAAACCTGGGTCTATCATAGTTGGGTTTAACCCTGTTACCCTGATCTCTAGTGTCAAACTTATTATGGGGTTGAAGATCTTTATTATTGTCTACCTGTTTCTTTTTAGCGCCAGCTACTTCTGCCTGGGCTGCCTGATACCTCTCAGCAACATTGAGCACATCATCTAACCTCTCCGCACCCTGTTCCATGAGAAACTTTCTCATGTCTGGAGCCATGGACTCTTTCACCTGCTCTATCATAATCATTTCCTTTAAGTCTTGGGTTTTCCCCAGAGCAGTCCATTTCTCCAAATAGGTTTCCAACCTTGCAGAAAATTGATGATATGTCTCCCCAGACAGGAGCTTAGCATTTCTATATCTCTTTCTATAAAACTCACCATTCTTCTCATATCTAATTAAAAGAGCCTGTTTTATTATGTCATAGTCTTCATGATCTTCCCGGCTCAATTTGGAAAATACCTCATACGAGGTTCCCCTAAGTCCTTGAGATACTTTCAAGCTCCACTTTTCCCTCTCTAAACCATAACTTGTAGCTAACCTTTCAAATCTAGAGAGGAATGACTCAATTTCATCCTCTTTTTCAACAAAGGGGTTTAGATGAAACCCCATGGCTGAGTTGGAGGCCCCCTGACTGGCAGTAGCATCAGAGGTAGATGGGCTGTTACCAATTTCAGGAGCATGGCCTTACAGTTCTAACTCCCTTAGTCGTAACTCATGTTCCCTTTGTAACCGTTTCTCTTCTTTCTCAGCCTCTAATCTCTTGTCTTCTTTTGCAGCCTCAGCCTCCAATTTCTGTTCTTCCAACTGTAATCTTTTGATCTCAGCTTCCCTCTCAGCCTCTAATTTCCTAGCCTCCCTAGCATCTTCTAATTGTAACGTCTTTTCTTCAGTTAATCTCTTATCTTCTCTCTCAATGAACTTATCGCATTCTGAGGTTACATATTGAACCAGAACTTGCCCCTCCATTCCCATTTCTTTTGCAATCTGTAGAGCAGCTGACCTAAATTTGGCCAAACCTGCTATCTTTTGCACCAAATTATATTTCCTCTAACAAAATAACTAACAAATGCTATAATTAATTAATTAACTACGGGCTATGCCAACTCAAACAATTCTCCACCTTATAAATATTATTACTTTTATTATTATAAAAAATCCCGGGACGGGACCCCAATAGATGTGGTGGGTTTTGATGTTAAAGAAGAGTAGTTAGTATCTGTCTACAGAGTGAGGTCAGCTATGCAAGTCACCGAGTCTAATAGTTGAAGGTGATGTTCTCAGGGTACCTGACTGCTACCACCCTACGATCTCACTCTGCGATTTATTTTTGGGTATCTAGTGTTTGTGATGTTATTTAAATGGTTTGGTGTCTAGGGTAATGAAAATGTAGTGATAAATGCGTTAAACAAATACAATTTTAACTCACTAACATCGAATAAACAAGACTGGGGTTAAAGTTATGATATATATGTATATACAATTTAATTTCCTGTCCCTCAAATTTTTTAGGACAGGAATGTTTAACTTAAAATGAAATTATGGTTTTATATCAAATTAAATACACAAGAAGGACATTTGTCCAATATATCTCTTAATATGTCAATGGTTATAAAATTCTATTCCCTGATGGAGATTACTGTTATTCGAAGAGTCAATATTGGAAAAAAACAACTGGTTTTCACATCATATCACAAACTGTTACTGAATATGGTGGAGATCGAACATATTTGAGCTAGCATGTAAGCCCTGAAGATTTAGGCTTATCTTAGAATCCGCGTAGACCCTGGATGACTGTGTTGAGAAAACTGCACACGATCCACTGCCGTGTATTCTGGAGTCTGCTATTACTTGTATGCTTTGATAAAGAAACAACCGGTAGGTTGCCTCAACTTCTGCAGCTCCGACTTATGACCAACTTGAACTGGGTGATGTAACCCTGAAACAAGAGGAACAAGCCTCCCTAAGTCTCCAGCTGACTATCTCCACCACTACCAATTTAATATCATTAAACAAGTATTGTGATAAGATAAAATAGCTAACTAAATTAGCTACAGTCTTTAACTTTATTTTGACTTCTTCATAACAGTGGGTATCTTCTTTTCCACATAGTCTCAACGCCTATGTCAATATACATCATCATCTTCTTCAGCTGAAATACAATCTTTTCTTTTCTTCAAAGTTATACCTCTCCCCTTCCTCCTAGTAGTGTCTATCAAATGAGGCAAGCCAATGTGACTTGTTTCCAAGCAACGACTAGAAAAATGTTACTTTTAAATTGAGCTGGGATATCAGTGTGTTCGTCTATCTGTGTCGTCAATTTTATTTTTATGCGATAACTCAGTCACTTTTGAAGCTATCTAAAAGATGAAAAGTGATTATCAATCAGGCTAATGTCCTTTATCTAGCCAGTATATTGTCATCTATATCTTTATCTAAGTTTTCATCTTCGTACTTTTCTCTTTATTTATAAGTCTAGATACGTTTTTATGGGAAATAGTATAGTATTGAATAAACATCATTATTGCTTTTAATTCCATTCTGTCTTTTCCCTTTTTATTCTTCCTTCTATAGAATGCAGTATATTATTTACGTTTTCTGTCTTTCTTTAGTCCCATCCGCTCTCCCCTGCACTCATGTGTTCGTTAGTTTAAATTTGCAAATACCCAAGTGGGTTGTAGACTTGTTCCATACTAACCCCCTCTCTCTCTGTCTGTCTCCCGTCTTTTTTTTAAAGAAACACGTGTTGGCCGTCTTCCAAAACGGTTTCATGTTATATTAAAAAAATTAGTACGGAGCAACGAAAAAGCCTTTTGTAATGGGATGGGTACCCTAGCGTGGCGTTAATAGTTTCAAATCGCATGCCTCTCGTTGGCGTTTTTTGAAAATGCGACGTTCTTGAAAAAAAAAAAATATAACTACTGTCGCATGTTGTAACTAATAATAGATTCTTAAAATACGTTAGTTAAAAAAAATTCACGGAGTGTCCAATATTTTGCATTAGATTTTATCGTCCTTGACAATTTTCACATTTGTATAGTAGCGGGTTATACGGTAACTTTACGTCACTAGAATTTGACTTTTTGAAAAATATGAGTACGGTAGGGCAATGGTAGCTATCTTGGCGTATGGAAACAAAATTCAATTACAGTATTATCATTATAATTTGAGAGGGAGGGTTAAAAACGGTGCATTTTACTACACTTGTCATGTTTTAATGTGTTTATATGAATGTATCCTGTTCTATGATTATACTATTACGTTCTATAATTGCTTATAACTTCAACATAGGACTATGTAACGATGGACAACAGTACCGTAGCCATTGTTATGAACGTAATAATCTGACTGACAGCCAATGGTTCTCAAGGTTGAGACCAGGAAGACTCATATAGATTTAATGCTCAAGTAGTAAAAATATAAATCAGTGGTTCTTAAGCCTAGTCCGCAAGGACACCCCTACAGGTTTACGGCAGCATGGGAGACTATATCCCAGTGGTTCTCAACCCATTAGTACCAATGACCCCAAATATATTTGACTGCTCTATGGGCACAAAGTAGGCCAGGGGTTCTCAAACTTTTGATAACCATAAGCAATATATGTAAGGATCATTCTGCTTGGATGGAAAGATAGCAGATGGAAGAATGGACTATGTAACATAATGTGATGTAAATGAATGATGTAATATAATGTACTGTAATCATATCATTTGAATTTTTTGTTGGCAAGTAGACATCTGTACAACTAACAATGTAACCAGAAACACATGTGCGCATTCAATCATATGCATTACTGGTGACACTGAACAACCATACATTAGTCTAGGGGAACTCTTGGAAAGAAGCTAGCCACAGGCTTTATGTTGTTTCAGGTTTCGGTCATACATATAGAACGTAAGCCAGAAGTGAGAACCCAAGTGTTATCCTGCATAACGACACGGAGCACTATAGCTGGTCTACCTGGTTGTGCTGGTATCCCTACTACATGGGAAGATCAGCCGAGTCTATATAGTCGTGTGGAGCTCACCAACATTGTCAACCATCATTTAAGGAGCACTCAGTTAAGTGCAGAAACAAAAGAACATTCGATCAATTTATGTGCGAAGAATCAAGTCATATGAAGAAAAAGACTGGTTAACGTTTTGTCAGAAAAGCAGAGACACTGCAATTCAGTAAAGTAACTACTTTAATATCACTGTGATTTCTGTGGATATGATGTAAATAGAAAATTCATATACATATAGAATTTCTATCTATTTCAAGAACAGAAGAGAAGAGAATCCTAAATAAATTGATTTTAATTGTAACTTGGATTTTGTTAACTTCATAAAGTTACCATTGAGTTCAATTTGAATTTCACTATTATTTAAAGCACAGAATAGTTATTACGAGAAGACACTCTAGGCTCTTGATCTTCTTATTACCACCGGACCAGGGGTCTTTACTGTCTGACTATTATTTGTGCTATCATACACCAGTGCTCATTTCTGAGACTGGGATATAATGGGTAGTGTAAGTAAATAAATTAAGGGGCTGCTGTAAAACTGGTAAGGAATATAAGTATTTTAATAAATAACACGGTATTTAATCAGTTTTACAAATTACGGTTCACAAGAAACAAGGGACGTTTCGGGTTTTACTCTTCGTCAGCCACAAACAGGTGACAAAGACAAAAATTACATATAGGTACTACAAAACTATATTGTTCTTTTTTTCTCTCATCACTTTTTCCATCTGCTTGTATCGCCCATTTGTTGTATATTTCTCATCATCGTATAGTTTTGTAGTACCTATATGTAATTTTTGTCTTTGTCACCTATTTGTGGCTGACGAAGGGTAAAACCTGAAACGTCCCTTGTTTCTTGTGAACCGTAATTTGTAAAACTGATTAAATACCGTGTTATTTATTTAAATACTTATATATCGGGTAGTTCATTATTCTTTATTGAACTATCATGGACGGTCAACAAGACAACCACCACTATAAATATCATCTCGTTACACTGGGGGCTCGTTCGCGGGATATCCTTGATAGTCCTGAGCCAAAACTCTATCTTCTTTCTTTAACATTTTTTAGAATTTTTTTGAATATATTTTTTTTTTCAAAAAAAAAAAAAAATTGTTGTTGTAGTACCATTGAGTACAAATAGACAGACTCTCACATAAATTGTGACAATATTCATTAATTAAGTTTAATAGCCTCACTCATCCCCCTGTCAGTGAACTGGTGACTGTGAATGCCACACAAGTCACATGCTTGTATGACACAGGTCTGGATTTTGATTCAGTCGTGAGCGCTACCCTTGTAAACCCAGAACAAATCACCACAGAAACAGTGGAGATACAGGGAGCAACAAAGGGAACGGCAACCATGACATTGCCCATAGCCACAATTAATGTAAAGTCTCGATATGGGGAAGGAGTAATCAAGGCAGCGTTGATTGATGAGCCTATATACCCTCTAATACTGGGATGTAGGTATGTCTTTTTAGGAGACCAGGTAAAACCTGTAGTCATGGCAGCAGTCCAGACCAGGTCGAGCTCCAAAAGGATGGAGGAAAGTCCGATAAACACTCATCCAGAAGAGATGAAAAAAACTCAAGCAGAAGATAGTATACTGAAACCCTGCTTTGGCAAACTGCCAAAAGCTCATAACCCTCCAGATAAAGGAGATTTTTATATGAAAAATGGTCTACTGTACAGAAAAGCTGGAAACGGATCTCAAGGGCATGGACAGCTAGTAGTACTAATTTCGTATAGGGCAAAGGTGATGGAACTAGGGCATGCTATACCCTTTAGTGGTCACATGGGAATTGGTGCCACAGGTCAAAGGATAGTGTGTCACTATTTCTGGCCAAGAATCACCGAAGACATAAAACGATATGTAAAGTCCTGCCCAGAATGTCAAAGGGTAGCTCCAAAGCATTGGACTGCTCCAGCCACATTGGGAGAAATGCCTATTATGGGTACACCCTTTGAAAGAGTTGCAGTGGATATTGTAGGACCCCTCATTAGAACTAAGTAGAGGAACAGTTACATACTGACTCTAGTCGACACTTGTTCAATGTGGGGAGAGGCAGTAGCCATATCAGCAATTGACTCTATACATGTGGCAGAGGCACTGTTAACAGTATTCACCCGGTTAGGATTCCCACATCAGATATTGACTGACATTGGTTCTCAGTTCAAGGGAAAGTTGACTGAAGAGGTATTTAAGATATTTCAGGCCAGACACTATCATTGCTCTCCTTATCACCCTAAAGGGAACGGGCAGGTGGAACGGTTCAAACGGACCCCAATGTCGATAATTAGAAAGCTGGCACTGGAAAAACCAGATACCTGGGATGTGTACTTACCGGCTGCATTGTTTGCGTACCGGGAAGTCCCGCACCATTCTACTGGATTGGCTCCGGCAACATTATTATTTGGCCGCCCAATAAAAGGTCCTCTGGAAGCATTGTTGCGGATATGGACTGATAAAAAAGCAGAAGAGACCATTACATCAGCATTCCAGTATGTGAACGAGTTAACCTCTCGACTTAAAACGGGATGGAAACTGGCAAACGATAATTTGCGTAAAGCCAGAAGAAAACATGCTGAGTATTACAATAAGAAGGCGAAGGATAAGGAACTTGCTGTAGGAGAGAAGGTGCTTCTTCTTTTGCCCAGCGGTAACAACAAGTTACAAATAGGTTGGCAAGGACCATATGTGGTTCTAGAAAAAGTATCTAGGACGAATTACAAGATTGATAAGAAGGGGAAGGAAAAGGTGTACCATGTCAATCTGTTGAAGAAATATTATGACAGGACATCTACAGACGTTGCTCATATGATGACACTTGCTATAGCAACAGAGAAGAGGCACGAACCTCTCACCTCCACTGAATATCCATTAAAGTCATCAGAGAGTCATGAGCAGGTGAATGTCAGTAAACATCTGTCTCAGGATCAGAGAGAGCAAGTAACAAGGTTATTGAAAGCCCATGAAGATGTACTTACGGATAAACCAGGGTGTACAAAGTTATTAGAATATGACATGAAAGTTCTAGACCCAACACCTATCTGTGTGAAAACCTACCCTATTAAATTTGCAAAAGCACAAGCCTTAAAAGAAGAAATTGACTAACTTCTTAAGGAAAACATTATTTCAAAGTCAGAATCAGCTTATAGTGCAAGTGTAGTATTACTCAGGAAAGCTACTGGAGAACACAAATTATATATAGATTACAGGAAGCTTAATGCTGTCACTGAATCACAGGCTGATCCTTTGCCTGATACTAATCAGCTGTTCTCAGCTCTTAGCAAAGCTAAGTATTTTTCAAAAGTGGATCTGAGTAAAGGATATTACCAAATTCCAGTAACAGCTGAGATCATACACATGTTGGCATTCAGTACGTCAGATGGGCATTACGAAATTAATGTATTACCATTTGGACTGAAAAATGCTCCAAGTGTATTTTCTCGTATGATGAGAAAATTACTGGAACCGCTAAAGAACCCCTCTAATGCAAATTTCATGGATGATATCCTCATCGCCACAGAAACATTTGAGGAACATTTATCGACACTCTCCCTGTTATTTGATAGACTTAGAGAGGCGAGACTGACTGCTCGTCCAACTAAATGCTTTATTGGTTGTCAGGAGTTGGAATTCTTAGGGCACACTATTTCCAGGGGAAATATGTCGCCAGACCCCAGGAATGTAGAGAAGTTGAGGAAAGCACCTAGACCAAAGACAAAGAAAGATGTAAGATCTTTTGTTTCTTTGTGTGGGTTTTACCAAAAATATATCCAAAACTTCAACACATTGTGTGCACCTCTAACTAACCTGACAAAGAAAGGTCACCCAGACAATATAAAATGGACAGCGGAATGTGAAGGTGCGTACACTCAGGTGAAGCAAAAGCTCACTAGCAAACCCATTCTGAAATTGCCAGATATAACTCAGGAGTTTATTTTGAGAACGGATGCAAGCAATATTGGAATTGGAGGAACTTTAATGCAGAAGTCTGAGGCACAGCCTGGAGAGCTCTTTCCTGTTGCGTATGCCAGCTGTAAACTCAACTCCGCTGAATTAAATTACTCTACTATAGAGAAAGAATGTTTGGCATTAGTGTGGGCAATTCAGAAATTCCAACCCTACTTGTATGGGAGAGAATTCACTGTGCAATGTGATCATCAACCATTGGCATTTTTAACTTCATCAAAGCATTTAAATGCTAGATTAATGCGTTGGGCTCTTTTGGTACAACCATATTCCTTCATGATAGAATACATACCAGGAAAGCAAAATGTAGGTGCGGATTTTCTAAGTTGACATCCCACGGTACAGGAACAGGAAGAAGGACAGAGTGCAGGAAGTATTGGCAGGGACGAACCATAATACCCAGCGGTATTGTTCCATTAATAGCTAGATGTACGTCCAGCTAGGAAAGGGGGGACTATTGTGGCAAAGTGTAACAATACCGGAGGCATTATTTACGTTGGCAAGATGGTAGGGAGAGGAATCTGTGTTAGGACCGCGCAGTAAATAATTCATTAAAAATCAACGGACTGACAGACGGAAATTCTACTTCATCAAGTCATAGAGGAAGAGTAGACCCAGGTGTGGGTATAGCCAGAAAGACAATTTTTTTTAAAATAATTCTGGGGATATGATAGCGATAGTGGGTCAAACAGTTCGGAAAATGATGAAAAGTGCGGTTTTAAAATTCATAGAAAAAGGAAGGACAGACGGATCTTGGTAAGATTGATATGGAAGGAAAGCCGCATGTTGTCCGAGTAAAACAGAATATCCTCAGATGCAATAGCTTTGGTAAGGAATGAGAACTACTAGTTTTTTTCTCTCTAACCAGCGGCACTCGAGCTTCCTAGCTCTTTTACATGTCATTGCGAGGCTGGGGGGTCAGTGGACTTTCCTTCCAACCCGGTCAGGAGCTTTGCTCCTTCCCATCCACACGGGATTTATGTGCAGGAGCCGTTCAGGTTATTCAGTCAAATTTCCGGTCGTAAACATTCCTTCAAACGCTGACGCCCGGGTTTGAACCATGAAAACCTGGTCGCCAGTACAACGCCGTAGCCATTACACCAGCGCGGCTCCTGAGAACTACTAGTTATCAGTTTAAAAATTAACACAGATCACCTACCCGAAGTGAAATACGAGAAATATTTTCGACTGAAGTTGCTTGAAGGCATAGCCAATCAGCGCGGAGTCACGGATTCTCGCAAGATGGCCGACCAAGTGTATAAATATGCGGGTAGTTGGAAGTAGAAGGAAACACACGAACTGAAAGAACGCAGAGGACAAAAGGAGAGAGCTAGTCACGTATTCCTTCACCATTGAGTATTTGTGCTGGCCTGTCTTTGCCAGAAGTAGTCCTGTTAGTTATTACCGAAAAAGACCAGAGGGTGAGTAGGGCTACTGTACCTATTTTGTTAATGCATAATAAATGTAAATATGTCACTTCATTGAACAATCATGCTATAAAATGATCCTGAACTGATTTCTGAACTATCCTTGTCATGTTTTAATGTGTTTATATGAATGTATCCTGTTCTATGATTATACTATCACGTTCTATAATTGCTTATAACTTCAACATAGGACTATGTAACGATGGACAACAGTACCGTAGCCATTGTTATGAACGTAATAATCTGACTGACAGCCAATGGTTCTCAAGGTTGAGACCAGAACACTCATATAGATTCCATTGTTATGAACGTAATAATCTGACTGACAGCCAATGGTTCTCAAGGTTGAGACCAGGAACACTCATATAGATTTAATGCTCAATTAGCAACCATGTAAATCAGTGGTTCTTAAGCCTGGGCCGCAAGGACAACCCTACAGGTTTACGGCAGCATGGGAGACTATATCCCAGTGGTTCTCAACTCATTGGTACCAATGACCCCAAATTTATTTGACTGCTCTATGGGCACAAAGTAGGCCAGGGGTTCTCAAACTTTTGATAACCATAAGCAATATATGTGAGGATCATTCTGCTTGGATGGAAAGATAGCAGATGGAAGAATGGACTATGTAACATAATGTGATGTAAATGAATGATGTAATATAATGTACTGTAATCATATCATTTGGATTTTTTGTTGGCAAGCAGACATCTGTACAACTAACAATGTAACCAGAAACACATGTGCGCATTCATACACATGTATTACTGATGACACTGAACAACCATACATTAGTCTAGGGGAACTCTTGGAAAGAGGCTATCCACAGGCTTTATGTTGTTTCAGGTTTCGGTCATACATATAGAACGTAAGCCAGAAGTGAGAACCCAAGTGTTATCCTGCATAGCGACACGGAGCACTGTAGCTGGTCTACCTGGTTGTGCTGGTATCCCTACTACATGGGAAGATCAGCCGAGTCTATACAGTCGTGTGGAGCTCTCCAACATTGTCAACCATCATTTAAGGAGCACTCAGTTAAGTGCAGAAACAAAAGAACATTCGATCAATTTATGTGTGAAGAGTCAAGTCATATGAAGAAAAAGACTGGTTAACGTTTTGTCAGAAAAGCAGAGACACTGCAATTTAGTAAAGTAACTACTTTAATATTTCTGTGGATATGATGTAAATAGAAAATTCATATACATATAGCATTTCTATCTATTTCAAGAACAGATGAAAAGAGAATCCTAAATAAATTGATTTTAATTGTAACTTGGATTTTGTTAACTTCATAAAGTTACCATTGAGTTCAATTTGAATTTCACTATTATTTAAAGCACAGAATAGTTATTACGAGAAGACACTCTAGGCTCTTGATCTTCGTATTACCACCGGACCAGGGGTCTTTACTGTCTGACTATCATTTGTGCTATCATACACCAGTGCTCATCTCTGAGGCTGAGGTATATCGGGTAGTTCATTATTCTTTATTGAACTGTCATCGACGGTCAACAAGACAACCACCACTATAAATATCATCTCGTTACAAAGTGCATCGGTGCAACCATCAAGCACCTACACTTTGAGTGTCTTCCACATCCGCTGTACTCGCCAGACCTAGCCCCAAGTGATTACCACGTCTTTGGACCACTCAAAGAGACGATGGGAGGAAAGACTTTCAGGTCCGATCCAAAAAGGTGCAGCAGGTGGTGCATGAGTGGCTACACACGTGACGAAAATAATTTTTTCTAGAGGGATCCATGCACTTTGTAGGCACTGGGGGACTTGTATAGAACACAATGGTGACTACGTCGAAAAATGATACAGTTGTGAGTCAATTTTTCTAAATAAATCTAGAAAAAAAATATTTAAGGTTTTCATTTGAAGCCCCCTTGTATATCCATGAACTGTTCAAATATGGATAACATACTAAACTGTCACGTTGTGTGGAACTACAGTAGAATTGTCAATAACTGCTGTTATGTGTGATCTGACTAGTTATGGAGATTATTTCATCAGTTATAATCGGCCGTTATCAAGTTGACTTTTGTTGTTGTTGTACACACCTCTAGTTCAGATCCAGATTCACACAGTAACACAAAGAAACCAAGATGGTGATCTTAGAATTGTTGATTACTAGGATGAATTGTAAAACAACACAAACTGAAGAATGTTATTTTGTATCTGTCATCCTCCACTATTTTATGTCTGTTATCCTCCACTATTTTAGATCTGTCATTCTCCACTATTTTATATCTGTCATCCTCCCCTATTTTATATCTGTCATCCTCCACTACTTTATATCTGTCATCTTCCAATATTTTAGATCTGTCATCCTCCACTATTTTATATCTGTCATCCTCCATTATTTTAGATCTGTCATCCTCCACTATTTTAGATCTGTCATCCTCCACTATTTTATATCTGTCATTGTTGAGTTCGTTTTATGGTTGAGTACAGTTTATACTGGTAAAGAGGTAGCTTCAAACGCGAATGGTTAAAATGAACGAATGTCAACAATATTCTTCCAACGAACTTCAACAAGTAGTGAACTGGGCAAGTACTGGCAGTACATAAGTCGGTGATAACTGTACATCGATTTTATTCAACATGACACAGACGGAGTGGACAAGACTAACATCGTCACAGGCGCAAAGATCATACATCAGCATAATGGTAATTACTTTTAAAGTTCCTGAAGATTCTCTACCATAAAGTCCTCTGACTCAAGTGACTAAGGATCACAAACTGTTACCGTATAATATTCTTCTCATTCAAGTCCGTTGACCTTCTCTCAAGGACGTCTATCATGGTAACGTATTCATACTCCAGGATAAAATCTTCCATATCATACTTCACAATCCCATACGTTCTCCAAAACATAACGTTAGATAGCATATAGTTTCAAACAAAGTCATACACGATAATACGAACAGGTTAGAGATTCCAGTTGGCTAACCTCTCCCATTCTATGCCACGCTTCTGGCATTGTTGTAACATCATATTAAAACATGTGCATAAGGTAATCAATAACTTCTTCCACTCGTAGGAATCCTTCTTCTACGATACAAATCCTAAAGGCAAACGACTCTGTAGATCCATTCTAGGAATAACATCTTCCCGCTAGACTAGTATTAGAGCGGCCTTATAATACAGCTTTAAATAAGAAGTGGGGCGATAACTTACGTGACATTGCTGCTATTGGTTTCGACCTGAAGACCAATACAGATCACTAGAATAAATGGCTTTCCATAAACATGCCATTGAATACAAATATAATATAACAATCATGGACATAAACAAGTTCCATGTTGCCCTTCAAATCATGACGTCAGAAACTACTCAACTAGGTTACCCGTGCGTCCCAAAGCAACACTCACTGCTTCGTGCACGTCAGTGCGCGAATCATTCGACCGCACAAATAATATAACTATATCAAGACTGGTGCGTACATTTGGCAGGACCGAAGACTACCCCCTTAGGTAATAAATGTACGTAACAGCTACCTTATCACCTCCCCTTAAAAAAATTAATTCTATTAATTTTTTTCGAACTAAGTACCCGAGAGAGGTGAGTCAGAACTACAACAAGATATGAAATGCATAAAGTTATATCATATTAAGAAAAGAATATTAAATTGAAATCAATATAACTAAATGACAGTATGCATTAAAGCACACATCCACACTCGACCTACTTTGGAACGATGTGGTAATATTCGAAGTAAAACAAGTTGAAATATGAAAATGAAGAAACCATAAAAAAAAATGATAATAAAATTCAACTAAGTTTTCAAAAAAAATTTGAAACATATGATTTCAAAAATGAAAATGAACAGCAACACTGATGATGATCAATGACAAGAGAATCAATAAAACAGAGAAATTTTAAAATACAACATGCAAAATGAAACAAAGCATAATTAAACACTTTAAGAAGCAACACACTTACTATTTTCTAACACTAGTAAGTTTGACTAGTTATCTAAAAGTGAGATATCATGTAGTGGGATACGTGAATACACGTATTGCGAGAAACTAATAAAGTTAGTAGATGTGTGATTTATAATCAATCAAATAGATTAAGTTGAATTAATCTAATTTATATATTCCTTAATTACTAACAAATAACTAGTTAACAATATATTCTAAATAATTCCAGTATCACTCATTGTCAATGTTCAGTTGTAACTAGTTAGTAATAGACGCGACGATGTACTGAATGTTCCATACAAGATAAAATATATTCTCGCACACGCCATGTAGTGTAATATGTTCCATAGGAATAACAAATGTATATTTGTAGCTCTTAACAATGTTGCCATATTAATAAAAAGTTACTGTAGTACCAATGTTCGCGTACTAAGAAAACGTTAATATAGTATCAATAACAATGTACAAAGTTATTCATGTTTCGGTGAGGATGTTTCACCATCTGGAAGTGGTTTAGTTTCGACACGTTCACTTGGGCATCTTGAAAGACAGTCTGCGAACACATTCTGCACTCCAGGAATAGTTCGTATCTCAAAATGGAACGGTTGAAGCGCTATAGCGTAACGCGCTGACTTTGATTACTTAACGTTCCCTGTGTTCAGTGCTGTAAGAGCTTTCTGGTCAGACTCCACCACAAAGTGTGAGCCGAGGAGATAACGATCCAGTTTAGTGATTGCCCAGACAAGAGCAAGGAGCTCTTTATCCAGAACGGAATATTTCATCTCGCTCGTTGTGAGCTTTCTGGATACGTACATAACCGGAAATAAGGTGCCTCCGTATTCCTGCATCAAAACTGCCGCAATAGCGTAGGAAGAAGCATCACTGCGAAGAACAAAGGTGAGATCTTTGTTAGGCAACCTTAAAAAAGGCTTATTTGAAAAAAATTGTTTTATATAGTCTAAAGCCGTTTGGTGATCCTGCGACCACTTTATTACATTAGATGTGCCTTTTTTTAGTAACGAAGAAAGAGGTGCAGTTATAGTAGACAAATGAGGGATGAATTTAGAATAGAACTGTATTAGTCCTAAGAGCGACCTCACTTGTTTTTTTGTCTTAGGTGCTGAGATGTTTAAAATTTTAGAGACGTTACTGTCTTCTGTATACATTAAACCGCGACCTATACGGTGACCAAGAAAGGAGATGTCATGAAAACCGACAAAAGCCTTTGAAGGTTTCGCTGTTAAGTTATAATCCCGTAAGGTAGAAAGTAAAGATTTTAAACCCTGAATATGTTCATCCCAAGAGTCACTGAAAAGACAGATGTCATCTATATAAGTAATGACATCGGGACGATGAGACAATATGCGGCGCATCATGCGTACAAAGGTAGCTGGCGCATTCATTAACCCGAATGGCATAAAATTCCATTGAAAAAGACCCCGTGGTGTCGAGAAAGCGGTGAATGGCTTTGCTTTAGGAGTGAGTGGCACTTGCCAATATCCCTTTGAAAGGTCAAATTTGGAAAAGAATGTAGCATGAGATAATCTCTCCAATAAGTCATCTAAAAGAGGTAATGGTTCCGCATCGAATTTTGTAACTTTGTTTAATTTCCTGTAATCTACGCAAAGACGTATATTGTTGTCTTTCTTCCTAATGATTACCATGGAAGAAGAATATGGAGATGAAGATGGTTCAATTATATTTAATTGGAGCATCTCATCCAATTCCTTATCAACCTTATCACGAAAGTGTAAAGGAATAGGATATGGGCGAACTCGAATAGGCGTATCGTCAGTCAGAATAATGTCATGTTGGATGACTGACGTATGACCTGGGATGTCAGTGAGGACATCCTCATACGAGTGTAGAATATTAGAGACTTGCTGACGTTGATCAGCCGAAAGAGTAGATGAGATCGTAACATCATTCCATTTCTCAGTGGAATGGAGTGGTACAACTGGTATTGGTAGTTGTACATCATCGAAAGAAGATTCCTCTTCTTGGATGACTGACAAACTAGAATAGTGTTGAATAGGTGGTGTAGGATCGTCAGTTGCCTGAAACACTGACTGTAGATAATCAGGACGTGAGTAATACTCCTTCAACATGTTAATGTGGAAGGTTTTATGTTTACCATTAACATCAACGATGTAGTCGACATCGGATATTCTTGAGATGATCCTGAAAGGACCTCTCCAGGTAATTAAAAGACGATTGTTATGCGTAGGTAGTAAGACAAAAGCTTCATCACCAGGTATGAGCTGGCGAAGACGTCTATACTTGTTTGCAAATAGACGAGCTTTTTCTTTGGCTTGTTCAGATGATGCAGTAGCTAGTCTACAAGCATCTATGATTCTCTTTCTCAGAGAGATCACATACTCATAAGAGGATTGAGTTTCCTCTTCAATATTCTCGTCAACCAATAAGTCGTGGATTAACGACATCGGACCGCGTGGTTGCATGCCAAAAACAAGCTGGAATGGAGAAAACCCCGTTGCTTGATTTTGTACCTCGCGATACGCAAAGAGACAAGCGGGTAGGACCCGATCCCAGTCTTGGGGATGGTCTTGAGTCATCTTACCCAACAACTGCTTGAGTGTCCTATTGAGACGCTCAATTAACCCATTTGACATCGGATGATAAATAGAACTAAGAGATCTGTCTATACCTAATGTCTTCATAACTTGAGACATGGATTCAGAAATGAACTGAACCCCATGATCCGACAAGATTTTCCGTGGAAAACCAATGCGTGAGAAGATTAACATCAATGCCTCTGCTACACTGGCAGATGAAGTGTTCTTGAGAGGGATGGCCTCAGGCCAACGAGTGCACATATCAATGCACGTAAGGATATGCGTATGCCCTCTAGCAGATGGAAGTATCGGACCAATAATGTCAATGGCCATTTTATCAAATGGTCTAATCGGGATGTCCGCAGCTTGAATAGGAGCCGCATGAAATGGACCCCGTACCTTAACTTCTTGACATATCAAACAGGACCGACAATAGAGAGTGATGTCCCTATGGACGCCTGGCCAGTAGAATGCCGAAAGCACTCTGGATTTGGTACGCGAAAAACCCATATGGCCCGCACATTGCGAGTCATGCGCATGTCGTAATATACGAGATCTCATAGAGGATGGGACTAAGATCTGATAACATAAGGATGAATCCTTTTCCCGTATTACTCTAACCAAAATCCCATTTTTAAGTATAAAGTCATGTCTAGATTTTGCAAGTTTGTTGCTTGTATTCTTTTTGTTAACATACTGAAAATTTTTTTTTAATGAATCATCATTCTTTTGCAATGTAGCAAACAACTCCCGTGAAATAGGAGCATCATCATCACAAGTGGTATGAACTGTAGGTTCAATAGGTGTATCATGCGACATATTAGTAGCTTGCGCTCTAGTCACTACTGCATTTGCAGTTTGAATATGTCGCTCTTCCCATTCAGCAATTTGTTGAGGTGAACACTCTTTAATACCATGTATGCGACCAAGTATTAAATCACAAATTGGATTTGGAAGAAGACAAGCCTGGATCTGTCCTGAAAAAAATGGTGTATGAAGTGTTATAATGGCTGTGGGAAATGTTTCCACAGTTCCGCCAAACGTCACACATTTCACAACCCTGCCCGTCGCACAACTAGGGTCGATCAGCGAAGTCCGGACGCCCACAGTGGTACAACCTGAGTCGAATAAAAGAGAGCATGAAATATTGTTAACAAATCCTCTGTTAAACTTAAGAGAGCCCTGTCCCTGGTGTACTGACGCAGGAGTGGCCATGCAGACTGCAGGTAGACTAGGCAAGGTATGTCCGCAACGCAGCGTCGTGATCGCCTTAGGCTGGAAAAGAGTCGAGCATTCTGGACAGTCTTTCACCTGGGTACAATCAAGAGAACAAGACATAGCATTGTGAGTTTCAGCTACTTTACCCTGTTCAATGTTAGCCTGTGTATCAATTAAAGAGACATTAGAATGTCTAACCGTATTACTTGACGATCTATCTCTGCGACGCGATCGATTTTGATTATTGTCATTAAAATTGCCAAAATTGTCGTTTCTGCTAGAGTTAAAATTTGGACGAGTCCGATAGTTTGTATAATTAAAGTTATGCTGTTCTTTAAAATTTTTATTCCAAGAACCTTGTCTGTTTTGCGGACCCTGAGATTTTGATCTCCAGTTTTGTTTATTATAATGTCCTTGATTATTTTTAAAATTATTGTTACCAAAATCTCGCGATCTGTGAGCTTGGTTCCAAGAAACATTAAATAGAGCAGATTGTTGAAATTGCTTCCCTTTGTAAAAGTTATCATTGTTAAAATTGTAATTATTTCCCTTATTGACATACCTATCAGCACTAAAAGAACGATTGCGTGAAAAATTGTTTTGTTGTGCTGCAAAAGCAACAGGCAATTCATTCTTAATCTGTGCATTACTTAGATCCATGGTTGGGTGAGCAGTGCAAACATTTTTTGCATGTTCTTCTAAATTTTTCATTGATAAAGGTTTCCTTTCGTGTAAAAATGCGAGAAATGTAGGATTTACAGACGAAAGTACCTTATCGCGCATCAGTAAATCGAAGAGACCTTCATACGACTTTTCAATTTTGGATAATTCGATCCATCTTTCTAATGTTAGTCGTATCTGTGACAGAAAATCACTAAAATTTCTGCCAGATTGAGGTAGTAATGTATGAAATCTTAAACGATATTCGTCTTCTGTCATTTGGAATTTTTGCAGAAGTGCTGCTCTAAGAGCATTATAGTCATTTTTCTCACCAATGCTGGTGGTATGATAAACTGCTAATGCATCCCCTGTAAGTAATCTGGATAAATATGTACAGTATAGCGCTTTATCCACGTTATAAGACCCACAAGTGGCCTCAAACCTATCTAGGAAGAATATCACGTCATCAGACGGGGGATTAAATTTTGGTAATTTAAGGTGAATTTCCTTAAAATGATCCTGTCTGGATGAAGTTTGGCTTTCAAAAGTTCTCTGAGAATTAGCTTCCTGAGTTAACCTAAGTCTCTCATATTCTGACTCTGCTTATTTCAGTTCATGCTGTCGTTTTTTTTCATTCTCTTCCATCTCAAGCTGAAGTCGTTTTACATTTTGTTCAGCTATTAATCTCCTCTCTTCCATTTCTTTTTGTTTAACTTCCAATTCCTTTTGTTTATTTTCCATTTCAATTTTAAGTCTTTCTTCAGCCTCCTTTTGCTTCTGTTCTGCCTCTCGCTGAAATCGTTTCTCTTTTAATTCAGAGGCTAATCTCATTTTTGTCTCCTCTTCCTCAGCTATAAATTTCCTCTTCTTTTCATCCTCCTCAGCAGTTAATCTCATTTTTTTTCTCCTCTTCCTCAGCTATAAATTTCCTCTTCTTTTCATCTTCCTCAGCCTCAGTCCGTTTTTGATCTGCCTCAAATTTCAAATTTTCCAAACGTAACTTTTCAGCATCCAATCTTTGAGATTCCAACCTTTGAGATTCTTTATATTCTGTCATAGCAAATGATCTAATCTCTTCCTGAGGTATATTAAGCGCCTTAGCTTGCTTAATAAAATAGTCTAAGGTAGCCATTATTCAATATTATTATGTAATAATACTATTTAAAAGTGTTACTACAACTAGTGGTCTTCGTTCCTGTCCTTAGAACGGTATAATGTTATCATATAATTATTAAATATGTTATTAATCAATAAATTTATGTAATCAAATGTCATGAAATGAACAACGTGACAAACAATAGAAACAATACCGACAAGACACGATAATCAAAGACGATAGAAAACAGTCGCAGAAATCCAATAAAAATAAAAATGTGAAACTAAAAATAGAATGTCGTAAAGAGTTACGATGATAACTGCGATCAAATAATCAACAAGACAATAGACAACACAGTGTAAAAACATAGGTTTTGTAAAAAACTGAACGACAGGAAAGGTGAGATGGACGCAAAATACAAACAAAATTCATCATAAAACTAAGGTACGAGTAAAATAAATACCAAAAACAACAATTAAACGTGACGAAACAGCTAAATAGATAATATTATAAGAAGCAACTAGCGATCGGAACTTCGGCAAGGTTTCTAGCCTTGTACCGGAACAATCGCTCAATTGAAACTTACAAGTTGAGCCCTACAGAACGTCTGACGAAGAGCCCGAATTGGCTTCGAGATGGATCTCGTTCGTCAGATCAACCTCCCTACCTCCCACGAAGAATACAACATGTAAAATATAGATATGGACATATCACGGAAGGCACAGCTAAAAGTAATAAAGCGTATAAGGAGAACACGTTATACTTAACTCGCGTGCAGGTAAAAAATCAATGTGCCTCGTCTCTGTGTATGTACGTGTGAGGATAAAATACTTCGTTCTGAGTATTAGACCACAGCTCGCACGTAATAGTGACTAAGAGATGATCCCAAGATGTTGTCGCCTTGAAAGTTCAGATCTTCAGATGATCCTAAGATGTTGTCGCCTTGAAAGTTCAGATCTTCAGATGATCCCAAGATGTTGTCGCCTTGAAAGTTCAGATTTTCCATTGCTGATACTTGTATAGGGTACGTTTCCTGTGAAATTCTAGATTTCATAAACACACTGGAGCACCAATTACTGTTGAGTTCGTTTTATGGTTGAGTACAGTTTATACTGGTGAAGAGGTAGCTTCAAACGCGAATGGTTAAAATGAACGAATGTCAACAATATTCTTCCAACGAACTTCAACAAGTAGTGAACTGGGCAAGTACTGGCAGTACATAAGTCGGTGATAACTGTACATCGATTTTATTCAACATGACACAGACGGAGTGGACAAGACTAACATCGTCACAGGCGCAAAGATCATACATCAGCATAATGGTAATTACTTTTAAAGTTCCTGAAGATTCTCTACCATAAAGTCCTCTGACTCAAGTGACTAAGGATCACAAACTGTTACCGTATAATATTCTTCTCATTCAAGTCCGTTGACCTTCTCTCAAGGACGTCTATCATGGTAACGTATTCATACTCCAGGATAAAATCTTCCATATCATACTTCACAATCCCATACGTTCTCCAAAACATAACGTTAGATAGCATATAGTTTCAAACAAAGTCATACACGATAATACGAACAGGTTAGAGATTCCAGTTGGCTAACCTCTCCCATTCTATGCCACGCTTCTGGCATTGTTGTAACATCATATTAAAACATGTGCATAAGGTAATCAATAACTTCTTCCACTCGTAGGAATCCTTCTTCTACGATACAAATCCTAAAGGCAAACGACTCTGTAGATCCATTCTAGGAATAACATCTTCCCGCTAGACTAGTATTAGAGCGGCCTTATAATACAGCTTTAAATAAGAAGTGGGGCGATAACTTACGTGACATTGCTGCTATTGGTTTCGACCTGAAGACCAATACAGATCACTAGAATAAATGGCTTTCCATAAACATGCCATTGAATACAAATATAATATAACAATCATGGACATAAACAAGTTCCATGTTGCCCTTCAAATCATGACGTCAGAAACTACTCAACTAGGTTACCCGTGCGTCCCAAAGCAACACTCACTGCTTCGTGCACGTCAGTGCGCGAATCATTCGACCGCACAAATAATATAACTATATCAAGACTGGTGCGTACATTTGGCAGGACCGAAGACTACCCCTTTAGGTAATAAATGTACGTAACAGTCATCCTCCAACATTTTAAATCTGTCATCCTCCACTATTTTATATCTGTCATTGTTACGTCCATTTTCGCACAACCATTTAAGATGCGAGACTTAACAGATTACCAGATGCCAAAATCTAACTATGTTAGAAGTACTTAGGTACGCATCTATGTATGTGATAATAGCTTAAATTTATTATGCACCAAAGAGCACAAATTTGGTGCGATATATTCGTTGGTTGCCACAGAGAACGCTTACGCGTCACACAGAGCGAGACAAGATGCCGGCTTTACAAGACAGACGTTGTTCTGGTCTCTGAGTCCCATATTGCGAGAATAGTTGATTGTTATAATATATTTGCTACCTTCCAGGGTGAAGCGTTTGACACAGCCAATTCTGGCCCATATTCGTCAGTATCTCAACGTGATACTCGATGTAAGTACTTTTCAAGATTCTGGCAGGGCTTTAGTAAGGCTGTTCATGACCTACTGCTAGTGTGTCCAGATCCTCTGCAAAGTAAGATTGAAATCGATGTTTATTGTAGTCTCAAGAGAAGACGTCCGGCCAAATATAAATATGTATCTGTGATTACAGATAGAATCTGAGAAGATGTAAATAATCTTTACCTCAATACTTTTGCCGTTCACGGGTTGTCCAACGGTCATTGAGGTCACTCAAGTTTGACATTGCCAATTATCTACATGCTGAATTCTTATTGTCATGCCTGATGATTCTGTATTGTCTTCGTTCGAAATGTCGTCCACGTTTGACAAATAAATTCGTTCCAGAAACTGTCCTTCAAGCCCGGAGTCCAGCGTCCATCAATTACACCTGAATGTTAGTTTGCATATTGACATTGATTTCATTATTATCACGGCCCATAGACATGTCGTCATTAGGGTCACCATATTAGTCGGCCACCCGTAAGCCCGACCAAACTGACAGCATATAAGTCAGTAGCCTGATTGACTATTAGTATTAGACACGACCATCAACAAGAAATAACTGTCGCATCGACTGAAGGTCAAAATACGTACAGAAGTAAACAGCGTTCAGCCGATGGCCAAAGAACGTAACGAAAGTCAAAAGAACACTAACACTATATATATATATATATATATATATATATATATATATATATATATATATATATATATATATATATATATATATCTTCCAACAAAACAAATTACAACAGCAGACAAGATACAACAGTCATCTTCCACTATTTTAGATCTGCCATCCTCCACTAATTTAAATCTGTCATTCTCCCCTATTTTAGATCTGCCATCCTCCACTATTTTATATCTGTCATCCTCCACTATTTTAGATCTGTCATCCTCCACTATTTTAGGTCTGCCATCTTCCACTATTTTATATCGGTCAGCCTCCGATATTTTAGATCTGTCATCCTTCACTATTTTAGATCTGTCATCCTCAACTATTTTAGATCTGTCATCCTCTACTATTTTAGATCTGTCATCCTCCATTATTTTAGATCTGTCATCCTCTACTATTTTAGATCTGCCTTCCTCCACTATTTTATATCTGCCATCCTCCACTATTTTAGATCGGTCAGCCTCCGATATTTTGGATCTGTCATCCTCCACTATTTTAGATCTGTCATCCTCCACTATTTTATATCTGTCATCCTTCACTATTTTAGATCTGTCATCCTCCATTATTTTAGATCTGTCATGCTCTACTAATTTAGATCTGCCTTCCTCCACTATTTTATATCTGCCTTCCTCCACTATTTTATATCTGCCATCCTCCTGTATGTTAGATCTGTCATCCTCCACTACTTTGCATCTGTCATCTTCCACTATTTTAGATCTGTCATCCTCCACTAGTTTAGATCTGCCATCCTCCACTATTTAGATATGTCATCCTCCACTTTGTTACATCTATCACCCTCCTGTATTTTAGATCTGTCATCCTCCACTACTTTGCATCTGTCATCCTCCTCTATTTTAGATCTGTCATCCTCCACTATTTTAGATCTCTCAGCCTCATATATTTAGATCTGTTATTCTCCACTATTTTAGATCTGTCATCCTCCACTATTTATATCTATTATCCTCCACTATTTTAGATCTGCCACCTCCACTATTTTACAAATATATAATAAACTGTTCACTTGTTTCAGCATCTCTCCACGCAATATGAGAACTTACAAATAAGTAATACACATAAAGCTATGTTTCAGCATCTCTCCACGCAATGTGAAAATTTACAAATAAGTAATACACATAAAGCTATGTTTCAGCATCTCTCCACGCAATATGAGAACTTACAAATAAGTAATACACATAAAGCTATGTTTCAGCATCTCTCCACGCAATGTGAAAACTTACAAATAAGTAATACACATAAAGCTATGTTTAAGCATCTCTCCACGCAATATGAAAACTTACAAATAAGTAATACACATAAAGCTGTTTCAGCATCTCTCCACGCAATGTGAAAATTTACAAATAAGTAATACACATAAAGCTATGTTTCAGCATCTCTCCACGCAATGTGAAAATTTACAAATAAGTAATACAGGTAAGCTATGTTTCAGCATCTCTCCACGCAATGTGAAAACTTACAAATAAGTAATACACATAAAGCTATGTTTCAGCATCTCTCCACGCAATATGAAAACTTACAAATAAGTAATACACATAAAGCTGTTTCAGCATTGTTACGCACAAATAATTACTTTTTTCAAAGCCTTTGTATGATCATTTTTCGTATGTATGATCATTTTTTGACTGAAGTGTGTATTATGTTTTTTACAGTCAAAGGGACATAATCCGAGTTATCGAGACTACAATTTTTTAGGAGTTTGCCTTCTCTTGTATAGAGACACGTTCGGTCTATAATTTCTTGAACGAAGCGTGACCATATCTCCTTATTTGGTAGTATCAGTCAACTGTTGTAGATGCCTGAAACCTTTCTTAACGCTTCTTTTCATGACCATAAAAGGCGCGACTGTGTAAGACTTTTATCTCGAATGTTCTTAGAATCGTCTTATTGTGAACGGCGACTCAGAGATTGTCGTTCTGCGCATGTCTCGACTTGGTTTTCGTTTGTTGTTCCGGCCAGCTCGGGGAGTTTAGAAATGGTCTAAGTCGCGAGCAGACGCGACCTGCGTCTTGTGATTTTCTGAGGGAAATACATTGTCTTTGTGAGTTAGTTAGCTAACTAGACTATTTCCCAGTATTATTCAAGCCTGCCTGGAGGCATATGTTCATGGTTGATTTTCCGAAATAAGGTAATTCCTCTTGTATCGAACTTTATGCTATCATCTAGAGGTTCGTCATTTTGTCGCCTTTTTGCTCGCCTGTGTGATTCAAAATGGAGAGGTACTTTGACTAGGATTAAGTCACCGGTATCTTTATACCTGAACTAGTTATATATATATGGGTCGCTCTAGACCAACAAGACTATTGTCTGTGTTCCAGGATTCGTTATATCAGAGATCACGTCCAAGTCAGATGGTTAGACTTAGGAAGGTTATAAAGGTCGAGCTGACCTGTAATCCATGTATGCTATTCACGTGCAGACAGTAAACGGACTGATTGTATACATCTGATCTGCTAGCATCAGAAAGGGAATATTTATTATTGTCTATGAACAGTGATGATCTGCAGCTGACACTGTTGCAGAATTTATATATATATTATTTATACAGCTTCACGAACTAGAACTCTATGATTTTGAATGCTGAACTCGTTGAACTATGTTGATGATATAAATATCCTGACTGTTTTGTGGCGTGCAATAAATGGAAAAAATTATACAACGAAGTTACCATTTCTATGACTCTACACATCATGTTGCCTGTGTTATACCCTGTGAACTGTTCTACTACCACATACACAGCAACATCCTAAAATCAGAGAAGACACCTACATCTTGCACTTTAATACCAGGTGTCGATAGGGGTGGCAAGTGGTCGTCAATCTTATACGGAGCTAACGTACCTGGCATTGTGGCGCACCATTATCATTTAGCCTAAATCCACCCTTATCATTTTTGGTGGCCATATGTTGGTTTACTCTGATACCAGCTATCAAGGGGGTCAACAAACCCAGACATCATCAGCAGACTACAAGACAACGTTGCAGTTTCTATTCATCACCTTCGATGAAATTTTGTTGAAAGACGCGGCATTACTGACAGTTGTTGATATTTTGAAACTACCCGGCGCTGCTCGGCAGTATTGAAGTTTGTCTGCAACTAGAAGGACAAGTACCGAGCGAATGGATTTCCTGATCTGTTAAGAAGAAGGACAAGTGCCGTAACAACTGTTCCGGTCTCAGAAGTCAATTTGTAGAATTCAGAAGGTCAAGTTCAGAAGCTGTTTCCTGTCAGAAGCT
This sequence comes from Oreohelix idahoensis, assembly GCA_024509875.1. Lineage (NCBI taxonomy): Eukaryota > Metazoa > Mollusca > Gastropoda > Stylommatophora > Oreohelicidae > Oreohelix > Oreohelix idahoensis. The sequence continues at coordinate 187,087 of JAMPIV010004058.1, forward strand.
CATTTCCCTCGTCATGGCTGTCTATGGGAGCAGATGTTAATCAACGTTGGATCTTTATCCTCAGAATGCTGACGACATCCTGTTCTGCACCGTGCTGACGTTTGGGACATATAGAAGTTAAGTGGCCTGTTTTGTTTGTGAACTGTGCCCTTATGTTCTAGCTGAGCCTTCTAAATTCTTTCACACTTTTTGCTGTTTGTTACATGTTATATGTTATTTGTATATTTATATGTTTATATTCTGCGGGTTTTCTCGGTTGGGCGGTGTCTTTCAGTAGAAGATACCACGTCACAGAGGTTCTACTGTTAGCGTTTTCGTTAGGGACTGTGCGAATTTCCTACTGTGAAATTTGCTAGCGACAATCGTTGCTATATCTGTTTAGTTGTGACGAGTTGTGCTTTATTTTTGTTTCTTGTATATTTTTTTTTTCTTTTTCTTTTCTCTCTTTCTTTGTGTTTTTTAGTTTCGATTTCGATTGTTTGTATTTGTAGGTCTCCCCTATCTATTATTCAGTTCTTTAAGTATATTTTTGTGTATACACTGTAGCGTCATTTGTTTGTCATATCTTCGCATTTTGTCATCACATTTCTTTTTAGTTTCGCTGTTTATTTATTTGACTTATGCGAATGTTTTCATATTGTTTGATCTTTGTTATTGTTTACATTGACTCTGATCTTTGTTGTTGTTTACATTGACTTTGATCTTTGTTGTTGTTTACATTGACTTTGATCTTTGTTATTGTTTACATTGTTGGTGACCTTTGTTATTGTTTACATTGTCTTGTTATTGTTTGCATAGTTCTTGCATAGTTAGCTTTCACTATTGTTACATATATGCTCATGCACTATTGATCTATAGTGCACTTATCATAACTAACTGGTGGTTTTTTGCTTATGCACTATTGTAGTGCAGTTATGATAAATAACTGATGGTTATGCACTGATTTGTGTAGTGCACTGATAATTAAGAGGTGACTTGTGATATTATTATACATTTGATAATACAAGTTGGTGTCAAGTCTTGTTGCCCACAGAGATTGGAGTAAACATATTGATTACACAAGCACTTTATTAAGTCTTGTTGCTATTAAGATTGAAATAAGATAATTAATTATTTCAGGTTCTGTACTCACATTTTAGACATCATGTCTACATTTGAGTACTTTATTGAGCAGGGTAAAGCCCTTGGGAAGACAGGTGATAAATTAGAAGAATTTGCGACTGTTCAATATGCCAAGGCATTGAAGTCGGAGGAAAAGAAAATGAAAGAACTAACTGAACAAAAGAGAATAGATGCTGAAAATTTAAAACTGCAGATGCAGGTAGATGAAAAGAGATTACAAATGGAAATGGAAAAACAAAAAAGAGAAGCAGAATCACAGGAGAAGAGACTTCAGGCTGAGGTTGAAAATAAGAGACTTGAAAAAGAAGCTGAAAATAAGAGACTTGAAAAAGAAGCTGAAAATAAGAGACTTGAAAAAGAAGCTGAAAATAAGAGACTTGAAAAAGAAGCTGAAATTAAGAGACTTGAAATAGAGGCTGAAAATAAAAGATTAGAAAAACAGGCTGAGGCTGAAGAAAGAAAGTTACAGGCTGAGGCTGAAGAAAGAAGGTTACAAAGAGAAGCTGATGAGAGAAAAGCAAAAATGGAGCATGAAGAAAAACTCTTAGCTTTGGAGTTAGAAAAGTTGAAGTTATCTAGTAATGCTAATGATGCTAATAAGGTATCATCTGCTAATAAGTCTAATGCTGTTGATTTCAAGCTTAATTTACCAGCATTCAATGCTTCAATTGATGATATAACATTTTATCTAGATAGATTTGAAAGTGCATGTAAGGTGCATAATATAGATAAAACATTATATGTTTATCATCTGTCCAAGATACTTAGAGGTGATGCTTTGACTTTATTGGGTATGGTAGATGTGCCTGACAAAAACAACTATGAGGTTGTCAGGGCGGCATTGTTAAAGAAGTACCAACTTAACGAGGACGGATATCGTCTTAAATTTAAAAACATGTTACCAGAAACTGGAGTTGAATTCTCTGAATTCATCTCAGGCATCCGTCTTACTTTTTTACGATGGGTTGAGTTGTCTAAAACAGAGAGTACATTTGAAGCTCTTATGGACTTACTACTTAGAGACAAGGTTATGTCTTCTGTTAATGAAGCTTTTCTTTCTTTTCTTCATGAGCGTAAGCCTAAAAACATAAAAGAAATGGAAGAATACTGTAGCCAGTATGTTACTGCGCATCCTCACATAACCATTAGCAACTCTAAAGTAAAAGAAGGTCTGCCAGTTGCTTCGGCAGCACCTTATGGCCCAAATTTTATGCGTAAATTTCAGGGTAGCCAGCAAAATTTCAATAAAAAGAGTAACCGTAATTATGCCCAGAATCATAGTAATCAATTCCAGGGTGATTCTTCTTCCCAGAACTGGAGACATCCTAATACTACACGTTATTCTACTCCGGTTAACTTTAGAAATTTTCACAAAGGTAATCGGTATAGAGGAAAATATTTTTCTCAGAGACCTCAATACCAGGATAATAGAGGTTCTCAACAGTATAGAGATGGTAATGACAGTTATGGAAACTGGAACTCAAACCAGGATAAAAATTACAGTAGGGACTTTAATGATAATTGCAGAGGCAATAATGGTCGCGGTAGATCGCAACATAAGAGAAAAAAATATCAACAGACAAACTCTGTTCAACAAGAATCTCAGGGAGTAGATAAACAGGTTAATGATAATAAAGACCATAATGCCATCGGATGCTCATCTTTTGATTTTGGTAGGGCAAATAAATGTATCCAATGCAGTACTTTATTTGACCCGAAGACCGTTAGTACTTTAAGCTGTGGTCATCCTTTGCCCGCTCTTCCTGCTAATGTTGCTCATGATGGGAGAGGTTCTCTTATATTACATAAGGGGCTTGTAAATAGTAATCCAGTCTCAGTGTTGTTTGACTCTGGATGTACTACTGTCGGGGTTAGGCAATCTCTTGTAGATCCATCCTGTGCTACAGGAAAGGTCATCAAATGTGTCACATTTGGTGGCACGTTGGAAAAGTATCCTACTGCTATAATACACATTGCTACTCCTTTCTTCACGGGAGAGGTCCACGCGTGTCTACTTCCAAACCCTATTGCGGACCTTATTATTGGTCGTATTCACGGAGTTAGGGAATGTACCCCACAGCAGATTGCTGTTTGGGAAGAGCAAAACATTGAAGCTACCAATGCGGTGGTCACAAGAGCACATGCTCTGGATCCACCTCAAACTTCATTAACTAATAATGATGAAGTAAATGACCAAGATAGTCACTTGACTATTACACGTGACTCATTTATCAAATTGCAAGAAGAAGATCCTTCTTTACAAAAATTCTTCATTCTAGCAAAAAAAGGTGATCCTAATCAAAATACTAATAGAAAATCTTGGATTTCTATGAAGAACGGCGTACTTGTACGTATGGTACAAGACTCGACTACGTCCACTCATTCACAAATTCTTGTGCCTAAGAGCATGAGATTGCAAATATTGCAACATGCTCATGACTCGCAATGTGCTGGACATATGGGTTTTTCCCGTACAAAGTCGAGAGTTCTTGCGGCTTTCTTTTGGCCATTTGTGAGCAAGGACATACGAATGTACTGTCGCTCTTGCAAAGTATGTCAGGAGGTCAAATCTAAAGGACCACGACATGCTGCGCCTATCCAGGCTGCTGACATTCCTATTCGCCCTTTTCAAAAAATGGCAATAGATATTATCGGTCCTTTTAGAATTAAGTCGGCTAGAGGACATCAATTTATCCTTACATGTGTCGATATGTGCACACGTTGGCCAGAGGCAATACCTCTCAAGAGCATCTCAACTGCTGATATCGCAGACGCTCTTTGGCTGATATTTTCTCGCTTGGGTTTTCCCGGAGAAATATTGTCAGACCATGGCACTCAACTTATATCAGACACTATGTCACAGGTAATGTCTATGCTACACATTAAAAGGTCTCTCAGCAGTATCTATCACCCAATGTCTAATGGGTTGGTCGAACGTTTAAATAGGACTCTGAAAACTTTACTTGGTAAAATAACTGAGGATCATCCTCAGGATTGGGACAGGGTCTTACCCGCGGCTCTCTTTGCGTATAGAGAGGTCCCCAATGAACATACGGGGTTTTCCCCTTTTGAACTTGTCTTTGGCGCGCAACCGCGCGGCCCTATGTCTTTACTTCACGATCTAATCACTGCCGATAATATTAGCGATGAAACTCAATCTTCTTATGAGTACGTCATTGCTCTTAGGCAAAAGATCATCGAGGCATGCAAACTAGCAACTTCGTCTTCCGAATTTGCTAAAGAAAAGGCAAGGCAGTTTGCAAATAAGAATAGATGTCTACGACAACTTTGTCCAGGTGACAAAGCTCTCGTTCTACTTCCTTCAAGGGAGAACAGACTTCTAATTGCATGGAAAGGTCCATATGCAATAGTCTCCAAAATTTCTGATGTCGACTATGTTGTCGATATTGATGGAAAGCATAAAACTTTCCACATAAATATGCTCACGGAATTTCATGAAAGACCAGACTATTTGCAGCCTATTTTCCAGGCAACGGACAATTCTCAAGTACCTCATGGTCAGTACTCATCTCTGTCAGTTATACAGGATGAGGAAACTACTTTTTCTGATGTCAATCTTCCTCTTTCTATGGTCCCACTTTATTCTACGGAATCTTGGAAAAACGTGACCGTTTCTCCAAATCTTTCCGCTGAGGAACATCGACAAGTTTCTTCGATGTTGCAAACATTTCAGGATGTTCTTACAGACATCCCGGGACACACACATGTCATTGAACATGACATTGTGCTAACTGATCATAATCCTATCAGAGTCAGACCTTATCCAATACCTATCCATTTCCAGTCTCAAGTCGAAAAAGAATTGGATGAAATGATACGTTTGGAAATCATTGAACCATCCACTTCAGCATACTCTTCGTCTATGGTTATTGTTCGAAAGAAGGATAATAACATTCGCATTTGCGTAGATTATCGCAAATTGAACCAAGTTACGAAGTTCGACGCTGAACCTATGCCTTCATTAGAAGAACTACTCAATAAACTTTCTAATTCTAGATTCTTTACCAAACTAGATTTGTCTAAAGGTTATTGGCAAGTTCCTCTAACCGAACGTGCCAAACCTTTTACAGCTTTTTCTACACCTAGGGGTTTATTCCAATGGAATTTCATGCCTTTTGGTCTTATGAACGCCCCTGCTACATTCGTACGCATGATGCGGCGAATTCTCGCATATCGTACAGATGTCATAGCATACCTAGATGATATCTGTCTATTCAGTGATTCCTGGGAAGATCACTATTTGGGTTTATACGAATTACTGTCCACTCTTCGCGAGTATAACTTGACTGCAAAACCCTCTAAAGCCTTTATAGGATTTAGTGAGATTTCTTTCCTAGGTCATCGTGTTGGTCATGGTCTTTTAAAGACAGAGGACCACAATGTTTCAAAAATACTTAACATTTCGGTCCCTAAGACGAAGAAACAAGTAAGGAGTCTATTAGGTTTGATCCAATTCTACGGACGATTCATTCCGAATCTGTCCTCCATTATGGCACCGCTTTCTACTTTATTGAAGAAAGGGTCGCCTAATCTGATCCGCTGGTCTAAAGAATGTCAATCCTCATTGGACCAGGTTAAAGCCCTATTTTCATCTCCACCTATTCTTAGGTTACCTACTATTGAGAAGACTTTTGTTCTTCGAAGTGACGCCTCGTCAACTGGGATTGGGGCGGCACTAATGCAGGAGTATTCTGATACTCTGCATCCGGTGATGTATATCTCTAGGAAATTAAATGCTGCAGAAAAGAATTACTCGGTTTTAGACCGTGAGTTATTGGCTATGGTATGGTCTATTCTGAAGTTACAAAGATTTCTTCTAGGCGCACATTTCATTGTGGAAACCGACCAGAAAGCGCTTACTGCTATTCAGAGCAAAAACTTGAAGAGCTCGAGGTCCACTCGTTATGCCATAGCTCTTCAACCATTTCATTTCTCGGTTCGAGCTATCCGTGGTTCGGATAATGTGATGGCAGACATTCTGTCCAGATGCCCACACGATTCCACATGATTCTTCTGTCATATATATATATATTTCCTGATATACAGTCCAATGTTGTAATGACATGTTAGTAGATTTTTTTTTCTCACTTTTTTGAGGGGAATTTATAACATTGTACCATGTAATTATCTAAGAAGGCTTAGTTAGTGATATACGGGCCAAAAGATCACTCGGCCACATTTAAACAATATATTTGCATAATTGTATTGAGAGATTTACCAGTTGTCTTTAAGATTTGTGTTATTGATATTTTCGCAGCACATCATTGAAGATGCGAGATTGTGTCCATTGTGGAACTTTGAGTATATCAAGTCCTGTCCTAGATTGGGAGCGGATGATGTCCACATCTTCTTCTATTGAATGTTTTATGTCAACGAAGATCAACACATGTATTACTTATTAATTACTGTTGCTTTATATAATGTAATAAAATAGTGCGGTATATTAATATGTTACACCGCTGTTTGCACAACACATTATATGATATCATAATAATATATTTAATTTCATATATTGGTATGAGAATAATTTGATTTTCATTATGATGTTACCATCATTGTGGCGTGTGTTGGTGGCACCTTCCTGGAATATATAAGCGTATACTTAGATAAATTTTTTCTCTAAGGAGCTGAGATATGATCTCAGTGTCGCTCCATGCGTTGAGCTAATTTGTTAGGTATATATCCGCGCATCATACGTGCGTTAGGAGCCTAGATTTTTTTTCCGGCTCCAGGATTTAAAAAAAAAAAATGTTTCATTTTTTTTTCCCGGGAGGGTGCGGTAATGTTACGCACAAATAATTACTTTTTTCAAAGCCTTTGTATGATCATTTTTCGTATGTATGATCATTTTTTGACTGAAGTGTGTATTATGTTTTTTACAGTCAAAGGGACATAATCCGAGTTATCGAGACTACAATTTTTTAGGAGTTTGCCTTCTCTTGTATAGAGACACGTTCGGTCTATAATTTCTTGAACGAAGCGTGACCATATCTCCTTATTTGGTAGTATCAGTCAACTGTTGTAGATGCCTGAAACCTTTCTTAACGCTTCTTTTCATGACCATAAAAGGCGCGACTGTGTAAGACTTTTATCTCGAATGTTCTTAGAATCGTCTTATTGTGAACGGCGACTCAGAGATTGTCGTTCTGCGCATGTCTCGACTTGGTTTTCGTTTGTTGTTCCGGCCAGCTCGGGGAGTTTAGAAATGGTCTAAGTCGCGAGCAGACGCGACCTGCGTCTTGTGATTTTCTGAGGGAAATACATTGTCTTTGTGAGTTAGTTAGCTAACTAGACTATTTCCCAGTATTATTCAAGCCTGCCTGGAGGCATATGTTCATGGTTGATTTTCCGAAATAAGGTAATTCCTCTTGTATCGAACTTTATGCTATCATCTAGAGGTTCGTCATTTTGTCGCCTTTTTGCTCGCCTGTGTGATTCAAAATGGAGAGGTACTTTGACTAGGATTAAGTCACCGGTATCTTTATACCTGAACTAGTTATATATATATATGGGTCGCTCTAGACCAACAAGACTATTGTCTGTGTTCCAGGATTCGTTATATCAGAGATCACGTCCAAGTCAGATGGTTAGACTTAGGAAGGTTATAAAGGTCGAGCTGACCTGTAATCCATGTATGCTATTCACGTGCAGACAGTAAACGGACTGATTGTATACATCTGATCTGCTAGCATCAGAAAGGGAATATTTATTATTGTCTATGAACAGTGATGATCTGCAGCTGACACTGTTGCAGAATTTATATATATTATTTATAAAGCTTCACGAACTAGAACTCTATGATTTTGAATGCTGAACTCGTTGAACTATGTTGATGATATAAATATCCTGACTGTTTTGTGGCGTGCAATAAATGGAAAAAATTATACAACGAAGTTACCATTTCTATGACTCTACACATCATGTTGCCTGTGTTATACCCTGTGAACTGTTCTACTACCACATACACAGCAACATCCTAAAATCAGAGAAGACACCTACATCTTGCACTTTAATACCAGGTGTCGATAGGGGTGGCAAGTGGTCGTCAATCTTATACGGAGCTAACGTACCTGGCATTGTGGCGCACCATTATCATTTAGCCTAAATCCACCCTTATCAAGCATCTCTCCACGCAATGTGAAAACTTACAAATAAGTAATACACATAAAGCTATGTTTCAGCATCTCTCCACGCAATGTGAAAATTTACAAATAAGTAATACACATAAAGCTATGTTTCATGCACTAATGAAAAATAAAGTAGTAGAAAACTGGACAACAGAAGTGAAAGGCTTACTAGAGACTTGAACTCGGGACCATCCGAACGACAGCACCGCCTCGCTACGGTAGTGAATCGTGACTATCCACTCGGCCAACTAGGCACCACAAAAAATAGTACTTCGTGGACATTGGTCATTAGCACGATCTCCCCACGTAACTCCGCTTCTAATTCTAGGAACAATCCAGACTAATTATAGTCGCAATTTATTTATTTAAACGAGAGAACTGAAACTAGCTCAAAATATATTATTTGTGTGGCATTGATCTATATCTGCCCCGTGCAGTAGCCAGGGGGGGGGGAGAGAAGGGGGAAGGGAGGTCTTTGAAGAGATAAAGGAAGAAAATGACTACTGCGCCCTTGGGCATGTCGTAGAAGGCGACTAATATGAGGTTGGGCATGACGCTGGCATCCTCATCATGTCAAACATATTGTCACATAATCCAAAGTGCAATAGTGTGTAAATGTTTTGTGCAGGCTGCTCCGTAAGAAGCGCAAAGGACAATGATGATGATTTTGATGATGATAAATAATCTTTAAAAATACTCATCACTTGAATTTCGTTTTTCGATTACAATGTAAACTCCGCCTAGGCCGGTCCCAAGCCCGGCTGAAAAAGGAGGAGGGCGGCCTGCATGGAGGCCGTAAGGAGGCAGCCCCTCCACCATGCAAAGGCACAACAGGCCAATCACCTGTTTGCTTTAAATCATGATTACGCCAACTACAAGAGAGAAAACCGGACTGATTCTAAAGGCGACGAACTGGAACGGACTACGACTTATGGAACTTGGAACACAAGAAGACAGCCGACAGGATAGTCTGGCGCTCTCTCTTCCAAACCTCTACACCTCACGGTAGAAGGGGAACGACTAAGTAAGTAAAGATTACAATGTAAGTACTTTAAAAAAAAAACAAGCGGTAAAATCAAAACCTGGTTTTAAACTAGTTGATTATATTATCTATTTCTAAAACTTACTCTAACTCAACACTAGGTATTCTTATTTATCATGATCTAATTTTTTATTAATGCATTTGAAATTGTTTTTATCCTAGTTTCTAAGTGCAGGTGATTCAGCGCTGAAGGGATCAATAAAACGTAGAAGAATTACAGATGTTGTAGCACACCATAGGCGATTCTGGAATTTCCAGGCGTGTTCAATTCTCTCACTATGTTCTTCAACAAACTAATGTGGTAAACAGTCTCATTTGTCTTATACACAACTCCACCTGTCCTGTACAAACATATTCTGTTAAGATAATTGTCTCTGAATTAATTGGAACTAACTACACTAAAGTTTCCTTGACATCTTCTTTCCTAATTTAACTAGCTCAGAGACGATATTTCTTGTTACTAACGTCTTCGATAAACGCACTATTTGGGTCAGGAAATATTCTCTTTCAATTAAGCCCATTCCTAAAAGTGGTTATCAATTAAATAAATAAGTATTTTGTGAAAGGTATTAAAATTGTATAATGCTCATGTGTTTTATTTGGATTTTATGCTTGTGTATGTGATATTATTAAGACAGTCACTCGCTACTTGAATGCATTGTTTTGTGGAATAAACAAGGAATCATGTTACTTGTAATATACCTACAGGGTTTGGTTTTGGTTTTAAGAACTATCTTCATTGCACACGGACAATTCCATCAGTGCTCTGTTCTCCTCCCTTAGATCACACAAGTAGGATTTCAGCACAGTGCACGAACTCCGTAGCACCGACGAGAATCCCAATGTCTATATATAAAAATCACTTATTCTATAAATATTTTTGTGGTCAGTAGGTTTCTAATTTTTAAGTTTTGCCAGGGCAGCGGCCTTATGGCCTACTCTTTACGATTTCCATCTTGTACATGGGACCTAATAATTTTTCGCCCTTATCCGAGATGGCTAGGCATCTGTGGTGAAATTACAGTGATGCAACGTTAAAATTCCTCCATTTATAAAGTAAACAGGTAAAATAACATGTAGGGATAAAAATATAGGCAAGATATGCCGAGGCTTCTTCACCTACGCCAGCGCTTTCTAGCGCCATTGAAACTAACTAGTTAGAACATGCAGACAAACGGTTTATCCTTTTAGACGGGGTAGAAACGGAGATAAAAGAAAAAAATATGACGGTCTGAACACGTGTTTGAATCTAAAGTCTAAAAGACACAATTTGTAGTTTTGAAAGAAGAAATCACGCCACTAGTTGACACAATGTAAGGAATTGGTAGAAAACGACCTTAGCTCTTGTTAGAAACAGTCGTATCTTGTACGTTTTGCGGTAATTGGTTGTTTTGTTTGAATATAGCGGCAAACGCCGTGGACGAAGGTTCAAAAACAAATTTCAAAAAAACTAACCTTGAGAACAGTAGGTTTTTCTTTAATAATAAAGTTAGGAGGATAAAAACTAGCTAGTTTGATAGCCCATCTTAATCTGACAAATAATATATTTTTAATTACACAGACGGACAGATAACACGGAAGATATTGACGAAAGACTGTATTGTTCACTACAGACTAGCAAACAGTTTTTTGTGCATATTTTCACTAAAGTTACATTTTGGCGTCCTTGAGCCTAAAAATGCAAAAAACAAACTGCCGTGGACTAGGGGCAAAGTCGGAGGATAGTAGCTAAAAATAACTTAGCATAGAAATCGTATAAGTAAGTGGGGCAGATTTGTGTAGTTTTTTCTTGTAGTTAGTCCAAAAAAACAAGTGTAATTTTGGGAAAAACCAAGTTGAGACAGACGGACCGACAGAAAAATACTACATAATAGACTGAGATTGGACTGAAACTGGACTTTTAGTTTGAATATTTGAAAAAAATAGAGGGGAAGTCCGCTGATTGGACAAAAGCATTTATATTATTGAAAAAGAGACGCACGCTTGTGCCATTTTTAAAAGACTGTCCTTAAACACAGTTCGTTAATGCTAAATGAGTGATTTCCAGAAAATATTACATATTATCAGTGGGACGCATACTATAGCCAGCAGCTCAGCTGAGTTTTGCTAGTACTACGTAACTGTGTTCTCAATTCTGAATTGTGAGTTTCTGGTCTGGCACTACGCTAGTGCCAGATGCTTTTGTAGAAGTACAAGGGCGGATGCCTAAGCAGCCTAACATTTTACTCCAGCTACTGAGAGGATTGGGCCACAAGAATTCTGTACTGCATCGTCACAGGCCAGTTAAGTAAAAACCTGGCCTGCTGAAAATTCATCAACCGTGTCCACCATAAATAAGAGAATAAATCTTGTTGTATAAACACTAATATCAGTCCATATTTCAAGGACAATGAACATTGTAAAACATAGATTGGGCATGATGACGCCACCCCAACTAAACATCCAGTGCTAGTTTTCCCAAGACACTGTAGATATTATTAATATTAACCAATGTAACAATATATCTATGTACAAAAATTTCATTTCATTATTAAATATATATATATGCACTTTTATTGATAAATACATATTGTGTTATATGTCCTGACCAAAAGAAACATTTTGTTCAGGACTAAATAAAGTAAAAAAAAAATTTTCAAACTTAAATTCTAAAAGCCAGTGTTAGTTCAGTTTATCATAGAGTTTATTATTATTATTATTAGACTTATTATTTACATGTGTGTGTCTGTGTATTTTATTGCCTACACATCACCATTCAGTACCCTAGACATTTAACGTAGCTAACATACATAATAGTAGAAAAGGTCTGTTTGAGGTCGTAAGTGGTAGCAGAAAGGCATTCTGTAACTCACATAAACTTTTATCTCAGGAGCCTTCACAGCTGACCTCATCCAGTACACTAGGTAACATAGCAACCATACAATAACATCAAAAACCCACTACAAATATTGGGGTCCTGTCCGGGATTTGAACCCTCTCCCACTACAAATATTGGGTAGATCTTGTCCCGGGATTTAGGTTTATCAAAGATATTAGGGTCTCCTGGTCTGGGAATTAAACTAGTGGGGACAGAGTTGTATAAAATTAAAAGTGGAAAATAAAAGTTGATGAATCTTCACAGCCAGTGGTAATTAATTAATTATTTAATTAATATATTACCTTAGGAATTATATACTTGGAATTTACCTTAGTCCTTGTTAAATTGTGTGATAAAGTATGGCAGATCTAGCAAAATTTAAATCGGCTTCTGTGCTGACGGCGAAGGAGATGAACATGGATGGTCAGGTTTTAATTCAGTATGTAACTTCAGAATGTGACAAGTATATTGAAAGGGAAGATAGGAGGTTAGCTGAAGAGAAGAGGTTACAAATTGAGGCTGACAAAGAACTTAAGAGGCTGCAGATTGAGGCTGACAAAGAGGCTAAGGCATTGGAGGCAGATAGGGAGGCTGAAATAAAGAGGCTCCAATTAGAAGAAAAAAAGGCCGAAAGGGAGGCAGCAGAAAGGAGATTGACTGCCGAAAGGGAAGCAGAAGATAGAAGATTGCAAAGGGAGCACGAATTACGACTAAGGAAGCTGGAATTACAAGGCCATGCTCCGGAAAATGGTGCCAGCCCCTTTGCCTCAGATGCTACGCCTAGTCAGGGAGCCTCAACCTCAGCTATGGGGTTTCATTTAGACCATTTTGTTGAGAAAGACGATGACATAGAGGGGTACCTCAGTAGATTCAAACTATTAGCTACTACGTATGCGTTAGAGAGAGAGAGAGAGAGGTGGAGTCTTAAGTTATCCCAAGGACTTAGAGGTACTTCTTATGAAGTTTTTGCTAAGATGAATAGAGACGACCAAGACAATTATGACATGCTAAAGCAGGCTTTGTTATTGAGATATGAAAAGAATGGTGAATTTTATCGTAAGAAGTTTAGAAATGCCAAGCTTTTGTCTGGGGAGTCATACCACCAATTCTCTGCCAGATTGGAAACCTATTTGGAGAAATGGACTGCTCTGGGGAAGACCCAAGATCTCAAAGAGATGATCATGATAGAGCAATTAAGAAAGTCCATGGCTCCAGACCAGAGAAAATATCTCATGGAACAAGGTGCAGAGAGGTTGGGGGAGGTTTTGAATGTCGCTGAGAGGTATCAGGCAGCCCAGGCAGAGGTAAGTGGCTCTAAAAAGAAGCATATAGAAAGTTTTAAAGCTCCACAGCACTTTAGTAAATTTGATACCAGAGAACAAGGTAATAAAGGCAGGACAAATTTTGATAGGCCAAGAAATGATTATCGTGATAGAAACTCACAGTTCAATGACCAAAAATTTAATGAAAGAAAACTTTTTAACCAAGGAAAGAGATGGTGCAAATGGTGTAAGAAAGACAACCATAACACCGAATTTTGTAAAAGGAAACCTTCAAACATTGCTGCAATGAAATCGGGGAACCAGAGATTAAAGGTTAATCCTAATGGACAGCAGGAACCTTATCACCCCCCAGTTTGTGAGGATGTTATTTGTAATGGGGTCACCATAAGGTGCCTTTATGATACAGGTTTGGATTATGATTCAGTTGTGAAGTCTAGCCTAGTGGACCCAAGTCAGTATACCACAGAAACAGTGGAACTACAAGGGGCGACTAAGGACATACCACTCATGACACTTCCCATCGCAAGGATAACGGTGAAAACTCGCTATGTGGAAGGAGAAATCAGAGCATCAGTGATAGATGAACCAATCTACCCTCTGATATTGGGGTGTAGATACGTCTTCTTGGGGAATCCCGAGAGACCTGTGATCATGGCGACAGTGCAGACCAGGTCACAGAAAAAGGAGGAAGAAGGTGAACCTATAAATGCTCACCCAGAAGAGATGAGGAAGGCGCAGGCTGAGGATAGGACACTCAAGCCATGTTTTAAGAAATTGCTCAAATGCCACACACCTCCAAGCAAGGGAGAGTATTTTATGAGGAACAAAGTATTATACAGGAAGACAGGAACTAGATCCACTGGTCAAGGACAGTTGGTTCTTCCCAAGGCATATAGGGCAAATTTAATAAGGAGCTTACATGTTGGAAAAGATGGTGACCATGAGAAAGTAGGTACCATCTGCCAAAAGGTTGCTCGAAAATACTATTGGCCCGACGTAAATGTCGACATTGAGAACTTTGTAGAAGCATGTGGCGTATTTCATGAGGGAACACCCACAAAGGGAAAAAATGTGCAGGACCTAGAAACGCCACGGGGCAAACTTAGGCCTGGAAGGAAAAATAATTATAATAAAGTAGACAAAGTGGAATGGGAGCCCCCTTTTCACACCCAGTCTTCACTTTAATGTATTAACATGGCCACTATGCGACGAGTACAAAGAGTAATTTTACCCCAGAATAAGCTGACAATCCCTCGGTCAGCCTTATATAAACTGGAGGAAACTAAACGAGAGCGAAGATCTCTCACAAGTAATCTAAAGTGGGAAGACAAACCCAAGAAAAAAATTGGTAGTGGTCGATTTGTGAGTGATGATTCTAGGAAGAAAAGTCCTCACTATAAGGCTTCTAATGGAAAGGGCCCGACGGGTGCCATGAAAAATAAGTATGAAAATTTAAAAGTCCATATGTAACTTATTAAGGACCTGGACAGATGAGAAAGCAGAAGAGACTGTTACCTCATCATATCAATATGTGAACGAGCTGACCACTCGTCTGAAAGCTGGATGGAAATTGGCAAATGATAATTTGAGACAAGCCAGGAAGAAACATGCAGCGTATTTTAATAGGAAAGCAAAGGACAGAGAATTAGCTGTGGGAGAGAAGGTGCTTCTTCTACTACCCGGCAGCCAGAATAAGTTGCAAATTGGATTGCAAGGTCCATATACGGTTCTAGAGAAAGTGTCTAGAACAAACTATAAAATTGACAAAAAGGGGAAGGAAAAGATATATCATGTAAACCTTTTAAAGAAGTATCTGGACAGACCAATCCAGGAAAGCACCCCCTTACTGACTTTGGCTATCGCAACAAAAATGAAAAAGGAACCACTCACCTCACATGAATACCCATTACATCCCTGTGAGACAGCCGCACAGGTAAAAGTCAGTAAGCACCTGACTAAAAAATCAGAGGGAGAGAGTTCAACAGGTTCTGGAGGAACATACAGATGTATTAACAGATAAACCAGGACATACAAATTCGCTACAGTATGACATGAAGCTGGTAGACTCAAACCCAATCTGTATGAGAGCCTATTCTGTTCCGTTCGCTAAGGAGAAGGCATTGAAAGAGGAAATAGATTATTTGTTGAAAGAAGGAATTATTTCACACAGTGAATCTTCTTTTAGCTCCAGTGTAGTTTTGTTGAGGAAACCGTCTGGGGAACATAGACTGTGCATAGATTACAGGAAACTAAATGGTGTCACAGAAGGACAAGTGGATCCATTACCGGACACAAAACAGTTATTTGCCAGATTGAACAAGGCAAAATACTTTTCGAAGGTGGATCTTAGCAAAGGCTATTACCAGATTCCAGTGAAGCCTGAAGTTAGACCTTATTTAGCTTTTAGCACCTCGGAAGGACATTATGAATTCAACATGCTACCATTCGGATTGAAAAATGCTCCGAGTGTATTTTCTAGGATGCTGCGCAAAATTGTTGGATCCCCTGAATAATCCATGTATCACAAATTTCATGGATGATATTCTCGTCGCCACAGAAACATTTGAAGAACACATTAACTCTCTGAATATGTTATTTGATAGGCTCAGAGAAGCAAACTTAACTGCTAGACCAACAAAATGTTGTATTGGATGCAAAGAGTTGGAATTCTTGGGACATACTGTATATCAGGGTAACATGACCCCTGACCCCAAGAACTTGGAAAAACTGCAGAGAGCACCTAGACCACAAACAAAAAAAGACGTGCGATCATTCGTGTCGTTATGTGGGTTTTACCAAAAATACATCAAAAATTTTAACTCTATATGTGCTCCTCTGACTGATCTAACTTGCAAGGGAAATCCAGATAAAATTGTTTGGTCAGCGCAATGTGAATTGGCATTTCAAGAGTTAAAGGAAAAACTCACTAGCAAGCCTATTCTCAAATTGCCTGATTTGACTCAGGACTTTGTGGTGAGAACAGATGCAAGCAATGTAGGCCTAGGGGCGGCTCTGTTGCAAAGGTCCTCTTCACCCAATGGGGAACTGAACCCAGTCGCTTATGCAAGCCGCAAGTTGAAC
The DNA here is from genome assembly GCA_024509875.1 of Oreohelix idahoensis. Lineage (NCBI taxonomy): Eukaryota > Metazoa > Mollusca > Gastropoda > Stylommatophora > Oreohelicidae > Oreohelix > Oreohelix idahoensis. The sequence continues at coordinate 203,620 of JAMPIV010004058.1, forward strand.
AAAGCGGAACAAGGATATTCCACAAGCGAAAAAGAATGTTTAGCGTTAATCTGGGCAATAAAAAAGTTCCAAATTTATCTGTATGGTAAGACTTTTGTGGTCCAGACAGATCACCAGCCTCTCGTGTTCTTATCTCAGGCCAAGCATGAAAATGCAAGATTGTTAAGATGGTCTTTATTGTTGCAACCATATCAGTTTAATATTGAATATATCGCGGAGTCACAGAATGTCGGTGCAGATTTCCTCAGTAGGCACCCCTGTGATCAAAATTAGAATAGTTGGCAGGCGGGAAGAGTTAATTTTATCTATGTGTATCACTGGTTTTGGAACTTGCATTAGTGCATGTTCTCAGGTGGGGAGATGTGTGGTGAAATTACAGTGATGCAACGTTAAAATTCTTCCATTTATAAAGTAAACAGGTAAAATAACATGTAGGGATAAAAATATAGGCAAGATATGCCGAGGCTTCTTCATCTACGCCAGCGCTTTCTAGCGCCATTGAAACTAACTAGTTAGAACATGCAGACAAACGGTTTATCCTTTTAGAGGGGGTAGAAACGGAGATAAAAGAAAAAATATGACGGTCTGAACACGTGTTTGAATCTAAAGTCGAAAAGACGCAATTTGTAGTTTTGAAAGAAGAAATCACGCCACTAGTTGACACAATGTAAGGAATTGGTAGAAAACGACCTTAGCTCTTGTTAGAAACAGTCGTATCTTGGACGTTTTACGGTAATTGGTTGTTTTGTTTGAATATAGCGGCAAACGCCGTGGACGAAGGTTCAAAAACAAATTTCAAAAAAACTAACCTTGAGAACAGTAGGTTTTTCTTTAATAATAAAGTTAGGAGGATAAAAACTAGCTAGTTTGACAAATAATATACTTTTAATTACACAGACGGACAGATAACACGGAAGATATTGACGAAAGACTGTATTGTTCACTACAGACTAGCGAACAGTTTTTTGTGCATATTTTCACTAAAGTTACATTTTGGCGTCCTTGAGCCTAAAAATGCAAAAAACAAACTGCCGTGGACTAGGGGCAAAGTCGGAGGATAGTAGCTAAAAATAACTTAGCATAGAAATCGTATAAGTAAGTGGGGCAGATTTGTGTAGTTTTTTCTTGTAGTTAGTCCAAAAAAAACAAGTGTAATTTTGGGAAAAACCAAGTTGAGACAGACGGACCGACAGAAAAATACTACATACTAGACTGAGATTGGACTGAAACTGGACTTTTAGTTTGAATATTTGAAAAAAATAGAGGGGAAGTCCGCTGATTGGACAAAAGCATTTATATTATTGAAAAAGAGACGCACACTTGTGCCATTTTTAAAAGACTGTCCTTAAACACAGTTCGTTAATGCTAAATGAGTGATTTCCAGAAGATATTACATATTATCAGTGGGACGCATACTATAGCCAGCAGCTCAGCTGAGTTTTGCTAGTACTACGTAACTGTGTTCTCAATTCTGAATTGTGAGTTTCTGGTCTGGCACTACGGTAGTGCCAGATGCTTTTGTAGAAGTACAAGGGTGGATGCCTAAGCAGCCTAACATTTTACTCCAGCTACTGAGAGGAGTGGGCCACAAGAATTCTGTACTGCATCGTCACAGGCCAGTTAAGTAAAAACCTGGCCTGCTGAAAATTCATCAACCGTGTCCACCATAAATAAGAGAATAAATCTTGTTGTATAAACACTAATATCAGTCCATATTTCAAGGACAATGAACATTGTAAAACATAGATTGGGCATGATGACGCCACCCCAACTAAACATCCAGTGCTAGTTTTCCCAAGACACTGTAGATATTATTAATATTAACCAATGTAACAATATATCTATGTACAAAAATTTCATTTCATTATTAAATATATATATGCACTTTTATTGATAAATACATATTGTGTTATATGTCCTGACCAAAAGAAACATTTTGTTCAGGACTAAATAAATAAAAAAAAAAATTTTCAAACTTAAATTCTAAAAGCCAGTGTTAGTTCAGTTTATCATAGAGTTTATTATTATTATTATTAGACTTATTATTTACATGTGTGTGTCTGTGTATTTTATTACCTACACATCACCATTCAGTACCTTAGACATTTAACGTAGCTAACATACATAATAGTAGAATAGGTCTGTTTGAGGTCGTAAGTGGTAGCAGAAAGGCATTCTGTAACTCACATAAACTTTTATCTCAGGAGCCTTCACAGCTGACCTCATCCAGTACACTAGGTAACATAGCAACCATACAATAACATCAAAAAACCACTACAGCATCCGATCTCACTAATCAGGAGACGAGGGGTGAGTATGACATCATTAGGACCACTGGTTCTGAAAAAAGAATTCCATGAATTATATTCCCTGTACTGGGAATCGAACCCGGTACCTCTAGAATTCGAGGCGGGCTCCATACATCTTAATCACTCCGAATCTACCTCCAGGGTGACATTCTCTACCACTTGAAAGCAACTGGAGGACAATATTTATCAATTTTTCCGTCTCATTAAATATTTATTGATCGCTGAGAAGTACAAGAAACCGGAGAGATCGCAACTACATGCAAGGTACATTCGGAATATAAGATAGGGTTGGGGGGCAAGGGGGATGTGGGATGATTTTGTGCTTTGCACCTCATTGCTGATAGAATTACAATGGAGTTATCCAGACAACAGACCTACATGGTGGTTGCGTGTGGCAGGCATATTTGAAAGTGGATGTACCATTCATTGCTGTTCTAATATTTAGGAAATTCAACATGAAGAATTCAACCAAATCAAATCAATCAATCAATGAATCAATCAATGAATCAATCAATCAGTTTGCAAACCAACTGTCACCTTGGGGTAACATGAGAGTTACATTGTGGGGGTTTTCTGATGACGTCATAGGTTAACCTCTTAAAGGCACAGGAATGGAAGTAATGTGACCGCGCAATGGCTGCATGCTCCGTCGGCAGCATTACTTCAGACAATATAGTCTAATATAATACAATTGAAAGTTAATTTTAAAACGCACAGACGAACACAAGCGGTGATATTTCTCACAGTAAATGTTGCAAACTAGAATGCAGTTTCACAATTAGCTGACACTGAGGTCAGGAGCTGTCAATTAAGGGGACGCTTGGCCACAACAAAAGGGCATCGCTGGTGTCACGGAGTACGGGACATCTGTGCATTTTATGCTACTGGCATAACATGTAGAGAACACTTTAAAATAACACCCCAAAAACAAAGACAAAACAATGTAATTTTTGAGTGACATCTTGTTGTATTTATAGGAAAAGGAATGTAGATATAACTATAAACAGTGGACATCTATCCACGACAACACCTGTACTGGTCGTTTAACTTGGACGTGAGAACAACATATATTTGCAACAGTTAGGTTTTACTTTAAACAAAGGCATGCAGCGCAGATCACTGTGGCACGTCATGTGTCAAATGTATATCAAATGTAATAGAAAGGTTTTCACACATCAACGTCGTTTTAGGACAAATACACATTTAATAAGAGAATGGAATGTAATATTGATTGACGTTAATTACATTTAGGAAAATGAATTTGGTTGTAACTATAAACAAGTGGATGTTTGTCCACGAGAACACCTGCGCTGGTGCAATTCAGTCGTTTAATTAGGACGTGAGAAAGACAAGATATGTGCTGAAATCAGCATTTTACACTGTTGTCAGGTTTACAGAAATCAGGGACTCCTGACACTTTCCCAGAAAACAACAGAGAAAAGCAGGTGCCGGGTGCAAAATGAAGGGGTATAAATACTGTTGTTAGCACGGTCAACGAGAGATTGGGATTCAGACAGCTAGCTAGAGACTATAGAGATTCATATAGAGGTTTTACCGAGAGAGAGCTTAGACATAATAAAAAAATGTAGAAAGTTGTTGTAGCCCCGTGTGCTGAATTAGCCAATGCAGGGGACACATGATAAAGTAGGAAAGATGTGTAGATTGGAATAGATAGTTTTTGTAGAGAATAGCAAATAATAATAATAAAAGTAAGAAGATCATTTCTAGATAATCTTAGCCAGAGTTAGAATAACTCCGGGGATTGTAGCGAAGAGAGAAATAGAGATAGTGGTTCTCAAGCTGTTAACCAATGATCTTAACCCACTAAGGTGAATAGCGACTCACAGGCTGCTCTTGAGTCATTTTAAGGATAATATATTCTGTGTGTTTACGCTATAGAATATGTAATGAATATTTATAATTTCACGCCGTTGGTGCAGCGTAGTGAAGTGAAAATGTGTGATCCTGCGGACTAGCAGGCAATAGATAAATAGTGGTGACTTTATTCCAGGCGCTTAGCCTTTGATGCCACTTGTAAGAAGACATATTGAGAACCACTGACTCGATACTTAATGATAGATACTGTAAAACTTAATGAGAAATGTTCATTGAATATTAGGAAAGATGATAATATGACTTTACACGAGATTTTGAGAATCAGTGTAACTTGTGCGTTGATGTAGTTTTTAATATAATGAAGAGATCCATTATTCTCATGAATTTGTTCTTGTGGAGAACAGAGTTTATTAATTAAGAAGAATTAAAACAGAGATTCTCAACTTATAAGATGATGATCTGATTAGTAAGTGTAGTACAGTAGAAATAGAGATGAGAATTATAATTGTTATATAAATGTACAGTGCATGCTTCAATATTCATATACGAGTATATATATAACATTTAATCTTAATAAACATTTTATTATTTATTGCAGTTGTCTTCAGTGATTAAGCTAATTATTGTTAGTGGTTTAGAAAATGTTTGTCAGTGAAACAGTTAGTTATCGTGGTGACTGTGTTAACTGTCGTCAGTGACTTATTTTATGGTGAGATGAACTGAGTCAACAAACTAAGGTGAGCACTAACATTACATTATACGCAACATCACGAGCCAAGAAACACCAGCACGTAGCTGCATTCTCATCCGGATGAACCTACCTGGGTTGAACAAGGTTTCACACAATTCTACAGACTGGTGGAAATAAACATCTAAGGCGTGCAGCCTTTCTGACCACTGAACACTGATAATAACTCTTACAACAAACGTATTTACAAACAGCCGGTACGCTGTTACAGTAAAAAGTCGGAAGTGTGGAACTTAGGTTTCTAAGTGATGCATAAACAAGCTTAGGAGCTGCGGTAGCGCAGTGTTTAGTGCACTGGCTTCCTAGCTCGGTGGTCCATGGTTCGATCCCCAGTTGAGGTGGGATTTTTTTAGACCGCAAACGGCTCCGGGGTTGACCCAGCCTCATGAATTGGGTACCAGAACAACTTCTGGGAAGGTTAAGGCGGCCGGCGTGATGCTGACCACATCACCCCTAGTGTGCCGATGGTTAAAAAAAATACGCGCTAACACCGTATTTCCGATATGCCTCAATAGGCGTCTAACGGATCCTTTACCCCCCTTTTTACCATAAACAAGCTTAGAAATTATTAATATTCATGACGTTACAGTCCGTTGTAGTAGGCCCTGTTGCGTACGTTTTACCTAAGGGGGTAGTCTTCGGTCCTGCCAATGTACGCACCAGTCTTGAGATAGTTATATTATTTGTGCGTACGTTTTATTCACGCACCGACGTGCACAATGCAGAGTATGAGTTGCTCTTTGCGCACGGGTAACCTAGTTGGGGATTATGACGTCAGCTGTTGTAAGGGCAAGATGGACTCTCTCTCTGCCCGTATGTTATTATTTTGATTCTGAAAAATTCGATGGAAGAATTGTTCTGAAGGATTTTGTTGAGTCTTCAGGTGAAGCCAACATGCAGTTCAATACGTAAGTTTCGTTTGAACCTTCATGTATATTAATACGTCTATGAATAAAGTGGAACAGATGATCATCACTGGATTCTAGCGGGAATCCATATGTTATTGGATTCCTAGAATGGAACAGTTGAGATCTTTACTTCACTGTAAATATTTCGTAGTGGGAAGTCCTACGAGTAAAGGATAACTATTTGATCATATCTTGAATATCGGATATTTTGTAATGCCTATGCCAAGGTCGTGGCATATTTTGTAGGAGAGGTTAGTCAACTGAAGTCGCTAACCTGATTGTATTTTCGTGTAGAACTTTTATGGATTATATCAAACTGTATAGATTATTGTAAGGAGAAAGTCTGGGATTTAAACAAGTATTATATGGAAGCGTCATCCATGAGTATGAATCCGTTTACTGTTACAGACGTCCTTGGAACAAGGTTAACGGACATGACCGTAATGTATTTCAAATGACAACTGTTAGGAAATCCTAGTCACTTGGATAGAAAAGGACTTGATTGATAAAGAAATCTACAGGAATGTTTTATTATCAACAGTAACTATAATTATGATGCTCTCATCGTTTGTCTTGATCGTGTCGTTGATTGCCGTTTGTCATTCGTCAATAAACCTGAATAACTTTTAACAACGAGTTGATTCTAGTCATGAATTGGCCAATTGCCTACCACTCGTTGGAATTTGATTGAATAACCTTTTGACAACTTTTCATTGAAACCATTCGCGTGTCTAAGCTAGTCATTGATACATCTACCACTAGCATATCGTTACTATCAACTACAATCACAAAAGAACCCAACAGTAAATGGCGGCACAGTGTGTTTTGGACAAGTTTCAAAGAAGGGAACTTACTCAATATCTTTTCAAAAATCGTTAGACAGAAAGACCCGTGTCTTCATCATGGAATCTACACGACGGTTATCAGAAGGTCAAGGTCAGCAATGAACCTCAACACCAAGTTCTCCAGTGACTACCTACGTTGGACATCATCCTTTTGGTCCTTATTTACGTGCGAGCTATACTCTAATACTCAGGACGAAGTATTTCGATTCTCAAACGTACATTTACGGAGACGAGGCACATTTTTTGTTTGATCAGCAGAGATAAGTATAAACGGAGTCTCGTTTATTACTGTATTGTGTTTGGCTGTGCCTATTCTCTTCTATGTCCACCAATATACTTTTCATGTTGCATGTTCTATGTTGTATATCCGTCGTGGGTGGTAGGGAGGTCGATCTGACAAACGAGGTTCATCTCGAAGCCGATTCGGGCTCTTTGTCAGATGTTCTATAGGGTTTGATTTATAAGTTTCAATTGAGCGATAATTCCGGTTCAAGGCTAGAAACCTTGCTGTAGTTCCGATCGCTACTTGCTTCTTATGATAGTATTTGTTTAGCTGTTCAGTCAAGTTTTAATTGTTGTTTTCACAGTTATTTTTACTCGTACCTTAGTTTTATAATGTATTTTGTTTGTATATTACGTCATCCTCACCTGACTATCGTTCAGTTCTTTACAAAACATATGTTTTTACACTGTCTTGTCAATTGTATTGTTTAGTATTTGATCGCAGTTATCATCGTAACTCTTTACGACATTCTATTTTTAGTTTCACATTTTTATTTTTTATTGGATTTCTGCGACTGTTTTCTACTGTCTTTGAGTATCTCGTCTTGTCATTGTTGTTGCTATTGTCTATGGCTTTTGTCTGTTCATAACATGTCATTACATAAATTAATTTATTGATTATTAATATATTTGACAATTATATGAGTATGATATACCGTTCTAGGACAGGAACGAAGACCACTCGGTGCATTAACAAGGTTAATTAATTTACATTAATTAATTATCATATTTAGAAATTAAGAGTATAGTGACTACTTATAAAGCATAATGTATTCACTAGATTATTTCATTAAGCAAGCAAAAGCTCTTCAGATACCTCCTGAAGAGGTACGACAATTCGCTATGTCGGAATATAGGAAAGCTCAAGAAATAGAAGCTGAACAGAGAAAGTTAGAAACTTTAAGACTAGAAAAACTTCAATTTGAGGCAGATCAAAAACGGATTGAGGCTGCGGAAAATGAGAAGAAGATGAAATTTGAGGCAGATCAAAAACGGATTGAGGCTGAATTAGAAGAGAAACGATTTCTGCATGAGGCAGAACAGAAAAGATTGGAGGCTGCAGATAAACTTAAGATTGAAATGGAAGTTAAACAAAAGGAAATGGAAGTTAAACAAAAGGAAATGGAAGAAAGAAGATTAATAGCTGAACAAAATGCAAAAAGACTTCAGCTTGAGACAGAAGAGAATGATAAGAAACGTCAGCATGATTTGAAACTTGCCGAATTGGAATATGATAGAATTAGGTTAACTCAAGAAGCTAATTCGCAGAGAACTTTCGAAGGCCAAGCTTCATCCAGGCATGATAATTTTAAGGAAATTCACCTAAAATTACCTAAATTTAACCCCCCGTCTGACGACGTGATATTTTTTTTGGATAGGTTTGAGGCCACCTGTAGGTCTTACAATGTGGATAAATCACTATATTCTACATATTTATCCAGATTGCTTACGGGAGATGCTTTGGCGGTTTATCATACCACCAGTATTAATGATAAGAATAATTATGACGCTCTTCGAGCTTCACTTCTCCGAAAATTCCAAATGACAGAAAATGAATACCGATTACGTTTTCGGACTTTGCTACCGCAATCAGGGAAGAACTTTTGTGATTTTCTTTCCCAAATACGGCTAACACTAGAAAGATGGATCGAATTATCCAAGATAGAAAAGTCGTATGAAGGTCTTTTCGATTTACTACTGCGCGATAAGGTGCTATCGTCAGTAAATCCAGCATTTCTTGCATTTTTGCACGAACGGAAACCTTTATCTATGAAAGATCTAGAAGAACATTCTAAAAATTTCTGCACTGCTCACCCATCCATGGATCTAAGTAATGCTCAGATTAAAAGTGAATTGCCAGTTGCTTTTGCCGTACAACAAAATAATTTTTCACGAAATCGTTCATTGAGTAACGACAGATACTTTAATAAGGGAAATAATGAGAATTTCAACAATGGTAATTTTTATAAGGGGAAGCAATTCCAACAATCTGCTCCATTCAATGTTTCTTGGAACCAAGCTCATAGATCGCGAGATTTTGGTAACAATAATTTCAAACATAATCAAGGGTATAATAATAAACAAAACTGGCGATCAAAATCTCAGGTTCCACAAAATAGACAAGGTTTGTTGAATAAAACATTTAACCAACATTATAATGGTAATTATACTAATTATCGTACTCATCAAAATTTTAACGCGAGCAGGAATGACAATTGGGGCAATTTTAATGCAAATAATCAGAACAGATCGCGACGAAGAGATAGATCGTCGAGCCAGACACGTAGACATTCTAATGTCGCTTTAAGTGATACTCAGGCTAACAATGAACAGGTTAAAGGTGCTGATGCTCATAATGCCATGTCTTGTTCTATTGATAGTCATCAGGTGACAGCTTGTGCAGAATGCTCAACACTTTTCCAGCCCAAGGCGATCACGACGTTGCGCTGCGGACACATTTTGCCTAGCCTACCTGCGGTCTGCACGGCAACTTCTGTACATCAGGGACAAGGATCTCTTAAGTTTCACAAAGGACTTGTCAATAATATTCCATGCTCTCTTTTATTTGATTCAGGTTGTACCACGGTCGGGGTACGGACTTCGCTGATAGATCCTCGTTATGCCACGGGCCACACAGTCAAATGCGTTACCTTTGGAGGCACAGTGGAAATGTTTCCCACAGCCATTATTAATTTAAATACACCATTTTTTTCAGGGAAGATCCACGCCTGTCTTCTTCCTAATCCAATTTGTGATGTCATATTGGGTCGTATACATGGTATAACAGAGTGTACACCACAGCAAATTGCTGCATGGGAAGAGCGACATTTTCAGGCTGCAAATGCAGTAGTGACTAGAGCTCAAGCTACTATTATGTCGCATGATACACCATATGAACCTACAGTTCATACCACTTGTGATGATGATGCTCCTATTTCACGGGAGTCGTTTGCAACTTTACAAAAGAATGATGATTCATTAAAAAAATTTTTTCAGTATGTGAACAAAAAGAATACAAGCAACAAACTTGCAAAATCTAGACATGACTTTATTCTTAAAAATGGGATTTTAGTTAGATTGATACGGGAAAAGGATTCATCCTTATGTTCTCAGATTCTAGTCCCATCTTCTATGAGATCGCGAATATTGCGACATGCTCATGACTCGCAATGCGCGGGCCATATGGGTTTTTCACGTACCAAATCCAGAGTGCTTTCTGCATTCTACTGGCCGGGCGTTCATAGAGATATTACTCTCTATTGTCGTTCATGTTTGATATGTCAGGAAGTTAAAGTACGGGGCCCATTTCATGCGGCTCCTATTCAAGCTGCGGACATCCCGATTAGACCATTTGATAAAATGGCTATCGACATTATTGGTCCGATGCTTCCATCTGCCAGAGGGCATACGCATATTCTTACTTGCATTGATATGTGCACTCGTTGGCCTGAGGCCATCCCTCTGAAGAACACCTCATCTGCCAGTGTAGCAGAGGCGTTAATGTTGATCTTCTCACGCATTGGTTTTCCGCGGAAGATCTTATCGGATCATGGGGTTCAGTTCATTTCTGAATCCATGTCTCAAGTTATGAAGACATTAGGTATAGACAGATCACTTAGTTCAATTTACCATGCGATGTCCAATGGGTTAATTGAGCGTCAAAATAGGACACTCAAGCAGTTGTTGGGTAAGATGACCCAAGATCACCCTCAGGATTGGGATCGGGTCCTACCCGCCGCTCTCTTCGCGTATCGCGAGGTGCAAAATCAAGCCACGGGGTTTTCTCCGTTCCAGCTTGTTTTTGGCATGCAACCACGTGGCCCGATGTCGTTAATCCACGACTTATTGGTTGAAGAGAATATTGAAGAGGAAACTCAATCCTCTTATGAGTATGTGATCTCTCTGAGAAAGAGAATCATAGATGCTTGTAGACTAGCTACTGCATCATCCGAACAAGCCAAAGAAAAAGCTCGTCTATTTGCAAACAAGTATAGACGTCTTCGCCAGCTTATTCCTGGTGACGAAGCTTTTGTCTTACTCCCTGCTCATAACAATCGTCTATTAATTACTTGGAGAGGTCCTTTCAGGATCATCTCAAGAATATCCGATGTTGACTACATCGTTGATGTAAATGGTAAACATAAAACCTTCCACATTAACATGTTGAAGGAGTATTACTCACGTCCTGATTATCTACAGTCAGTATTCCAAGCAACTGACGATCCTACACCTCCTATTCAACACTATTCTAGTTTGTCAGTCATCCAAGAAGAAGAATCTTCTTTCGATGATGTACAACTGCCAATACCAGTTGTGCCACTTCATTCCACTGAGAATTGGAATGATGTTACTATTTCATCTACTCTTTCGGCTGATCAACGTCAGCAAGTCTCTAATATTCTACACTCGTATGAGGATGTCCTCACTGACATCCCAGGTCATACGTCAGTCATCCAACATGACATTATTCTGACTGACGATACGCCTATTCGAGTGCGCCCATATCCTATCCCTTTACACTTTCGTGATAAGGTTGATAAGGAATTGGATGAGATGCTTCAATTAAATATAATTGAACCATCTTCATCACCATACTCTTCTTCTATGGTGATTATTAGAAAGAAAGACAACAATATTCGTCTTTGCGTAGATTACAGGAAATTAAACAAAGTTACAAAGTTTGATGCGGAACCTTTACCTCTCTTAGATGACTTATTGGAGAAATTATCCCATGCTACATTTTTTTCGAAATTTGACCTTTCAAAGGGTTATTGGCAAGTGCCACTCACACCTAAAGCAAAGCCATTCACCGCTTTCTCGACGCCACGGGGACTTTTCCAATGGAATTTTATGCCATTCGGATTAATGAATGCGCCAGCTACCTTTGTACGCATGATGCGCCGCGTACTGTCTCATCGTCCCGATGTCATTACTTACATAGATGACATCTGTCTTTTCAGTAACTCTTGGGATGAACACATTCAGGGATTAAAAGCTTTACTTTCTACTCTACGGGATTATAACTTAACAGCGAAACCTTCTAAGGCATTTGTCGGTTTTCATGACATCTCCTTTTTGGGTCATCGTATAGGTCGGGGTTTAATGTATACAGAAGACAGTAATGTCTCGAAAATCTTAAACATCTCAGCACCTAAGACAAAAAAACAAGTTAGGTCTCTTTTAGGACTAATACAGTTCTATTCTAAATTCATCCCTCATTTGTCTACTTTAACTGCACCTTTTTCTTCTTTACTGAGAAAAGGGACAGCTAACATAATCCAGTGGACTAACGAACACCAAATCGCGTTAGATTATATAAAAAGATTTTTTTCAAATGCGCCATTTTTGAAGTTGCCTAAAAAAGATCTTACTTTTATTCTTCGTAGTGACGCATCTTCTTACGCCATTGCTGCAGTTTTGATGCAGGAATATACGGGCACCTTATTTCCAGTCATGTATGTTTCGAGAAAACTGACGGCGAGCGAAATGAAATACTCCGTTCTGGACAAGGAGTTGCTCGCGTTAGTTTGGTCAATCACAAAATTGGAACGTTACTTACTGGGCTCCCACTTTGTAGTGGAGACAGACCAAAAGGCTCTCACAGCACTGAACACTAAGGACGTTAAATCATCAAAGTCAACCAGATACGCTATTGCTCTTCAGCCATATAGCTATGAAATTCGAGCGATTCCTGGAGTGAAAAATGTGTTTGCGGACTGTCTGTCAAGATGTCCAAGCGAACTGGTCGAACCTAAACCACTTCCGGATGTTGAAACGTCCTCATAGATAATCAATCAAATATAATAAGAGGAACTGAGTACATTGTCAATTTTTGAACTTCTATACGTGCTCTGTATGGAACTGAATTATTCGTACCAGCAAAAAAATTCCTGGATATACTTACTTTTGGATTATAACGTAACTTCGTGTGTAGTAACATTTTATTAGTACGGAAACACTGTTCATAGTGACACATAGACATTCATTATTCTATGGAACATATTACACTACATACTGTATTCAAGAATATCTTTGCATCTTGCATGGAACATTAAGAACATATTCTAGTCGATTACTAACTAGTGTTAATGGAACAGTAACACTGAGTAAAATTGCAATTACTGAAATAAATTAGTAATTAGTTATTTGTTTGTAATTAAGAACTACCTTAATTAGATGAAATCAATTAAGCCACTTAATTACTTGTAGAGTACACATTAATTAACTTGAATAGTTGTAAGTGTCTCTTTATACTTATATTTACTTCTCATTATACATTATCTCTCACGTTTAGATAACTAGTCCACCGTCATAATGTTAGAAACATTACGGGTGTTGCTTCTTAACGTGTTTAATTATGCTTTGCTGCATTTTGCATCTTTCATTTTCATTTTTTGATTCTCTTGTCTTTATTATCATCATCGTTGCTATTCATTTTCATTTGAAATCACATGTTTGAGTTGTAAATTTAGTTGAATGTTTTTATCATTTTTTTGGTTTTCATTTTCAACTTTCTTTTACTTCGTAGTTTACCACATCGTTCCAAATTAGGTCGATTGTGGATGTGTGCTTTAATGCATACTTTCATTCAGTTATATTGATTTCCATTTTCATATTCTTTTTCATAATATTGTATAACTTTATGAATATAATTTATGCACATAGACGTCGATGTAGTTTTGACTCACCTCTCTTGGGTACTTAGTCTTTAAAAAAATTAATAGAATTAATTTTTTTTAAGGGCCGGTGATAAGGGAGCTGTTGCGTACGTTTTACCTAAGGGGGTAGTCTTCGGTCCTGCCAATGTACGCACCAGTCTTGAGATAGTTATATTATTTGTGCGTACGTTTTATTCACGCACCGACGTGCACAATGCAGAGTATGAGTTGCTCTTTGCGCACGGGTAACCTAGTTGGGGATTATGACGTCAGCTGTTGTAAGGGCAAGATGGACTCTCTCTCTGCCCGTATGTTATTATTTTGATTCTGAACAATTCGATGGAAGAATTGTTCTGAAGGATTTTGTTGAGTCTTCAGGATGAAGCCAACATGCAGTTCAATACGTAAGTTTCGTTTGAACCTTCATGTATATTAATACGTCTATGAATAAAGTGGAACAGATGATCATCACTGGATTCTAGCGGGAATCCATATGTTATTGGATTCCTAGAATGGAACAGTTGAGATCTTTTCTTCACTGTAAATATTTCGTAGTGGGAAGTCCTACGAGTAAAGGATAACTATTTGATCATATCTTGAATATCGGATATTTTGTAATGCCTATGCCAAGGTCGTGGCATATTTTGTAGGAGAGGTTAGTCAACTGAAGTCGCTAACCTGATTGTATTTTCGTGTAGAACTTTTATGGATTATATCAAACTGTATAGATTATTGTAAGGAGAAAGTCTGGGATTTAAACAAGTATTATATGGAAGCGTCATCCATGAGTATGAATCCGTTTACTGTTACAGACGTCCTTGGAACAAGGTTAACGGACATGACCGTAATGTATTTCAAATGACAACTGTTAGGAAATCCTAGTCACTTGGATAGAAAAGGACTTGATTGATAAAGAAATCTACAGGAATGTTTTATTATCAACAGTAACTATAATTATGATGCTCTCATCGTTTGTCTTGATCGTGTCGTTGATTGCCGTTTGTCATTCGTCAATAAACCTGAATAACTTTTAACAACGAGTTGATTCTAGTCATGAATTGGCCAATTGCCTACCACTCGTTGGAATTTGATTGAATAACCTTTTGACAACTTTTCATTGAAACCATTCGCGTGTCTAAGCTAGTCATTGATACATCTACCACTAGCATATCGTTACTATCAACTACAATCACAAAAGAACCCAACAGGCCCATAGAAACAACTGAACCTTCAGTTGGGACGATATCATGGCTTGAGTTCGGATGTGTTTCGATCCCAAGAATTCAGTGACACAGAAGATCAATAGGAACAGATGCACTTTAATATCCTTACCGTTAGAAAAATCAGAGAATACTGACATCAATTTTACGAATCAGGCCTTTGGTTAAGAGCTTCATGTAGAATCAAACAGGAAATCCTTGTTATGAAATGGCTGTTTTTCGAAGTATTCTGTAAGTACAATGTCTCTATTTATTTAAGCCATGATACATAAAATCGCTGGAAAAATCGGTCTTTTTAAATGATGGAGAAACGTCTAATAATATTAATCAAAGGAACAATTAACGTCAACACTGTCGATTCCAGTTAACTTTTCTGTGTTGTAACAAGGACCTCACAATGCTTCATAAGATGAGTAATTGACGCGAAAAACAAAAGAAAAACCAACCACAGATACTTATCCACTACTCAGGGCTGACCTTCAAAGACTAAGAGACACTATCACCCAGACTGAAATCAATATTTCACCATCATCAATCAAACCGCCATTGGTATTAGTCTAATAGAAATAAAAGGACAATTAAATATTGTTGGCACTTTGATTTATTTGCGTTGCCAGTTTAAGCAGAACTTCGTGATTTTTACCACTTGCTTAAATTTTAAAAATGTCGAAAGTAGTTCTGAACCTTTTTTACTGGATCTTCTCATAACAGAAAATAAGAAAAACCCACTCAGGCTATGACATGTCTCGTGCTGAATATCTACTCAGCAAAATAAATGATGCCAACGAAAGGGTTTCTTCCTGCCGCAGCGTGGATATTTACATGAGAAGGTGGAAGGCACAGGCTCCCAGCTTGAGTGTAACAATTTATGTGAGATGCAAAATTAGGTTATGATAGACAGAATCAATGATGGTGATTATCTATCTACGTGACGTTTACCAACCAAGATAATAGGGTACTATGAGACCACAATCTTGATTTCCCCTTCCTGTCGTATTTTGAATCTGTCTTGACAACACGGTCATATTTACCGCGCTCACTATGGGATAAATGGACCAAACGGATAACCAATCAGGACGCTCCTTTTCTAGTTTGTATAAAGAAACATTTTATGTTGGACAGAAAGGGCCTATTCTGTGTAACATTTGGGAAGGAGTTATTTTATTTCTTAAAGAATAGCGATATATAAAAAGAAATACCTAACTATTATAACATCTGGGATATTACTTAATAAGTAGGTACTAAGAACGCCTCATAATAGTAATTTAGTTAAAGAGAAAAATTTGTTTTAGTGATATTTCTAGATCAGGGTAAGTCCCGATTTAGCTAATTAAAGAAGGCATAGATTTAAATGCCATGTAATAACTAAACAACAAAGATATAGAACGATAGGGATAAATTAGCAGTTTAAATATCACTTGAAATAATTAAAATCGGCCCAGTAATAAGTTAGATATATTATATTTAAAATTAATCACTTTATACGGGCAGGCTGAAACACGTCTAGGTTTTGATTCTTAAAAAGACTTATGGACCGTGCTTCCGATTGGACGGACGCGGAGTTATATATAAAACTGCTACTTGGATAATTCCGCCACTAAATTTGAAAATACACAGCCGAATAAATCGAGGGAAGACTGGTACTGCAGAGTCTTTTGCCGTTCTGAGCTAGAGCAGACTTAGATCCCATTGAAAGCCTGTATTCAGCTTGTGTATGATTGCCTGATGGTAAGAAAGATATATATATATTTGTATATAATGTTGATTATTTGCCTGTGTATACCCGCCTATGTGTTCGGTGATGTATAGAAAGGGAAGCTACAGGACTAATGTGTTGCTGCCATGACCGGCTTACTTGTAAACGTGTGTGATTTTGAAACGAAAACCAGCAATGAAAAATGTGTATAATATTTGTAAGTAGGGCAGAAATTACGACTGTGAGTTTGAATAGAGTATAGGAATGAGTATTTCATCCTGAACTTACACGCTGTTCACGAACATAGGATAGGAGTACAGGAATTATTAACATTATGTAATTAAGGTGTCACTTGCTACTGTGTACTTAACCAAAGCATTGTATGGAAGCCAATCATGGGCTAAGGAATCTATCATAGAATGTTTACAGAAGATGAATAATGACATGGAACTGGCTGTAAAAGAAATAAAGTTATATGTCCTGTGCAAACTGTTAGCACAATTTCCGAAAAAATGTTTATATGTGACTGTAAAGATATCTCTCTTACTATAGTCTCTTGTAATGGATATAGTGGCCACCGCTGTAAAGAAGTTATACGGCCACCAGTGTAAAGAAGTTATTTCTTACTACAACTGTAGTACACCACTGTAAAGTTCTGTTGTTTGCGACTCCACTGTAAAGAATCGAGTGTGGTGTATAGAACCTCACTGTAAAGTATGATGGCTGGTAGTACTGTTGTATTCAAAGAGGTGCTGTCACCGTGAAGACAGACACAGGTCAACTCGACCTACACAGGGTAGTGTAAACATTGAAGTGAGAGTACATTGTACGCGAATGGTAGAATGGTTCTGAAGAGTTGACAACTTGGTAACAATATATTCATACTCTCACATGTAGAAGTCAAGGATTACTGGAACTACTGTGTTCTTTTTATAATATTTAATGAGACGCACACTGGAACAGTACGTGTATGGTTACAGGAACACATGACGCCATAAACAGCATGGTGTTGATCAATGGTGTATCATCTTAAGTTAGCATACATGCTGGATAACCTCATACTGGAACATTTGTAGACAAGCATTCGGAGTTCTATAGTTAGTCCACATCTATATATATATATATATATCAGGTTGTACTGACAGATCACGTCAGTTTATACATAATGTTCATAGTGACTCTTGTACAGAATCTCTCTTAGCATGAGTGTAGCTTGTACTCTAGCGTAGATTCTTTCAAATAGCATTCAGCACATATCTTCGGAGTAAATGCTAAATCTCCCATAATAGATCTTTCTTTCATAACTGTGATCTCTGGATCATTATCGGGTAGTAAGGGACAACCCTGTTCTCTGATGAATGATTGACAATAATTGGATTCCAAGATGGCTTCCTTGGTCCTTAACATCGCTCACACAACGGTGAGATGACAAAACTTCTAGAAAGATTCACTTCATAAGGATATCAAAGTTTCCACCAATATCAGCATTATCTGTTCTCATAATTGCTGTGTAGAAACATTCTTAGTGCTGCTAAACGATATGTCGTTCTGACATCTGAACATAAGTAGATTCATGTAGGCCTAAACATAACCCATCGTAAGCCTAGGAACGAAGTCAGTAAAAGTACGTTTACCTTGGCCAAGAATCAATAGCAAGCACAAAAACACTCTTCTGGCGTAATAGAAACAATACTGGGGAACACATAGACTAAAACAGTCCTAGAAGACACAATCTTCTTCCCCATGATAACTTGAGATCACAAAACTTTGGACCGCCCGACATTGGCGTCCCGCCAGACTCCATAACCGAAGAACACACTCCCTTATCTTCATCCGCTCAGAGTGTAAGAACAAATAATCCAGCCCAGATACACAAAGATAACATGATATAAGACTGAATCGTCTCAAACAGACAAACAGTAAATCTAGATTCGGACTTTCAATATTCCTGCAAAACCTTAAGCGAGAACAATCTGTTTCCAGCTATAATAGAAAATCTAGATTCCTCCGCTTGCTCAATACACGGAAACAAAACAGGAACCGATAACTCAAAGAATAAATACACATTGCCTATTCTGAGTTATTCCCCTTTCTTAAAAGTTGTAAGTTCATAAATAAATATCCTTTTATCAAACAGATAGTTACATTTTCATTTGTAATCGTATCAACTGTAATCTGTGCGACATATAAAAAATATGTACGCAACAGTGATGTTGTGTGTGTGTATGTGGAGTGGTGATGGAGCCTACATGGAATGCGATTATCTTTCATTCCAGGTTCTGTCTCGAGGTTTCAAAGTACGAAAATATCCACTGTCAAGGAAGACTATTGGTGTCTACAGCTCTTCATAAATCTAGAGCCATACCAAGTTTTTCCAGCCTGGAGTGGCAGATTGTGTACTCATGGCAGGGTGGATACAGATCATCATTTAATAAGATGAGTGGACCTTAGTTCCACTGCACAGTTACTCCAGCCACCAATAAACGATATAAAAAGAAAAACACACTTATTAATAAACATTTTTAGTGACGAGTTCAAAAGGACAATTCATAACTACAGTGAAGTATAGTGTCCATTTACTGTGATCAGATTAATAAGAAAGAAAGTAATTGACACGATCTAGTTACCTTTACCATATTGTTCTTTATGGAAACGTTCATTCCGTGTTATTTATTTAATGTTGTAAATAATATTTGATTTCTTTGAGAATTCCTGACCGAAAAAATAAATCGGTAGAGGACAAATAAATTGTAAATATTTTCAGTCAGTCTTGCTTAATAATTTTATTAAGTTAATGTTCTGTATTGAAATTTATTACATATAATTAACTAAATTTCCCCCTAGATAGCTAGCCATTAAAACATAAGTTTATTCATTAATCATTGTGTGATCAGGAGAGGTAGCAGATAGACCTTCAGTACTCAACAATAATATCCATACTTGTAGGTTTACATAGCTTGACCCCATTATTGATGTCGATACACCCTTGCTCTTTTCAGAGAAGGGAGTATTTCTTATAAGACCAGTCTCTTATCTGGCACTATCCTGGTATCATCTGATAAACCTTTGTGTCCAGGAAAGTCTTTATTTTAATAACATCCAAACCTCTCGCGACACTTCCGATCTTGTTTTTTCAGCGAAGGCACAGCTTCCCCCTATGTCTTGGTTATACAGATACAGAGAGGTCACAGACATACTTGGGAAAACTGCTTGTCTGGTATCAAATCTTTTGTCTACATGTATTAAATCTCTAAATTGTACAACTCAAAAGATAAATAACCAATGCAAAAAAGATATATCAAGGAATTAAAAACTGCATGTAAGAATCAAGGAGAAAATTTGCTTAACTAATTTATATGGCATCACATATGGAATAACTAACAATGTGATTGAGAGAAAAAGAAACCAAACAGTGTTAATGAAAAAAGTAAGAAAAGAAGGAATATGAAAACACGCAATTGCACAGTCACAATAATGGACAGAAACCGCACTTCCACATGAGAGACAAGTACATCCAGTTTGTCGGTTGACGTAGGCTGGCCTGGGTAACCGGGCAGGTTTAAATCCTTCGACGGTTACACACAAAGTCCAATCAACTCCGCTGTGACTACTATCCGCTCTCCTGAGAATATGACAAGAATTAACTTCTGTCTGTGATCGTTAATTGTACGTACTGGGGTTTTCTGGCGAGGGGGCCAGAAAGAATTCTAAATATTCCTCGTACAGAAGGTACTACACGGGCTTGTTGCTAGAGGCAAATGAGATCTGTGCTCTATTTTTGTTCTGGTCTGGGGCTGGCTGAGAACTCACGTAGACTATTGCCATAAAACTGAGCATTTATCCAGCTCACTGAAAGAATAAACGGTGCGAGCACAGTTGAAGAAAACGTTGTCAAGTGGCCGCTTGGCAGGTTGAGTACTCCTAATTTGAGGCTCCTGTTTCCGAATAAATAAAAAAACGATGCTTCGCTATTTGTTTGACGTACAGGGCTGAACCGGTGGTTGTCCAAACAGAATTTAAAATCCACTGAAAATTATCTCTCCTAGAAGGTGTCAGAGAATTGAACGCGATTGTATGACTTATAAGTAAGGAATTCACTTCGCGTGGCTAGTCCGTCACTGCTGTAAGTAGGGATGGATTTAAAAGTACTCCCTTATATACCCAAAATATGACCTAAGCTTCTGAAGTCGGGCAGTTGCACGGGATGAGCGGCAAACTATTCCCCTGGCAAAGACACTGCTCGTTCGCCTCGTCCCACTGTTGCGACACGATAAAAGGCGCACAGTCTCTCCTTTGACAGGGAGATTTCGACAGTGTGGCCAGGTGTCAAAGGTTACCCCGCTCGATTCGGCGGACAAGAAAAGCGTTGTGCTACCAGTGTTCCTATTTCCTTCGTCGCTTTCAAACGATTAGGGAACCATTAGTCGACCGACACGATAGAGACCTTTTGTCGGCTAATGTAGAAGAAGGAAAAGTGCACGTGTGGTGCGTTCTCTAACGCTGTCAGAACTAAGACTGAAACGTAGATAAATGCGCGACAAAGCGTCTAAGCATCAAATAAAATTAAAATAGGGCTTGGACAAAACATAGGTAGGCAAAACGTGTAACTGACAGGCTGAGGTGGACGAAAAAGTAAACACAACTCATCACACTTCCTAAACTCTATTCTGCAAGTGTTAAACAATCTATACGACCCTGGTGTAGGTGTTTAACCTGCCAGAAACAAACAGGCCCATTGGTCTGTGACGGACCTAAGTTTCCAAGAACATTATGCGTTGGTGGAGAAACTATGGACGCATCTACACCAATTAACTAACGAACCAACCTATGAACAAACCTTCTTAGCCAGCTATCGACCTTCCTACCTACCTTCCATTCTTTTCCCTTCCTTCTGCCCTACCTAACAGCCTACCTACTTATCTACCTATATTCCATTCCTTTCCCTTCCTTCCTTCCACCTACTTATCTACCTTCACACTTATCTATCTACCCACCTAATTACCTGTCTGTCTGCCTGAATCTGGTTATGTCTCCGTCCGTTGGTGGGTCGGTCGGTATATCGGTTCGTCCGTCCGTTTGTTGGTCTGTCTGTCTCCCTACCTACCTGTCCATCTGTCTAATACGTCACAAAAGGCGACGGACCAGATAATAAGTTAACAAATTTGCTCAGCCCTTAAGCAGCGTTTTGTTCTTGACTTCTGGGAATATCTTGTCAAGACTCCCCTAAGGTAGACAGTCATTCCTTATCTATCTACATCTTTGCCAAGAGTAATCTTGCGCGAAGATAGATACCTTGGACGACCTACGTTTAGATACGCTTTCGTCGTGACCATTAGTGGACCACTACGGCAAAGCAAGGGGAAGCAGTCCCGTGACAACTGGGCGACTTGAGCCGGGATATTGAACTCGGACACGCATTTTTGATAAATCACAAGTGCGGACCTCGTTTTTATTATAGTACTACGGTCTATTTATTTCCCTAGAATACTGACATAAATTTTAGATTTACTGAAAGAGTATTGTTAACTATTAGCTTAGATAGATCGGCTCATACGTATTGCAATAAATAAATAAATAAGGTGAACTATTTTAAGAGTAAAGTTAATTGATAAAATAAATATAAAACTTATCTAAAGTTAATTGGTAAAGGAAAAGAATAGTCCATTGCTGAAGCCTAATTTCTGTTTGTTGTCGGTGTTGTGCATTTTATAATTTTAGTCAGCTAGAGCGGCTAATTTTATTTTAGACAAGTAGCAATTGTAATTTTCGTGTCGCCTGTAAACACTCTCCTGACACAGCATGGCCGAATTACAAAATCTCTACACTTTTTTTAAAATGTTGCTAAAGAGATGGGCTTAGCGGACAAAGAATTATCTGATTTCGTTGCCACTTCTGTGAAAGAGGCCAAAGCAGAACAGGAAGCCGAGAAAGCAATGGCCAGAGAAGAGAGAAGATTGGAAAGGGAAGAGAAGGAGAAGCAAAGAGCTTTTGAAAAGGAACAAGCTGACAGACTACAGGCCGAAAAGGAGGCTGACAGACTGTCGTAATTTGAATCTGTATAAACAACACGGTCATATTTTCCGCGCTCAATCTAGGATAAAAGGTCCAAATATAATGGCCAATCAGAACGCTCCTTTTCTAGTGTCTATAAAGATACCTTTTATATTAAGCAGAAGGGGCCTATTCTGTGTTTTTGGTGGGAAGGAGTTATTTTATTTCTTCAAGAATAGCGTTAAATAAAAATAAATACATAGCTATTATAACACCTGATATATCACTTAATAAATAGGTACCAAGCCGGCCTCATAAAAGTAAGTTAATTAAAGAGAAAAATTAGTTTTAGTGATATTTTCACATCAGAGTGGTAACCGATTTAATTACTTAAAAATTACCTAGATTGAAATGCAAGGAAATAGCTAACGAATATCCATATAGAACGATAGAAAGCAATTGGCCGTTTAATTATCATTTTAAATAATTAAAATCGGTCCAATAATAACTGTAAAATAAAATATTTAAACTTACTCACTTTATACGAGCAGGCTGAAATACGCCTAAGTTTTAGTTCTTAAAGATACTTTTGGACTGTGCTTCCGATTGGTCGGATGTAGCTCTATATATAGAAACGGGGATTTAGGAAGTCCGCCACTATTATTTGAAAAGATACCGAGCTGAAAGAATCTTGCACACTGTAATTGCACAGTCTTTTGCCGTTCTGACCTGTTAGCAGAACTAGATTCCCATTGAGGCCAGTCTCAGCTTGAGTATTATTTCCTGAGGGTAAGAAAGATATATATTTTTGTATATTTTGTTAATTATTAGCCTGTGTATACCCGCTTATGTGTGCAGTGGGGTGTAGAAAAGTGAAACTACAGGACTAATGTGTTGCTGCCATACTGACCCAATTGTAAACGTGTGTAGTTTGAAAGACGACAGGCCCGAAATGAAAAATGTGTATACTATTTGCAAAATAGGGCACAATTACGACAGTAAGTTTTAATAGGGGATATGAATGAGTATTTTCTTCTGGAATTGCACATTGTTCACGCACATAAGATAGGAGTACAGGAATTGTTGGCATGAAGTAATCAAGTTGTCACTTACTGTTGTGTACTTAACCAAATCATCGTATGGAAGCCAATCATGGGCTAAGGACTCTATCATAGAATAAGTACAGAAAAAGAATAAACACATGGAACTGGCTGTAGGAAAAGAAGTTATATGTCCTGTGCAACCTGTTAGCACAAATAACTGAAAGAGGGTAATATGTGGTGTTGTATGTGTGTGAGTGGATTGATGCAGAAACCTACATGGAATGTGGTTATCCTTTAATTCCAGGTTCTGTATCAGTATCATGAAGTAATCACCAGCCATTGTTGAGGAAGTCTGTTGGTGAAAAAAGCTCTACATATATTAAGAGCTAGACCCAGCATTTCTCATCTTGGAGCTGCACGTCGTGTGGTCCTGACTTGTTGAATGAAGATCAGCAGCATATACAAAGATAAGTGAACCATACGGTTCACTGAACAGCTACTCCAGATACTCACCACAGTTAAAACTTTACAAGTACTACTACCCTTAAATGATGAAGACAAGGACCATATATATATATAATATAGTGAATCTAAAAGTTCAGGGACAGTGAATATAATATCAATATAAACAGAACGTAAAATTTGTTTAATCCTTGGAACAATATTCATTATGGAAGAGATTTTCCAGTTTATTTATTTTGAGCTGTAAATATCATTTCATTTCTTTTGAGTATTCCTGCCATGAAAAAATATTATGGTGCAGGACAAATAAATTGTATATATAATTTCATTCAGTCTTGCTTGATAGTTTTATTAAAGTTTAAGTTCTGTATTGGAATTTATTACATATTATAATTTAAATTATCCCTAGATAACTAGTCAAATAAAACAACACAGTTAATCATTAATCTTTGTGGGATCAGGAGAGGTAGCAGTTAGGGACTCAGAGTACTACATCAACATCATCTTATCTGGGAACGTACATAGCTTGACCCCACTAATGTCTATACATCCTTGCTCTTTTCAGAGAAGGGGGTATTGCTTATAAGACCAATCTCTTATCTGGCACTATCCTGGTATCATCTGATGCATCTATTTGTCCAGGATACCTTTAATTCATAACATCCAAACCTCTCGCTACATATTGGGTTCCTGTCCGGGATTTTTCCATTTATACCCTGTGGCTTTTACTGTAGAAAATAATAGTAAAAGTAATAATAGACAAAGAAAGTCTATAAATAAAATTAATCAAATTGTGGTGACTGGATGAGCTGTCAGTGGATATAATTAATTTAGTTTGTATTTACGGTTATTGATACCCTGGCTGTTAATAATTTGTATACGATTGAAAGAGAATGGCAGACTTGGCCAAATTTAGGTCTGCTACAGTGCAGTCGGCCAAAGATCGGCATGAGTGGGGACGCTCTTATTCAGTAAGTTACTACTGAATGTGATAAATTTATAGACAGAGAAGATAAGAGGTTAGAAACAGAGAGAAGATTACAATTAGAAGCTGATAAAGAAGTTAAAAGGTTACAATTAGAGGCTGATAGGGAGGCTAGGAAATTAGAATCTGATAGGGAAGTTAGGAAATTAGAGACTGATAGGGAAGCTGAGGCTAAAAAGGTTACAGTTAGAGGCTGATAGGGAGGCTAGGAAATTAGAAGCTGATAGGGAGGCTAGTAAATTAGAAGCTGATAGGGAGGCTAGGCAAATTGAGGCTGAGAAAGAGGAAAAGAAATTAAAAATGGAGGCTGAGAAAGAGGAAAAGAGATTACAAATGGAGGCAGAGGAAAAGAGATTGGAAAGGGAACACGAGCTGAGGCTGAAAGAGCTGGAACTTCAAGGACATGTTGCAATAAATGGAAGCAGCCCAAATACCTCTGACACTAGTGTGAGTCAAGATGCCTCAAGTTCAGCCATGAATTTCCACTTTAACCCATTTGTAGAGAAGGAAGATGATATTGAATAATTTTTGAATAGGTATGAGAGACTAGCTACTAACTATGGCCTAGAAAAGGAGAAGTGGCGCCTAAAATTATCACATGGGCTGAGAGGAACTTCTTATGAAGTTTTCTCCAAATTAAGTAGGGAAGACCAAGAAGATTATGAACTCTTAAAACAAGCCTTGTTAGTGAGAGATGAAAAGAATGCAGAATTTTATAGAAAGAAATTTAGAACTACCAAGCTGTTATCTGGAGAGACCTACCACCAATTCTCTGCGAGATTGGAAACCTACTTGCAGAAATGGACTGCTCTGGGGAAAACCCAGGCCCTAAAATAAATGGTTATGATGGAGCAGTTAAGAGAGTCCATACCTCCAGACATGAGAAAATTTCTCATGGAACAAGGTGCAGATACGTTGGGGGAGATTCTCACAGTTGCTGAGAGATACCAAGCGGCTCAGTCAGAAGTAGCTGGAGTTAAAAAGAAACAAGGAGAAAGTAATACAACCCCACAAGACCAAGATAAGTTCGATAATAGGGATCAACCACATAGATTCAAACAAACTTATAACAGGCCTAGATATGATCAAATAGAAAGAAACCCTCAGGTACAGGACAAAAGATCCTATAGACAGGGAGAGAAGTGGTGCAAAATTTGCCGCATGAGCAACCACAATACCCTGGAATGTGGTAGGAAAGTTCCTCCATATCACGCTGCATGCATGATAACAGTGGGAAACAAGGGAAAGAAGGAACTGTCTACAGGGCAGCATGAACTTCATCATCCCCCATCTGTGAAGAAGTGACATATAATGGTACTAAAGTCAAGTGCCTTTACGATTCTGCATTGGAATAATACTCAGTTGTGAGTGCAACCCTGGTGCACCCTGACCAGTATACCACAGACAAAGTGGAGATACAAAAGGCATTAAAAGGAACAGCCACCATGACACTTCCCGTAGCCAAGATCAATGTCAAGACTAGGTACGTGGAAGGAGTGATCAGTGCAGCAGTGTGTGATGATCCTAATTACCCGCTGGTGTTAGGAAAGAAATATGTTTTCTAGGGAGCCCTATAAAAGCTGTGATCATGGCAACATTCCATGATAGGAAACTCTTTACAGAGCGATAAACAGGAAGCAATCTGATCATCAGAAGAAGTGCCCCCGTCCAACAAGTGTTTCGGCCCTACATACTCCTTTACACTCTAAGGGGGGCGGGCCCACTTGGGTCATGACTCCCAAGCGTCTCAGCCTCCTGTTGTCTTGTATCGAAAATGAACTAATTTCACTTATGGTAGCAACTTTAATCCACAACTCCGCCAGCCGTGGAGGCAATTGTGAAAGTAACAAAGAGAAGACAAATTATTCCGTTCGCTCCGTAGAACATCACAACTACAGACACACACTGAGTCACCTGCGCGAAGCGGACGAGACTTGACACTGCGCGCTCGCCGCTGAAATTCTTCCTGACACCCCGTATAGTATATATCGCCTGTCGCCTCTCAGCCACAGCCCTTTCACTAGTACGCATAAAAATTCAGCGTATTGTGGACTTAGAAAAATTCCTGGTGTTTTCTGTACCGCAGCGTTTATTGTCACGATTTCCATTGCCCATTGCGGTTGTTCCACAGCCAGCCTGATGCCTTTTCGGCAGTTTCACTAAGCCTCTTCAGTGCCCTTGTTCTCGACTGTCCCTTCAGCCCCAACAGTTTCAATAGATCATACACTGATGCAGCCACAAGCCCTCTTGCGCCCACTTCAACTGCCATGACCCTTGCAGTGAACCCATCGTGTCTCAGATCCGCGGCCAGATCATTATACTTGGCCGCTTTGAACGAATGTTGCTCGTCTAATCTGGATTCAAATGGCACGGTCAGTTCAATCAGTATGACCTGAAGCGTTGCTGAAGAATGAAGCACTATATCTGGCCGTCTCTCCGATTCTCTGATACTCTCTGGATATGCCCCTCGTCCAGGTAGGTCTACCGCCATCTCCCAGTCGTTTGCACAGTCAAGAAGAGATGGTAAACTGCTACCAGGTTTACTCGGTTTGGGGTGTGCTGACTTTCCTGCCCTCAGAAAGTATGTATTTGCGGTGTTCAGCCCGGGTTTGTTATTCGCCTTCATCCTTGCCAGATCTATTGTCACAGCAAGCTCATTTAGCACTTTGTTATGGTGCCAAGTGTATCGCCCTTGCCCTAATGACACCTTACACGCTGAGAGCACGTGTTCGAGTGTCTGCCTCCCCTGGCACAGGGGGCACTGCTCATCATCCGACTTTCCCCATTTCACAAGGTTGGTGGCCGACGAGCAGGTCATACATTGATCTAACAACGAAGCTGAGCCTAAGAGGTGCCATATGCCATATATCATTCCATGTCAAGGACCTCTGCAGGGCTCCTTCCCATGTAGTTCATTGGCCTTGTTGGACCTGCTGCACTGCTTTTTGCAACCTCTTATCATTCTCAGCTCCTCGTATCTCCTGAACTACCGTGTATCTGCGCTCCCTGCTTGATGCCTTGGACCACCAGCGGATGTCTCCATGACCAAATCCCCGTCTATTCGTTTGTGTGTATCCGATTACCTCCCTCAGTTTGAGTGACTCTTGGGCAGCATCAACAGCTTCTTCCACTCTCCACTTCCTTCCCGTTTTCAGTGTGGGCTGAATGGACTTAACCACGTCATCAGCTGACTCGCGTAGCATAATTGCAAGCCTTGCCTTTCCAACTTTGTGCTCTTCAACAACTGACTTGAAAGGAAGCAGAAGTTTTGACTTTTTGCAGTACAGTGCTACATCTGACAGACCTGGTGGTAACCCTAGCCACTTTCTCATGAACTTGTTGACCTTCTGCTCTATAGCCTCCACTGTACTTGTGCTTATTTCATATATAAGCAGTGGCCACAGCAACGTCGGTATCAACATGAACTGGAGGCACCACAGTTTGAACTTTCCCAGGAGTCTGCTTTGGTCTATGATCTGTAGCCCTCTGTCTGCCATTTCTATTGTCTGTTGCACTGCCTTCGAGTCTTTTAATGAGGCATCGTACACCCTGCCAAGACTTTTAACAGGTTCCTCAATGATACTAGGGATTCTTTGGTTGGAAACCATGAATATGTCCACTGCTATCTTCCCTTTCCTGACTGATAGGCTTCTCGACTTCTTGGGTTTGAAGCTCATTCCGCACCAGCTGACTAGTTCATCCAGGCGTTCTAACATCCTCCGGGCCTGATGTTCATCTGATGTCAGAATTGTTGTGTCATCCATGAATGCTTTGAGCGGTGACATGTGACACATTCCACCGAGCTTTGGAACTATAGCCATTCCTTCAGCCGCATTGAGGTCAGGCCAACCCCTAGTAAGGAGGAGGGAATACCACTCACGATTCATCCTAAACAGATGAAAAAGGCCCAGGCAAAAGATAAAACATTAAAACCTTGCTTTGGCAAAATGCCAAATAGCCATAACACCCCTAAGAAAGGACAATTTTATTTGAAGGATGGTTTGCTCTACATGGAAGCTGGAGCAAAACAAAACGGATATGGACAGTTAGTACTGCCATGGAGATATAGGGGAAAAATTATGGAAAGATCACATGCTGATCCAGACGGTGGACATCAGAAGATTGGCACCACCTGTCAAAGGACATCAGTGAGATATTACTGGCCAAGTGTAGCTGGGGACATTGCCCAGTATGTAAAAGCTTGTGCACAGTGTAGCAAGGTGACATCCCCAAGTTGGGAAAATACTCAGGACCTAGAAAAACATTGTGGCAAAAGTAGGCCTGAAAATAAAAAAGAAAAGGTAGACACCGTGGATAAGATGTCCCTTTTTCACACCCAGTCTTCCAATAAACCAGTGAACATGGCAACTCTTCGGATGGTACGAAGAGAAAACACAGACCAGACCATCCCGACACACCCCCGTCGGAATTCGTGGAACTGGGTAAAAATAGCAATGAGGTTAATGGGCTAACATTGAAACTGAAACTAAATGATAACCTCCGAAAAGTTGGGAGTGGGCGTTTGGCCAATTGGCCTAATGTCAAGCTCACTTCACAATACGGCTATTAAATTAGCATTATGAAGGGTACCGGTGACAGTGGTAGTTGGCCGGCCCTACACAGTCCATTGGAAGTATTGTACGGACATTGGATTGAGATCACATATATTATAGCAATGATAATGGGAGAATTGATTCTTGGTGCAGGAATTCATGTCCCCATATATTATATTATATCACCAGTGACGTTAGGCTGAGAAAACAGCTGGTGAACATGGACTTTACCTGAATTGCCGGAAAGTGAAAGAGCCAGTAGCGAATATTTATAAAAGGGTAATTCCAGTTTCCATTCAAGCCTGAGCTCAGACCAATTGATGGCTGTGATCATATCGGAGGGGCACATTGTATTCCTATGTTGCTTTTGGATTGGAAATTACTCCGAGTGTTTTAACCAGGATGATAGAGAAATTACTGGGTCCTATACATAACTCAGCTATCACCAAATTTATAGATCTCTTCCTCATTAAATATTGCAACCTTGAGGAACATCTAAAACCTCTGGACATGTCATGAACAGACTCAGAGCAGATTAATGGTGAATATTGATTGATAATCAGCATTTGACAGGCAGAAGCACCTGTGCTGTTTATTAACATAACATGAGGAATTATCTCTAGATTGCAGAGGTCTGAGGCAGATTTCTTGAGTAGTGCCTACTTGAATTGACCCACCTGCAGGAAACCAGGAGAACACTAAGGCAGAGTGAAATTCAATTTGGCGTAATATAACGTGATTATAATACAGACATGAAAGCTGCACTAATGGTTCACGCTTTTTAACGGGGGAGATATGTCGTAATTTGAATCTGTATAAACAACACGGTCATAGTTTCCGCGCTCAATCTAGGATAAAAGGTCCAAATATAATGGCCAATCAGAACGCTCCTTTTCTAGTGTCTATAAAGATACCTTTTATATTAAGCAGAAGGGGCCTATTCTGTGTTTTTGGTGGGAAGGAGTTATTTTATTTCTTCAAGAATAGCGTTAAATAAAAATAAATACATAGCTATTATAACACCTGATATATCACTTAATAAATAAGTACCAAGCCGGCCTTATAAAAGTAAGTTAATTAAAGAGAAAAATTAGTTTTAGTGATATTTTCACATCAGAGTGGTAACCGATTTAATTACTTAAAAATTACCTAGATTGAAATGCAAGGAAATAGCTAACGAATATCCATATAGAACGATAGAAAGCAATTGGCCGTTTAATTATCATTTTAAATAATTAAAATCGGTCCAATAATAACTGTAAAATAAAATATTTAAACTTACTCACTTTATACGAGCAGGCTGAAATACGCCTAAGTTTTAGTTCTTAAAGATACTTTTGGACTGTGCTTCCGATTGGTCGGATGTAGCTCTATATATAGAAACGGGGACTTAGGAAGTCCGCCACTATTATTTGAAAAGATACCGAGCTGAAAGAATCTTGCACACTGTAATTGCACAGTCTTTTGCCGTTCTGACCTGTTAGCAGAACTAGATTCCCATTGAGGCCAGTCTCAGCTTGAGTATTATTGCCTGAGGGTAAGAAAGATATATATATATTTGTATATTTTGTTAATTATTAGCCTGTGTATATCCGCTTATGTGTGCAGTGCTGTGTAGAAAAGTGAAACTACAGGACTAATGTGTTGCTGTCATACTGACCCAATTGTAAACGTGTGTAGTTTGAAAGACGACAGACCCGAAATGAAAAATGTGTATACTATTTGCAAAATAGGGCACAATTACGACAGTAAGTGTTAATAGGGGATATGAATGAGTATTTTCTTCTGGAATTACACATTGTTCACGCACATAAGGCAGGAGTACAGGAAATGTTGGCATGAAGTAATCAAGTTGTCACTTACTGTTGTGTACTTAACCAAATCATCGTATGGAAGCCAATCATGGGCTAAGGACTCTATCATAGAATAAGTACAGAAAAAGAATAATCACATGGAACTGGCTGTAGGAAAAGAAGTTATATGTCCTGTGCAACCTGTTAGCACAAATAACTGAAAGAGGGTAAGATGTGGTGTTGTATGTGTGTGAGTGGATTGATGCAGAAACCTACATGGAATGTGGTTATCCTTTAATTCCAGGTTCTGTCTCAGTATCATGAAGTAATCACCAGCCATTGTTGAGGAAGTCTGTTGGTGAAAAAAGCTCTACATATATTAAGAGCTAGACCCAGCATTTCTCATCCTGGAGCTGCAAGTCGTGTGGTCCTGACTTGTTGAATGAAGATCAGCAGCATATACAAAGATAAGTGAACCATATGGTTCACTAAACAGCTACTCCAGATACTCACCACAGTTAAAACTTTACAAGTACTACAACAATTAAATGATGAAGACAAGGACCATATATATATATATATATATATATATATATATATATATATATATATATATATATATTATATATATATATATATATATATATATATATATTATATATATATATATATATATATATATATATATATATATATATATATATATGCAACGGGCTGATCACCCGTTTGCAAGTCACTTTGATTACGGAAACAGCAGCAAATGGGCTGATTTGTCGTTGCCCTAAAGACGCCACTAGGCGTGATGGGAAACAGCGGCAGAGAAAACCTGTCTGCTGTTGCCCTAAGACGCCACTAGGCGTAATGGCCACTGACTGCTTTGACGGTTGGTGGCTAAGGACGGAAGAAGAAAAAAAAAATATATATAATATAGTGAATCTAAAAGTTCAGGGACAGTGAATATAACATCAAGATAAACAGAACGTAAAATTAGTTTAATCCTTGGAACAATATTCATTATGGAAGAGATTTTCCAGTTTATTTATTTTGAGCTGTAAATATCATTTCATTTCTTTTGAGTATTCCTGCCATGAAATAATATTATGGTGCAGGACAAATAAATTGTATATATAATTTCATTCAGTCTTGCTTGATAGTTTTATTAAAGTTTAAGTTCTGTATTGGAATTTATTACATATTATAATTTAAATTACCCCTAGATAACTAGTCAAATAAAACAACACAGTTAATCATTAATCTTTGTGGGATCAGGAGAGGTAGCAGTTAGGGACTCAGAGTACTACATCAACATCATCTTATCTGGGAACTTACATAGCTTGACTCCACTTTGATGTCTATACACCCTTGCTCTTTTCAGAGAAGGGGGTATTGCTTATAAGACCAGTCTCTTATCTGGCACTATCCTGGTATCATCTGATACATCTATTTGTCCAGGATACCTTTAATTCATAACATCCAAAAATCTCGCTACACCGACTACACGCCGGAAAGGAGGCAGACATACTACAGGCCGAAAAGGAGGCTGATAGACTACAGGCCGAAAAGGATGCTGACAGACTAAAGGCCGAAAAAGAGGCCGAAAGAGCAGAAAAGAAGGAACAGGCCGACAGAGCCAACGCACTCAGACTTAAAGATTGAACGAAGAAGAATCGAATCTAGTTCTAGCACCAATGGGTCGGGGAGCTCTCAGACTAGTGATGGGGTAAATATATCTCACGCGATTGTTCCAAGCGCGGCCTCTTTTCAGTTAGACGCTTACTCAGAAACTTCTGAAGAAATAGACATTTATCTTGCTAGATTTGAGTCTTTAGCTGCCACGTATGGATTAGATAGAGAGAGATACAACATGAAGCTATCTCAGAGCTGCGATGACCTGCTTACGACGTCTTCCTCAAAATGGCACTGGAGGATAACACCAATTATGATTTGTTAAAGAAAGCTCTGCTGCAACGTTTTGCGCTGAATGTCCAAACTTTTCAGAGCAAATTCCGGGAGGCCAAGAGGCAAAAAGATGAATCGTACAAGCAGTTTGCTACACGTCTGGCTATGTCCTTGGAGAAGTGGGGATCATTAAGCTCATTCGACGAATCGTACGAGGGATTACAAGAAATGATTATCGTAGAGCAGTTTAAGGACTCGCTCACCCCAGAAATGAGACGGTTCTAGGCTGAGCATGGGGCTGAAACTCTTGATCAGGTGGTACTGTTTGCTGATCGGTACCAGAGCGCCCAGTCGGAAGTGAACCCGACTAAAAGGCGCCAACACGATAATCCCCCCAAACGAGAGGAGCGCTCCTTCACTGACTCCAAGAGTACGACCACCACCTCACACAACACGACACAACAGCAACAACGGCAACAACAACCACATAATCACCATAGGCAGAAACAGAGCAATTCAGCCCAGGGAACTGGAAGGCGATGGTGTAAGGCGTGCAAATCTGACACGCACTTCACATCGGACTGTAAGAGGCTGAAAACCGGCCCTTATAATGTCGCATGTCTGATCAGGGGGCCGATAGGGAAACATGACTCCCAGGCATATGAACAAAATTCCAGCCACCCTTTTATTACTGAGCAAGTAACCGTGGGTAACCAAACCATACGGTGCCTCTATGATTCGGGTCTTGAATATTCCGCTCTAGTTTCCCCATCTTTGGTGAAGGCCCACCAATACACTGGTGAAACTGTAGAAATACAGGGGCCCCGGAAGAGCATAAAGTCTATGACTCTTCCAGTTGCAGAAATTGAAGTTTCAACGCGATATGTACGTGAGAAAATCAATGCTGCAGTAGTAGACGAGTTAGTCTACCCTCTCATCTTAGGGAGGGAATATGTGTTTCTTGGAGATCCCTCACGTGACTCCAAGTCGACGCAAGAGAGAGAGAGAGAACACAGGAAACGCCCAAGCGGCCTCTGAGCTCTTATCTTTAAACAGCCTGAATATTTCGGAGCTGAAGCAGGCACAAGGGCCAACAAAACCCAAAAGCCTTGCTTTTCTAAGTTGTATGTAAATTACTCCCATACTCCCCAGGGAGCATTTTACAGGGAGGAAGGTATGGTTTATTGACGGGTAGGGAATAAGAGACAGTTAGTTGTCCCACTCCTATTTCGCACCCGCCTGATGCAGAAAATGCATTCCACCCTGCCCCATCCCATTAACTGTTCATATGCCCTGGAGGAAAATGTATCTCTGAATCACTTCTGGCCAGGAATGCGAAAGGAAATTCGACAGTTCGTGAGAGATTGCTCGGTTCACCATCACCCGGACAACCAGAAGGATGAAACTACCAAGAAAGAGTTTGAGCAGAGTACCCAACACTCAGCATGGGATAACTCGTACCTCAAATCAACATTTATGTGTAGTAAAAGAGAGCTACGCCAAGCGCAGAAGGATGATATTACCCTTGCGCCATACTCTGAACAGAGTCGGATAGAAAGAACCCATGCTTCAGCTGGAACTTTCTACACCGAGGATGGAATTATTTATCGACGGACTAGGCAAGGGAAGCAACTCTTAGTGCCCCTCCCTTTAAGACCCTCCGTTATGAAAGCAGCTCATATATCTTCATCGGGGGAACATCTTCCCGTGGGTACCACTATGCGTAATATTAAGGAGGTTTACTTCTGGCCCAACCGATGGAAAGACGTTCGTCAGTACGTATTAAACTGTACACATTGCCAAGCGAGCAATTTAAACGTTCGCCAACGAGATAATGAGAAGAACACTGTCATTCAGAACAGTAGGAGAGGAAGGCACACACTTCACAAAAGTTCAAGTCCAAACCTGAATATTTAATGAAATATCTTTGGTGAGGGGGTATGTGACGACACGTCTGTACGTGTCCTTTTGTGTGATCTCTCACCCCTTCAGCCCTCCGGCAGTATCCTTTCCGTTTCTTCAATTTTCTCACTCATTGCTTTTATTTGGCATAAATCATGCCTTTTCATTCGTTATTTTCACTATTTTGCTCTATGCTGGACATAGCATGGTGAATTCTCTAACACGCCACTCCCCTATGGCAGTATTTGCTATGAGAGTAATGCGTATCTTATTGTTTCACAGACTGTTGTTACGATTCGCCAGGTTTGGTGACCCGGCCAGCGATAATGTTGTATCGCCTAATCTGTCTGACCGCCTGTGGAAACATTTGACCCCATCTGTTGATCATGTTGACACAAGCCGGTTTGTGATACGATGAAAGAAGACAATACGGTCTGGTCAGACATCTGTCTGGCGGAGGCACGCAGATGAAGGGGAATTAAATAATCTGTCGGGACAGACATCTGTGCGGAAAACATTACGCCAGAAACACTGGGTCACATATTATGATTGACAGATGCGCCGGAAGTCTTAGTTAACGATATGACATCACTGTGTAAGAGGCCACGCGTGTATATTAAATTTAATATTTTCAAATACGCGTGGGATGAGTAATGATAAACTTCCCCACCCAAACAGCGCTAGATGGATTGGATTGGTTCGCCAGAATCTACTATGATTTGATTGGAACTTTCGGCGGAAACACAGCTGGGATTTGAAACTAAGGATTGTAAGATATAATCTAAAAAAGCTCGGAGTCCTTGCACACAGACAGACTGCATCGCAGCGGCAACTAAACACCTCCTACAAGCCAGAGGAAAGAGGATAGGACTTATCATTCCACAACTATAAATACCAGATCGAGTGTTGGGCAACTTTGGAAGTACAAGTAAACCCGCAATTTTAATACCCGGAAACTTGGGAATTTTATCACAAGGAGTCATAACAGAAATTATAGATTTCCAGACCAAGTGTCTCACCCGTCATAAGAGGAATTTTAGATTTCCAGACCAAGTGTTTCGCCCGTCATAAGAGGAATTATAGATTTCCAGACCAAATGTTTCATCCGTCATAAGAGGAATTATAGATTTCCAGACCAAGTGTTTCACCCGTCATAAGAGGAATTTCTCAGACTTAAGTGATTCGAACAGCATCTAAATACCGGGCTGGGGGTCCTTTCTAATCTGCGAAAGGAGAAGTGTGTATTCCCAAAATTGTGGGGTAAGTGTAAACAATTTATTTACTAATGTAAATTTTACAGGTTTCTTGCTAAGTGGTTATATATTTGAGGCTGGCAACCTCAACATATGAAAATAGTATATGCATGAACCACTACTGCAAGAGATGGTGATTGTTTCTGACTAGTCGTGCGGGAAACCCGACAGAAGAGCGATCCCAGACCCCGACGAGAGTAGCGACGAGTAATGAGTGATGATACATCACATGTGCCTAAAGTGTATAGAATCATGTGAGATTTATATACCTTTTGTACTTGTAATTCAAGCAAATCATTATCCATGCACTTACTTACTTACTTAGTCATTCCCCTTCTACCGTAAAGTGTAGAGGTTTGGAAGAGAGAGCGCCAGATTATCCTATCGGCTGTCTTCCTCCTAGCCTGGTTCCATTCTAGTCCTCGGTCCTTCAAAGATTGTCTAATGTTGTCCTCACAGCGGACTCTGGGTCGTCCTGGGGGTCTGGATCTCTGGCTCTTTGTTTTCCATGCTTGTCATTGTAGCCGATCTTCTCCCATTCTGCAGACATAGCTAAACCATCTTAGTTGGCACTGTTCTACTTGGGTCTGCAGGGAGTGGGATTTTAGGCCTTGACGTATCGTCTGGTTGCGGACCATGTATCTTCTTGTTACTTCAACCACCTTCCTCAGATACATCATTTCTGAGGTTTGGATCTGGCTTTTGTGGGTTATAGTCATTGCGCATGACTCGCATCCATATGTCAAGACTGGGACATAGGTGGAGCGGTATACAGCCATCTTCGTTTTCTTACCAACCTCTCTCTTGCTGAGGAATCCTCGATTTATGGCCTGAAAAAGTCTCCCAGCTGCTGCTTTTCGAGTGGCCAACTCTTCTTTGATGCCTCCCTTTCGGTCTATAATAGCTCCGAGATATTCAAAATGGTCGACCTGCTCCAGGACCTGTTCTCCCAGCTTAATCTGATGTCTTCTTTCTTCTCGTGATATCACCATGGATTTTGTTTTAGAGCTGCTTATGACCATCCCTCTCTTCTCCAGCTCTTCCTTCCAGACTTGCAGGTTGGATTGGAGATGTGCCTCTGATGTGCACTCCAGACGAAATTTCCTAGTTGACACCCAGAAGGATATTGGTGAATTTTCCTCAAATTCCCTGAGTTACATTGTGTGCTCGGGAATTTAATTCTGAGAGGTTAACATTCGTGTGTGGAGCGCATGAAAACGGGCCTGTTAGTTTGCGGAGAACAAATGTACTGAGGCATTTGTTTCTTTCTAATTTGTCACAGTTCGTGGTTACAAGACATCAGACTTAAGTACTGAAGTTCCTTCGACACTAGTGTGAGAGAAGAGTATCAACACTGACCGCCTACAGTGGACGAGTTATGTGGAGAAGTATACTCATCATCAAAAAGAAGTGACGGAAACCAAAGCTGCAGGACTCATCTGGAGCTAAGTTGTATAACAGGCTACAGCAAAAATACGGACATTATTATTAACGCCCTACCTAAACCTCAGTGAGGAAAGCTTAATTTCAATTTTCACCCAATTTTCCATATTTATTTTCCCATGTTAAAGACTATTTGACTATTAAATTTGTTGTATGTTATTTTGCACTAAACGATAATAGTTGATTCAGTGTATATGTACGAAAGCAAAAGTATGAACCCGTTTTTCTTGATAACTATATATATATATATATATATATATATATATATATATATATATATATATATATATATATATATATATATATAATGGAAAAAAGGAGATCCCATATATATATATATATATAGAGAGAGCCATTAATTATAAGAAGGCATTCGTTGGATTACTCCAACTGGGGGATTGAACAGGCCAGAATCATAGCATAACCCCTTCACAAACGGACCAGATAATAAGTTAACACATTTGCTCAGCCCTTAAGCAGCGTTTCGTTCTTGACTTCTGGGAATATCTTGTGAAGGCGCCCTTAAGGTAGAAAAGTCATTCCTCTTCTATCTACATCTTTGCCAAGAGTAATCTTGCGCGAAGATAGATACCTTGGACGACCTACTTTTAGATACGCTTGCGTGGTGACCATTAGTTGACCACGACGGCAAAGCAAGGGGAGGCAATCCCGTGACAATTGCCTCCCCTGCTTTGCAGTAGTGTTCCAACAGTGGCCAAAACTCAAGAGTATCTAATATGGGCTTCAAAGGTATCTACCTTCGCACAATATTACTCTTGGCAGATTTGTAAATAGAAGGGTAATGACACTTCTATCTCAATGGAGTGTTCACAAGATATTCAGATACGCAAAAACAATGCTGCATTGGCTGAGCAAGTTAATTCTAGAATCTGCCGACAACTTTTGTGAATAATTAAGCAATGATTAATCTTAGCTCGTTCAAGCCCCCACCTCTGATTTACTCAGTAGAATTCTTATTATTCTGGTATAGCTCTGTTTAGAGTGTGTGTAGTAGATTGACTGAGACAAACATGCTACACATTTACAATGATTAAATCAAAGTTAAATTTGTAAAATTACAAATAACAAAATTTAAAAATCACTTAAGTTTTAACAGTTTGATATTAATTAAATAGTTTAACCGAATAGGTTCATCATTGATATATAGTAGATTTTATGGGAAAAAAGTTCACTTTTTCATCTTATAAATTGCACTTAGCTACTGTTACAGTCTGTCATGATATGCTAGTATGAATACTTTATTATACTTTTCCTTACATTAGTGGTTTAAGGGATTTAACCTGTGATTATGTTTTCCTTTTGATACAGGTTAGATTTATTTGTTATGTCCCTTGACTCGGCCGATTTTAGCCTTCCAGATTGTTCGAAATTGCCTTATATGGTTATAGACAAGATTGTACGAGACGGCCTTATATGGTTTTAGACCTGGCTCCTCGGTACGGTATGAGTTGGTCTCACATCACGCCACTATTTCGGGCATGCGCAATGATTTGGGCGCGTCCAGAAGACTGTTGTTTAGCAGTCGCCTGGCGTTTTTCGAGCTGACAAGGCGCTCAGCGTTTTGCTCTGGCAGTGTCAAAGGGGATCAGAGTTCTTCTGTGATTGAATTATGTTTAAGATTCCCCTTTAATGTGATTCTGGCATAGAGTTATAAGCCTAGGAAATGGCAAGTGTTTTTTGGTGTTTGATTCATGGAAAGCAGAGCAGGTAAAGAAACATTTTGAACCTATTTGTTATTGCCATGAACTTTGAGTTATTTAGGTGACTTACTCCCGGTGCGGAGAAGTGGTAACATTCCTATTGTTTGCCAGGGGTGTTGAACCAGATTATCAATGAATTATATATGTAAGCACGCTGTCCATGCGGCCTATTGTTTGCCAGAGGTGTTGAACCAGATTATCAATGAATTATGTATGTAAGCCCGCTGTACATGCGGGCTATTTTTGCCAGAGGTGTTGAACCAGAGTATCAATGAACTATATATATATATATATATATATATATATATATATATATATATATATATATATATATATATATATATATATATATATATATGCCCGCTGTCCATGCGGCCTATTTTTGCCAGAGGTGTATTGGCGTGTGATTACGTCCATGATGTGTTGAACCTTTGTTCAGATGACAATGTATGTGTCGATGTCAGCGTGATTTGTATTGTACCGTAATAAAATGTTTGGAAACGTCACCAGTCGTTCAGCGCTTCCCGACTTCATCATCATGTGTTACTGTGGCGTCTTCATGACCTATTTACAGTAGCCCTGTGTGGGCGTGTATGTCAACATACTTACATTTGTAGCAGTACCAACTACTTTCAATAGTGCCAGTACACCAATCTGCTACAGTGGTATTACAACTACATTTTACAGTGATGGCCAGTATGGCCCATTGAGAATAACTAAAGGAACATAATTTTACAGTGGTTGGAAACAACACGCACTTTACAGTGGTGGCCAGTTTTCAGGCTGTTACCCGAACGACATTCGCTACTTTAGATCTACAGCATCCTACATGAACCACTGCGACACGCTCCTGTATTATCATTGCCAGTTCCTGTGTCGTTGTTGCTGTTATTTTGGAAGCCAGTTCCTGTACCATCGTTGCTGTCAACTCGAAAGCCAGTCCTGTGCCATTGTTGCTGTTGTGTTGGAGGCAAGTTCCGATATCCCTTCAGCGTTGGATGTTCTTAGCGCTGAACTGTGTGTGATGAGAACTTCATTGTTGTTGTTCCAGAGGTCAGGAGTTTTTTTTGCCAGAATAAGATAAGTGGCTTTATATTTGTGAACTGTGCCTTTATGTTGTGACTGAATTGAGCCTTTCTCTTTGCACATTCTTCATATTCTTTGTTTTCATATTACATGTTTCTTTGTTTTATATGTTATATATGTGTTTGCATTTCAGCGGGTTCGGTTGGGCGGTGACTCCAGTAGGGTATATCCCACTTAACCGAGGGCCTACTCTGAGCGGTCTTTAGGGACTTTTGCAAATTTCCCGCAATGGAAATCTCCAGCAAACATTTTTGCTGCGTATTAGAGTCCACTGTGTTTGGTTATCTGTGATATTTTTGTTTAGTTGTGACGAGCTTTTCTATGTTGTTTTTGTAATATTTTTCTCTCTTCTTTAGTTTTGACTAATTTGTTTGTATTTGTTTGCCTTCTCTTCCTATCGTTTATTTCTGTACACCTTTTCGTTTATACACTATGTTGTTA
Source organism: Oreohelix idahoensis (assembly GCA_024509875.1). NCBI lineage: Eukaryota > Metazoa > Mollusca > Gastropoda > Stylommatophora > Oreohelicidae > Oreohelix > Oreohelix idahoensis. The sequence continues at coordinate 244,695 of JAMPIV010004058.1, forward strand.
TTGACTTATCGTTATATTTCGCAGCTGTCATTACAAGTTTTGTAATATTTTCCTTTAGTTCTGCTTTATTGTTCTTTTGATTCCTGCGAACGTTTTCGTTTGTGATTTATATCTGGTCTTTGTTAATTTTGTATGTACAGTTGATTTTGTCATACACTGTCTATATACATACTAGGTAATGCACTATTAATAGTATAATGCACTATAGATAAGAAGGGATTATTGGTGATATTGTAATCAAGATATCATACAAGTTCTTTGATAAAGACTTGTCTCCCACTGAGGTTGGGATAAAGTGAGTTGCTGAGATAATATATATTTATACAAGGTGTTATAGTATATTATTAGACATAATGTCTACCTTGGAGTATTTCATTGAGCAAGGGAGATCCCTTGGTGTAGCTCCTGAGGAGTTAAAAGATTTTGCAACCGCTGAATATGCCAAGGCACAGAAGGCTGATGAAAAGAAACAGAAAATGGAAACTGAGAGATTGAAAATAGAAGCTGAGAATTTAAGATTACAGATGCAGGTAGAGGAGAGAAAATTCCAAATGGAAATGGAAAAACAAAAATTGGAAAAAGAAGCTGAAAATAGAAAATTAGAAAGAGAAGCGGAAGATAGAAAAATTCAGCAGCAAAGAGAAGCTGAAATTGAAAAAAAGAAATTAGAGATGGAAGAGAAGAAACTTCAGTTACAAGCTGAAGAAAATCAAAGACTCCATTAGCAAAAATTGGCAGCTATGGAGTTGGAAAAAATAAAGTTGGTAAATATGGGTAATGCTTAAAATGATTCAAATAATCTAACAACTGCTGATAAGGCAAATATTAAAACTTATGATGTTAAATTGCCTCACTTCAACCCTACCCGTGACGATATTGCATTCTATTTAGATAGATTTCAATTAGCATGCGACTCACATAAGATAGACAAGTCACAATATTGTGATCAACTTGGTAGGTTACTCACAGGTGATGCTCAAAAGGTTATGATGTCAGTAGAAGAGGCTGATAGAAAGAACTATGAGGTTGTCAGAGCAGCCCTGATAAAAAAATACCAATTGGATGAAGAAGGTTATCACCTACGCTTTAAGTCTCTATTACCAGAGACAGGGAAAGACTTCTCAGACTTTATATCAGAGATTCGCCTGACTTTTACACGTTGGGTTGAATTATCAAAGACTGAAAAAACATATGAGGCCATTGTTGACTTACTGCTTCGTGACAAAGTCATGTCATCAGTTAGTAAAAACTTTCTTTCCTTTTTACATGAGCGAAAACCTCCAAACATAAAAGATATGGAACAATACTGTCGTCAATATGTTACGGCACAACCTAATGAAACAGTTAAAACTCTAAAGTCTAAGAAGGTTTACCTGTTGCTTCAGCAACACCATATGGTCCTAATTTTCGTCGAAAATTTCAAAGACCTCAGCGCAATTTTGATAAAAGGAATAATCGTGATTTTGGACAGAACCAAGGGGGTCCATCACGTAATGAGTCTTCTTCAGGAAACTGGAGACAATTTAATAATCCTCAATATTTTGGTCCTAACAATTATAGGAACTTTAGAAGAGAATACTACAATAGAGGTCATCGAACCAATAATAACTTTTCACAGAGACAACAATACACATCTAATAGAAATTTTGATCAAAGGGGTAATGACAATCGCAACTGGGGTTCTAATCAGAACAATGATTTCAATGGAAGAAATAACTATAATTCCAATAGAAATGATAGCCGCGGTAGATCACAACAAGATAATAATAGACCTTATCACCAGGCTAACTTGGCTCAACAAGATCCCCAGGGTGTTAACAATCAAGGCAACAATAATAATACTGTGTCTAATGCTAATGCTGGCTTTGCTTTCGACTTTGATAGAGCATCTCAATGCCCGCAATGCACAACTCTATTCCAACCTACAGCTTTAACTACCTTGAGTTGCGGTCATCCTCTACCCGCTCTTCCTGCATTAGCGGCGCACGACGGAAGAGGGTCTCTTACTCTACATAAGGGTTTTGTGAACAACAATCCAGTCTCAGTTCTCTTTGATTCTGGATGCGCAACTGTTGGAATTAGACAGTCTCTAGTTCATCCATCCTGTGCAACTGGTAATATGGTGAAATGTGTGACATTCGGTGGGACAGTTGAGACTTTCCCGACTGCCATAGTCCACATTACCACACCATTTTTCACTGGTTATATACACGCATGTTTGCTCAGAGCACATATCGCCGACCTTACTGTCGGACAGATACACGGTGTAAAGGTTTGTACACCGGTACAAATTGCTGCTTGGGAACAGCAGCATCACCTTACTGCTTCTACCTTAGTGACCATGCAAAAATCGTCTCACGTTATACATTCTACTAATTTGGTGAAATCTTGCAGTATTGATGATACAACTGTTCATCATACTAATGGTAGAGCTTCTTTTAGCCCAGTTCGACATACTTCAGTGAGTCGTCGCTCTAACTTTGACTCTTATTTAGCTACAATTGTAGAAGAAGATCTTACGATTTTGTCGGACACACATACTAATTTTATTGCCACGACTGAATCTACATCCAGTCATGTTGATTGTAACTTCTTTACTGCAATTACTGGCGTTTCCTTTGCCACATGTACAAACGTAATAGTTAGTACATACCTATACCTTATGAGCTTCTTTACTTTTCTTACTGGGCCGGTCAGCTCAGTATCTTCGTCCTTTACGACTTTGTGTCGCACTTACAACTTTTCTTTTAAACTTCGACGTATGTCCAAGTTTACTGTTATCTGGTTTTGCATCTTTATTGTATGCTTCTTACTTTTTTCTTTGCCAAGTACACAGGCTATGACTGCAGTTCAGCCTTTAAGATGTACGCCTTTGTCTACTGCATTTCCTTTGTCTTACGCAAGATCTCATATTGTCAACCCTCATGACGCTCTTAATCATCATTACCATCTTCTAGATTTACCTTTTGACGTGGGTATTATGGGTATACTCACGACTATGATCCACTAGATATCCTATCGTTGTTCAACCTTTTCACTTTTCGGTACGAGCTATTCGTGGGTCGGAGAATGTAATGGCAGACATACTGTCTCGATGCCCACATGATTCTACTTGACTCTTATGTCCTTTATCCTCTTATAGATGTTGAGATTAGTGATATACCCACGACACTCAGATATATTAACATTCAGTTTGTACAATTGCTTGATACTATTTAATTCATGATTATAAATTGATAGATTTACTTTCTCTGTTACCGTCTTTAGTGTAACGGAGGAAGGTTTGATTATCACTATATAAAGGCCGGTAGTTTACATGGCCACATTTGATAAGTAGGAATTACAATTAAGTGTTATATATTGTAGAATTCTACGGTTGTCAAACACAGGTGTTTCATTTGTATTTTCTCACAGCGAGTCAGTGCTGTTTTATGGAGAGTCTCACAGCGAGTCAGTGCTGTTATACGGAGAATCTCTACAGTTTACAAGTATCCCTTCATTTCATGTCCCTGTTTACCATTGGGAATAGACGCTACCACACAGTGTTCTGGGACTCCGCATATCATCGCTTAGTTGTATTTGTAACTGATAGTTATCAATGTTTTAAACTAGTATACGATATTATGTTAAAGATATGATGCTATGATTGATATATCCTTTAGAAGATATATGTTGGTGTCACTATATTGCTGTACATCACAATGTTAAAAGTATAATATGTTAATGACACCTCTAATTTTGTAATTTATTATTGTGAGACATAGCGATATTGTAATTTTCTTTTTGTTGGTATATGAAGACATATCTATGTAATTTTTTCTGGCATTGTAATGTTGCCAGCACTTTACTGTGCTATTGTGGCAACTTCTTTTTATAATTATGTTAGTACTATGAGAAAATATTTTCTCTAACTTGGTGAGATATATTTGTCTTCTCACCCAACGCGCTATCGTGCGCCAGTATAGCACGGTATTATGGCATTGTAATTATTTACGCCCTTCGTCAGCGCATCATTTATGCGTTATGAGCCTGTTGCCTGTGTCATCTTGCTCATTATTTTTTTAGTGTGTGTTTGGAAATTTATGTTATGCACGCTATAGTATTACTATGGTATTTATTTTTTAGGCATTGTATTGATTACCTTGTGATATATTTATATGTAGATAGTTGTATGCTACCGCCCTCTTTGTTTCGATATGTTTTGTTTCCAAAAAAAAATGATGTTATCATTTTTTTGTCCCGGGGGGTGCGGTAAACTGTTACAGTCTGTTATGGTATGCTAGTATGAATACTGTATTATACTTTTCCTTATATTTGTGGTCTAAGGGATTTAACCTGTGATTATGTTTTCCTTTTGATACAGGTTAGATTTATTTGTTATGTCCCTTGACTCGGCCGATTTTAACCTTCCATATTGTTCGAAATTGCCTTATATGGTTATAGACAAGATTGCACGAGACGGCCTTATATGGTTTTAGACCTGGCTCCTCGGTACGGTGTGAGTTGGTCTCACATCACGCCACTATTTCGGGCATGCGAAATGACTTGGGCGCGTCCGAAAGACTGTTGTTTAGCAGTCGCCTGGCGTTTTTCGAGCTGGCAAGTCGCTCAGCGTTTTGCTCTGGCAGTGTCAAAGGGGATCAGAGTTCTTCTGTGATTGAATTATGTTTAAGATTCCCCTTTAATGTGATTCTGGCATAGAGTTATAAGCCTAGGGAATGGCAAGTGTTTTTTGGTGTTTGATTCATGGAAGGCAGAGCAGGTAAAGAAACATTTTGAACCTATTTGTTATTGCCATGAACTTTGAGTTATTTAGGTGACTTACTCCCGGTGCGGAGAAGTGGTAACATTCCTATTGTTTGCCAGAGGTGTTGAACCAAATTATCAATGAATTATATATGTAAGCCCACTGTCCATGCGGCCTATTGTTTGCCAGAGGTATTGAACCAGATTATCAATGAATTATATATGTAAGCCCGCTGTCCATGCGGCCTATTGTTTGCCAGAGGTGTTGAACCAGATTATCAATGAATTATGTATGTAAGCCCGCTGTCCATGCGGCCTATTTTTGCCAGATGTGTTGAACCAGAGTATCAATGAACTATATATATATATATATATATATATATATATATATATATATATATATATATATATATATATATATATAAGCCCGCTGTCCATGCGGCCTATTTTTGCCAGAGGTGTATTGGCGTGTGATTATGTCCATGATGTGTTGAACCTTTGTTCAGATGACAATGTATGTGTCGATGTCAGCGTGATTTGTATTGTACCGTAATAAATTGTTTAGAAACGTCACCAGTCGTTCAGCGCTTCCTGACTTCATCATCATGTGTTACTGTGACGTCTTCATGACCTATTTACATTAGCCCTGTGTGGGCGTGTATGTCAACATACTTACATTTGTAGCAGTACCAACTACTTTCAACAGGTCCAGTACACCAATCTGCTACAGTGGTATTACAACTAAATTTTACAGTGATGGCCAGTATGGCCCATTGAGAATAACTAAAGGAACATAATTTTACAGTGGTTGGAAACAACACGCACTTTACAGCTACCAGTGGTTGTTTCTGTTTCCGCAGGGTTGGTTCTTTTTACACTGCTCACGCTCGTCGCTGGTCAAGGCTGTAGGGTGCAGCTCGTTTCCTGGAGTGTCAGGGAGTCTACAAAGTTGGTCCCTCGTCTTAAAGCTTAGGCCACTGTTCCCTTCTTGTTCCAGAGATATTACCCTTTAACTGGTACCACCACCAACAACTGTGATAAAAGAATAGAAACGAAACGCTCTTCTGAGAATAGCGTTTCCCGACACATACTGATATGTCCCTTATTCCTATTTCACCATCCCATTTATCTCAGAATTTACCCTCGATGTGAATTAAACTTAATCCCTCGAGAGAAAACTTTCTTCACATTTAAATTGAATAGCTTTTAAAGTCACTTTACATTTAAATGTAAAGGGTAAAAGTACAGATATAACATGTTTACGTTTACATTTCCACTAATTAAAAAGTGTTCACAACATAAATTGAATATGTTTAAATTTATGTTTACACTGATTTGAAAAGTTTGAAACTTCCATTAATTTTAAAGTGGATATGTTAACAACGACATTTACATTGGTTTGAAACTGTAAGTATTATAATTAAAATGTACATCATTTCTGTCATCTTTCCCTCCCTGTTCCATAGGAAATTGGGACTAATTTATGCTTTTCTCTGTAAGAAAGTAGCAATAAAGCAATCGTCAGCCCGTGCAGTGGTGGTTTATGAAATCATCATTCTATGCGCTGAGGCTGCCAGCCTCAAATAACTGGGACAACCACTAGCGATTTTCACTTATTAATATTCACATGGTAATATAGACATATTAGTTCACATGTTAGTAATGAAAATATAGAATGTAAAATGACAACTTACGCCAATCTGGCTCACAGACCTTTTTGCTCAAATTTATGAAGTTAAGGCACTAGCCGATGCCTTTTTACTCGTGTACTTGGGGTCGTTAATTTTTAACTTTAATTCCCTCTCTGACTTCGTGTTCAGTTTCCTCAGATATTCTGGTTTTCCATACTTAAAATGATAGAGATTTCCTGGCTGTTTGGTAAGTCCGTCAAGATTTTCCAATAAAAGGTGTCCGGTCTGATAAAATGGAATTCTGAATTCTAACTTCTAGCAAGTCTGGTGTCTTGGCAAGCGATCTTCACAGTTAATTTGCCTATTGAAGCGTCAGGTTATATTCACTGTTCTCCCTCCGCTCTGTTTATTATGAAGCTAGGCAAAAGCTCCAATCATTTCAAACTTGCTGGTTGGGGGAGGGGGATGGGGGGGGGGGTAGGGGGGATTTTCAAAATAATCCTGACATGGAAAAATTTTGAACATAATGCAGAGGTCAAGTCTTCCGTATGTGGTATGAAAATATCCGATGCCCTGGCAGGCGAAATCACCAACATCTGTAAACTCATACGACAAATGTGTTTCAAATGTAACAAATTTATTACTTTATCAGAAAGTAATCTATTCGCAGACGGGTAATCTCGTTATCTGTCCCACACTCTGGTCTTTATCAGCGATTTAAGCAAACACGCTGGCGATTGCAGGGCTAATCTGTAGCGGCCAATCTTTGGTACACAAGAATTTACCGACTTGCCTGACGTTCAATATTACTTCAGCCGCTCTTTGCAAATGTTATGTGTTTATCATCAACAAGGAGTGTCAAATGTTTGAAAAAACTAACTTTCTGCTATATAGCAAACAGAAAGAAAAGGGTGCGACCATGGAAAATCACGCAAATAAAATCAGCACAAATTGTAACTGATTACTGCCGTAGCGAAAGAGAGATCGGAAAGGGGTCGCCCCAAAATCCATCTCGTGACAGTGTTTATATCGTGCAATGAAATTAACGTCATCAGACCTAAAGATCTTTTATATTTGGACATGCGCCCTAAAATAATCGACTAGGTTGAACGGGACGCGCCTCGCTAAAACGAGGAAAAAGTTTTATTTAAAAAAAACTGAAACTTCAGATCGTGCATGTGTATGTACCGAGAGGCGAGCAGTAAGCAAGTAAGGAAATATATTAGTTTCAGCATTCTAATATCATTATAAGGGCAGGATCAGCTACCAGGTACAGTTGACGCCTTATACCAGGGGTCGGAAACCAGTCAAACGCGATCTACCAGTAGATTACAATTGCTGATTTGATAGATATCTAAATGATGTCGTAAATTTTATCTGAGAGGGTGCTGATGGATATTGGTCCCTTTAGAGTGTAGAGGAATATTGAAGGCTCTGTGAGAATAAGGATTTAGGAGAATGAGGTAGTAGATTCACAAGCGCTGGGAAGAGCAAGGACAGTCTCTTATTACGACAATATCTGTTTCTCACAGACTATTCCTATCTCTCTTCTGAACAAACAATTGTTTGTCAGTTCCAGTCGCTCAGGCGCACTCACCGATTTGGTGTTTCTGTCGCACAACGTACATGAATACAGCCTACACAGATGGAAATGTTTGGAGTTTTGGGCCAGCCGACAACCAACACAAATAAAGATTAATACCTTTATTATCATAAAGCAGTCACAAATAATTATACATTTACAGTCAAAATTCAAAGGTTACAGAATACAAATATGATAAGGGAAGAGGGGGGTTTGAGGAGAAATATCCCATCCACCGTTTCCCGTTTGTATTTACTAACAGACAAGACCCGGTCCAAAAGACAAGAAGGGGGGGGGGGGTGATCAGAGATAGGCAATTTAACCCACTGGTAAATTTATTACTCTGAGGCAAGGGGTTACAGTAAAAGGGGGGGTGGGTGTACAGGAAAAGCTAGGGTTCTCAAATGTCTCCCTTTAATCATACAAATTTTACGGGAGGGGGGAATGAACACAGTTACACAATCCCGCTAGGAGAAATCCCGTACAAGGAATATAATGCACCTTAATACTAGGTCGAACTAATTAAAAGGGTAAAGAAAAGATTAAATCTCCTTTTATTCAAAAAAACACACTAGGGCTGGCCATCCCACAAACACACACGCAGACTTACCAAAATGGTGAATTCTGGCACTCTAGGAATCATTTACCACAGCAGCTAATACCGTGGAATAATGGACTGGTCCTCTTATTTCTTCCGTGTCAGGCCCCAGATTTAACGAGGTAACAAATAGTCTCAAAAATCGCCAGACGGTGAAGCGTAAAGGCTACTGTTGGTTTAGATAAAGTTCCTAATTAATGGCACAGGCACTTGGCTAGGCGTGAGGTATGGTGTGGTTCCTAAAATTGGCACAGCTGGTGGAGATAACTTTCTTTTTCCGTAATGTCACAAGTTAAAAAAAAACACTGAGGTAAGTTCTTCTTCGGGGGGTGTGTAAAATCCACTGAATATACTTGACAGACAGTGTTCAGGTAGATCTATTTTTTTCTTCACAAATAGGGCAGTGAATAAAATATGTTCTGCTTCCAGTTTTACTTTTAAGGACTATATGAACTAGTATTTTAAAAGTGTTTCTTGGGTGGCTTTATTCTCAGTTAAATTCAGAGGAGCGGGGCCCATTACAGGTCGCCACAAGTTTAGCTTTAAAAAAGGTTCATATGTTACTGGAGTTATCGAATTGAGTTGGCAGAACTCTGTATATAATTAATAATTGCTGGGATGCAGGTTGAATGATCGTTCTGAATGAAAGATAATCAAAACAAGAAATGCATTACAAATCATATTATAATCTGACACGCGATAAATTACAGTTAGCCTATTTACTTTATTAGCGTCGTCAATTAACAAATCAGGAAAACTCCCCGTGAGTTAAAATAATTAAAAGCACATCTATCTATACAGAACTAAACTGGATTTACTGGTTATAATTCCTTTTAACGTCTGCAAAATTAATTTACGCGTCAAGTGTATTAGGAAATACTTTTAGCTGTAACATTAGTTTGCACTAGAACTTTGAAAATGGGTTTATTTAATAAGGTTAAATTTACACCACAATCCAGTGAAGTAAATTGAAATAACTAGATCACTGATCACTCGAAGCTAATGTATAAATTACCGTCTGCGCAGAAAGAATACACTCCAATAGTCAACGAAGGTAGATGAAATCTAGCAGGAATCCGACTATGCTAGTGAAACTAGGATTCTGTCAGAACGAACGATAAAATGCAGTTTTCGGAGTTCTTTATTTATACTTCTCCAATGTAACTTAAATAGGACGTGTTAGGTTTTCACACTTTTCTTGAAGTCGAGCAGAATCCGAGGTACCTCGCCGTTGTGTTAACCGCTGCGATTCCTCCGTTTCCCCCGGTCTACCGATTTTCTTCGTCTCAGGCTGCTTGCATGAGAGTGCGAAAAATTTCTCGAGAAGCTAACTACGTTAGCTGGGAGTTCCCTGATTTCTTTAGATCGTATACCGCCCCAAGTTGAATTCTGAAGATCAGCCTGGCTTTGATGGTACCGCTGTTCTCAGAAGCTTTGGCAACTCCCACCAGGCGGGGTGTCAGCCAGGTAAGAAATTGAACTGCTGTTACTTGCTCTAGAAACAGGAGTGAGTCTCTGTCCACGTCCTCTTTTGGGCCGGCGTTAAGGAAAAGATTGCTATAAATCGTTCTCAGAGATGGTTGAGGGCGTGATTTAACCTCCCATCAAAGGCCATGCGATCTCAAAAGTTCACAGAAGATAGCAGGCTACATATTAATGATCCAGCGTGTAAAGTTCTCGTGGAAATGCTGCATGCAGGTTAAAGTTACAACAGATGATCAGGGGTTCTAAAGTTATGAGAGGCCAATATTCTGTTGTCATCCATCGAGTCAGGGAAATTCATTTGTCATACTTAGCCGTACGTCACAATCTTCCCCACTTTTGAGACATGGAAACTCGTTTTCATGTTTCATTTATGACAATGAAGCTGCCCTGATCGGTAGCTTTTGGATGATTGGCATCGTCGATTTTCTCCTCTTCCTCCGTGGTCCAGTTTCTACTCAAGAAGTCTGCTCCGACATTCTGTTTTCCTGGAATATATTCCACTTTGAAGGAATAAACACTCAATAGCAAGGCCCAACGCATTATCATTGCGTTGAATTCCTTATTGGCACCCAGGAAAGCTAATGGAGCATGGTCTGTTTGCACCGTGAAAGAAGTACCATACAGAAACTCATGATGGCGTCTGATGCCATGAATCAGAATGAGACATTCTCTTTCAACGACACTGTAGTTGCGTTCCGCTTTATTCAGTTTCCGACTGCCGTAAGCAACTGGGAATAGCAGGTTCGGGTCACTGTCCTCGGCTTGCAGCAATGTTGACCCGATGCCCTGACCTGACGCGTCAACTCTCAGTACGAAAGGTTTCTTAAGGTCAGGTAACCTTAGGATGGGGTATGCCGCCAACTGTCCTTTCAAAGTGCTGTATGCATGTTCGCACTTTTGATTCCACATGACCTTATCAGGACAACCTTTCTTGGTGAGGTCAGTCAGAGATGCTGTCAGTCCGTTGAAGTTCTGGATGTATTTCTGATAGTAAGCACATAGTGATAAGAATGACGTGATGTCTTTCTTTGTTCGGGGTCTTTTTGCTGCCACTATTTTCTCCACGTTCTTCTTAATAGGCCAACTACAGCCGTGAGAAATAGTGTGCCCCAGGAAGTCCAGCTTTTCAAATGCGATGAGACATTTGCTAGGTCTGGCTGTGAGACCAGTTTCCTGTAGTCTCCTAAGGAGCATAGCGACTGTAGCAATATGTTCTTCGTAGGATTCCGATGCAATTAAGATGTCTTCCATGAAATTATGGATGTGGGGACTTTGCAAGGGTTTTAAAAGCTTTCTCATCATCCTGGTAAACACTCCTGGTGCGTTATGCAGTCCGAACGGCATCACATTAAATGTGTAATGTCCTTCACTAGTGCTGAAAGCTAGCAAAGGTTTAACTTCCTCCTTGACTGGTATTTGATAATAACCTTTACTGAGGTCAATCTTGGAGAAAATTGTTGCCTTGCTGAGTTTGGTGAACAACTCAGAAGCAGTTTCGAGCGGTTCAGGCTGGAATTCCGTTACAGCGTTTAGCAACCGGTAATCAATACACAGCCGAACTTCCTTATTGGGCTTCTGCAACAGCACTACACTCGAACTGTAAGGAGATGTAGACTCGCTGATAATTCCTGCCTGACGCAGCTTGTCTATTTCTCCGCGAAGTGCATCAGCTTTGGCGTACGGAATGGGGTATACTCTGGTTCGAACAGGGGTCTCGTTTGTTAATTTCATGTCAAATTCGATGAGATTTGTTCGACCGGGTACATCCGTTAAGACTGCACTGTACTGCTGTAGTAGCGCCCTGGTTTCTGTTTGTTGTTCTGGTGAGAGATTGTCGCCGAACTTGACATCTTTAAAGGATTCTGCGGGTTGCAATGGGTACTCCATGCAACCATCATCATCTTCCTCGTCTTCCGTTGCTATGACGACAGCCAGGAGATGCTCGGAGGATGGCACTGGTCTTTCCAGATATTTCTTGAGCAGATTTATGTGGAAGACCTTCTCCTTTCCTTTAATGGAGATCTTGTAATTAGTACGTGAGATCTTTTTAAGGACGGTAAACGGCCCTTGCCATCTGATGCGAAGTTTATTGCTTCCGGTTGGGAGTAGCAACAGAACTTTCTCCCCTGGTTGGAGCTCTCTCTCTTTTGCAGCTTTGTTGTATCTTTTAGCATGTTTAGCGCGGGCTTTCGTAAGGTTTGTTGTAGCTAGATCCCATCCTAGCTTTAGCCTTTCCTTGAGCTCAGATACATACTTGCTTGCAGAGACGACTGTCTCGTCAGCCTTTTGGTCTGTCTGGGACCGAAGTAAAGCTTCTAGTGGCCCCTTAATAGGTCTGCCAAATAAAAGTGTAGCTGGCGCGATTCCCGTAGACGCTTGGGGAACCTCTCGGTAGGCGAATAAGGCAGCCGATATATATAGGTCCCAGTCTTCCGGTTTCTCCTGACCCAGCTTACGTAACATGGTGGTGAGGGTGCCGTTAAAACGTTCCACGAGCCCATTTCCGGCCGGATGATAGGGACTTGTGTGGATATGTTTGGCCCTCAAGATCTTAAAGATCTCCTCCATTAACAGGCTACGGAATTGGGATCCATTGTCCGTCAAAACTTGTTGAGTGAATCCCAACCGTGTAAAGATTTGCACGAGGGCTTCTGCGACATGCTTGGAATCTATGCATGTTAGCGGTACAGCTTCGGCCCACATTGTGCAAGTGTCGACTAAAGTCAGGATGAACCTGTGCTTTCTTTTGGTCCTTTCCAGCGGTCCAATGATGTCGACAGCAACCCGTTCAAATGGAGTCCGTACTATTGGCATTTGCCCCATGGGGACTGGGGGTATCAAGTGCTTGGGTGCTACCCGTTGGCACTGGGCGCAGGATTTCACATACCTGATAATGTCAGAGTTCATTCCTGGCCACCAATAGTGGGTTTTTATTCGCTGAATAGTGGCGTTTTGTCCCATATGTCCGCTAAAGGGAAGAGAGTGCCCCATCTCTAAGATCTGGCTTCGGTACTGCGTCGGTACTAGGAGCTGGTTATTCCCCGTGTCCGGGTTGCCCGTTCTACGATACATTACGCCATCCTTAGAAAAGATGTCTCCGTTGTGTCTGGGGTCCTTAGCCATGGGCAGTCTTTTAAAGCAGAGTAGGGTCCTTTTGTTGCGCCTCCTTCAGTTCATTCGGCAACAAGTTTGGCGCAGGCTCCCTCTCTTGCTTGGCTTGCCCTCTTGTGGTTACCGCTGCCACAATCGGCTCCTTTGGTCTCCCAATAAACACATATCTACATCCCAGGATAACTGGGTAGATAGGATCATCCATAATGGCCGCTTTAATAACCCCTCTGACAAAGTCAGAGTGTATTTCTACCAGTGCGATAGGCAGCGTCCTGGGCGCATCACTCTTAAAAACTCCACTAAGTTTGACGGTTTCCTCTGTCTCCTGACCTGGTTTGACTAGGTGTCTAGCAACAATACAACTAAAACTTAATCCAGTGTCAAAGAGACAAGTGGTTGAGGTACCATTCAAAATTACAGTTCCTCGAGTTGAGGGTCGGTCCCCCTCAGGTTGAGAATCACTGACATTGACTCTACCTTTTGAGGCTGTATGCAAACATCCAACGCGGTTAGGCCCGGTCTGCTTGCCCTGATCAGACGTTCCTGGTGTAGGGGTCTTTCCTTGACCTTGGTGGCCGCGCTGCCACGTAGGCTTGGTGGGTTGATCAGAATTGTTGTTGGGGGGGGGGGGGGTATCGGGTTTTGTAGAATTTCGATTTTTCCTGGGGAGGTCTCTGGGTATTATTTTCTCGTTGGTTATAATTCTGAGAGGAATTAGAAGAATAGGATGACTGCTCTAGATTTTGTTTTCGAGATGGCTCATCTGTGGGTTTACGTTTAGTGCTGGGAAGTTCGGCCATTGCATTGGTATAGCGTTCGGCCTTATTGAGGATGTCCTCAAGCCTGACTGCGCCCTGTTCAGCCAAAAATCTACGGGTTTCGTTTGACAAAGTTGCCTTTATCTGTTCCACAAGAACAAGTTCAAGTAGTCCCTCATATGTAAGAGGTAGGTCAGATAATTCAATGCACTTTGTCAAATAGCCCGTGAGACGTGAAGAGAATTGTGGGAATGTTTCCGTGCTCTCTTTTCGGCTGTTCCTGAACATTTGCAGGAATTTTCGGGCGGTCATCTCAAACCGTTCTAGCAAGGCCTTTTTCAGCATGTCGTAATCATGTTGGTTGGTTCCCAGCTTCGTGTACACGTCATAAGCATTAGCTTTTAGTGACGTTGAGAGCTTAAGTGCCCAGCGGGAACTCTCTAACCCATACAGATTCGCGAGCCTTTCGAATTTTTCTAGGTAGCTGTCAATTTTTCATTAGGGCTGGGAAAAGATTCTAAAGCAAAAGACATCGCCGCTAATTGGGCAGAATGAGTGCTGGAGAGGTCCATTGACTGAGACTGGGGCGAAGACGGCTCTCCGTTATTCGGAGTAGAGGCGCCCCGACTCTCTAAAGCCTTAAGCGCCAGTTCATGTTGTCTTTCTCGCTTTCTCTCTCTTTCCCTGCGAGCTTCCATCTCTGCCTCAATTTTCTTCTGCTCCAATTGACGATCGTCCGCTTCTTTCTTCCTAGCTTCTGCCCTCTCTTCTCTCTCTTTTTCTTCCTTCCTCTCAGCTTCTGCTCTTTGTTTCTCTTCCTTCCTCTCTGCTTCTGCTCTTTGTTGCTGCTCGTCATATATTTCCAATTCCTGGTTTGTCACAGTATAATATCTACACTTTCATGACATTATCCTCTAAGCTCGTATCAAACTGCGAGAGGTCACACAATCAACATACTTATAAACGCCATTCACAAAGCGTACACGAAGGCGTGCTGACAATCTCCCTTTTTAATAATAACAATGAAACACGTAGGAATTCAATAATAATAGCAATACATTGTCAGCAATAACCATATGACTGGATCAACAAGTCCTACTACCACTAGACTATACAACAATGCTGTACAACAGCCAGCAACCATAAAGAGAGCACGATTAATATGCAATGCGGCTTCTAAAGCCGGCCAACTGACATCTTTCTCTGTCAGGCTTCCTGTTCACTCCATTCCATTGCACCCCTTTGCACCATTTTCTTTGAAAGCTGATGTGCGCACCAAAATATATGTTTATTCCACCAAAGTCCATGTGCGCAACAAAAGATATTATGTGACATCTACCCCCTTCCCCAGAAAAGAAAAAGGAGTTTTCTTCTCTCTGAGAGTAGTAGATTGCACACCAAACAACAAAATATGAGACAAGTTCAACCCAAAAAAAAACAATTTTACACTGGTGTACGTAGACGTCGTGCCTACGAACACATATATCTCATGTCCCAAAAATTACAATCTAGACAGAGCATCTGCCACGACATTAAGTCTACCCTATAATGGGATAATTGTGAACTGGAACTGTTGTAGCAACAAGGCCCAACGAGTCAACCGTGAGCTTGTCGACTTCGAAGATTTCAAAAACAGTAGAGGTCGATGATCTGTCTGAAGTATAAACTGGGACCCTATCAAGTAACGGGACAGTTTTGACACTGCCCATACTATAGTCAGACATTCTCTTTCGATTGTTGAGTACCTGGTCTCTGCCGGTAACAGTTTCCGACTAACATACATCACAGGATGTAGTGTACCCTCGTGGTCTTGCATAAGACATGCGCCAATTCCCACAGATGACGCGTCAGTCCGCAGTATAAAAGGTTTGCTCAAATCAGGCAAAAGAAGGATTGGTCGTCTGGAAAATAACACCTTAATTTTTGATAATGCTTTCTCGCATTCTGCCGACCATACAACCCTGTTAGGCATCCCTTTACTAGTAAGAGAGGTTAAAGCATCAGAAATTGTAGAAAATTGAGGGATGAATTTGCGATAAAAATTGACAAGTCCCATCAGGCTTCTGACCTGCTTCTTAGTCCTAGGTGCCTGTAGTTCTAAAATTTTTGTAACCGTGCCAGTCTCGGGTTTTAATAGATTATTACCTACGATAAACCCCAAAAAACTCAACTCACTAAAACCGATACAAATCTTACTAGGGCGTGCCGTTAAACCATGCTTACGTAAACAACGCAACAGGGAAGACAACCCCGACATATGCTGTTCCCATGTTTCATGGAACAGGCAGATGTCATCGATGTACGTAATCACATCCGTACGATGACCTAGTAACTTTCTCATCATTCTGACGAAAGTTGCGGGTGCATTAAGTAGCCCGAAACACATAAAATTAAGCTGAAATAAACCCTTTGGGGTGGAAAATGCCGTCAAAGGTTTAGCCGACTCGACAAGAGGAACCTGCCAGTATCCCCTAGATAAATCCAGTTTACTAAAAAACCTGGCATGGGAAAGTTGCGTAAGGAGGTCCTCTTGGTTCGGTATTGGCTCAGCGTCAATCACAGTGACACTATTTAATTTACGGAAGTCGATGCAGACATGCAAGGATCCATTTTTCTTTTGTACCACGACCATAGGGAAGGAGTAAGTAGACTCCGATGGAGAAATGATCCCCAACCGTAACATGTCATCTAGTTCTTTTTCAATCGCCGACTAGAAATGTAATGGCTGCGGATACGGCTTTACCCTGATCGGTTGGTCGTCCGTCAGGATGATATTGTGGCAGATCAAATCGGTACGTCCCGGCAAATCAGTGAGAACATCCTTAAACTCTCTAATGACCGATCGTGCCTCCGATTTCTGTGTTATCGTTAGGTCGTTACATATCTGCACATTCTCCCAAGACTCAGAAGGAGCAAGGGGAACGAGAGACAGCTGGAGATTAATATCATCTCCCATGTCACCCAATTCATTAATGACCACAGAACATGCCATCTTCGGGGTCTCCCCAGACAACCTAGTGTCCACCCCTTTTAGAGCCTCTGGCCGTTCCATATAAGGTTTTAACATATTAATGTGGAATACCTTCTCCTTGTTCCGAACCTGGATTAAATAATCAACATCCGTTACCTTCTTAAGCACCCTAAACGGCCCCTGCCATGTAATGCTCAAACGGTCTTCCTTTGATGGAAGAAGAAGCCATACCTCTTCACCGGGAACCAAGAGCAGTAGTTTTGATCCGCGGTTAGCGTATTGTCGGTACCGCGCCCCCGCCACGGATAAATTATCACGTGCCACGGCACACGCTTTGATAATACGGTCACGCAGGTTTATGACGTATTCGTAACTGGAGACGGAGGACCCACCAGAACGCCCACCAACCAGTATATCTTTCAGAATGTGCATTGGGCCCCTCGGATTCGCCCCGTACAATAGTTCAAATGGGGAGAACCCGGTGCTCTCCTGAGGTGCCTCTCTATAGGCAAATAATACTGCTGGAAGGAATTTATCCCATTCTTGGGGAAATTCAGCAGTGACCTTGGCCAACATATCCTTCAATGCACCATTAAAACGTTCACATACCCTGTTTGACTGGGGATGATAAGGGCTGGTGAACGATTGGGCAATGCCCAACACTTTAGTGATCTCGGCCATTTCCTTAGAAATGAATTGACGTCCCCTATCTGACAGTATCACCTCGGGAAACCCAAACCTACTGAACAACATCTGCAACGCATCCGCCACAGCCTAAGAGGTGATAGTCCTCATTGGCACAGCCTCGGGCCATCTTGTGCACAGATCCACCATTGTCAGAATAAAACGAAAGCCTCTATCTGATGCAACAGAAAGAGGACCAACGATATCGATTGCAACTTTCTGGAAGGGGCGAACCGACAAATCAACAACCTGCAACGGAGCCTTCGGTAATTTGCCTTTATGTGTCACTGGCTGACATACCCTGCAAGACCTGCAGTATACCTTAATGTCTTTGTTGTATGCCGGCCAATAGAATTGTGACAGAACCCTATGGCAAGTTCCTGCAACCCCCATATGTCCAGCAAACGGTGAATCGTGTGCCACCTGCAACACCTTTGATCTAAAGGCGACAGGCACAACCACCTGGCGCTTGAATTCGAATTGGCTGAAAAAGCATCTGGTAAGAACATCATTTTTCAACTCAAACCAGTAACGTGCCGACTTCGTGCACTTTACATCACCATTTTGGGCCAAAATGTAACATTTCTGCAATGTTCCATCAGCTCGCTGCTGCTGGACAAAGTCCGATGCTGGTACATCGGGACTCGTGGAGGCAATACATGGGACCGCGTTAGATGTCGGTAGTTCCCGCTGTATCGCCAATGAATTGTCGTCTGATCTGGTCTGCGCCCTTGTGACCACCACATTTGCCACAACTGACCGTTCGACCTGCCATTTTGTGATGTCGGCCTGAGTACAGGCACGAACACCATGCACGTTCCCTATAATCAAATCGACCACTGGAGCCTCAAGAACACACGCCTGCACCCGACCAGAAATAAAGGGTGTATCCACCTCTATAATGGCTAGGGGGTAATATTCAACATTTCCCCCAAATGTCACGCATCCGACAGTCTTACCAATAAGGCACGATTCGTCAATACATGATCGGCGCACTCCTATCGTAGTGCATCCTGTGTCCCTCAACACAGACACCAACTGGTTCTGAACCATGCCCTGGTGTAACTCTAAGCTTCCGCTCCCATCAAGAGAAGAGAGGCAAGGCAGAGTATGACCACAAATTAGTAATGGTCTGCCATCAGGTTCAAACAAAGACCTACATCCTTCGCAATCTTCGTTATTAAAGGTTTTCAGAACGCATGCAGCATTAGCCTTTTCTGAATTATTTGGACAGACTCTTGCAGCATGTCCCCTTCCGTCACACGCACCACATCGAAGCTGACCACCATCATCTTTTGTAGGACTACCCTTTGGTGAATTGGGATGTTCTTGCTCCCGTTTGTCATCCCTATCATTCCTTTTACTCGGACCACTTCTTCTATACCAGCGATGATCGGGATCGCTAGTAGTGTCTATTCGGACCTGCCTCCGAGTAGACCTGTCATGTCTATCTCCCGTGTATCTAAACGGAGATCTATCCTGACGGTAGAACGATTGTTTTTTCGGAGATCTGTATCCCTTAAAATTATCATAGTTCCCATGAGATCCATGCCCACTAGAGTATTGCCGATCAAACCTTCTCCTGGCAAACCTGTCCGCACTCTTGGACCGATGCTGCCGGAAAGGTTTCCCAATAACCTTGCCAACACATGTAGCGAAAGGCTCAGGGACAAATGACTTGTGAATTGTCTTACCAGGGTGAGCGGTAACGTACTGCCGCCCCAACTCTGACATAGCAGTAATGTCTCTGGGTTTGCGTTCTTGAAAAAATGCAACCATGTCAGAACAACATGAGGACAACACCTTGTCCCGCAACATGAGATCAAAGAGTCCATCAAAATCCCTAGTTATTCCCTCCAGCTCTGTCCATCTATTAAGGAGAAGTTTAATTTTGGTGACAAAAGAGCCGAAATCTTGGTCGGCACTAGCCATCGCATCTCTGAAACGAGAGCGATACCCTTCAGCTGTCAGCTTAAATTCTCTCAGCAATGTTGCCTTTACGGTATCATAATTAGTTCTGTCAGCCACAGGCAAACTATATACGGTGTTTAAAGCAGAGCCGGAAAGCAATGCAGATAAAAGTGAAGGCCATTCCTCCTTCCTTGCCCTCCAGGCAAGAGCCGCTGATTCAAATCTCTCTAAACAGAAGTCCATGCTATCTACTTCCTCCCGAAAATTCGGTAATCGTAGCCTATAAGGGCGAGCTGGCTCCCTAGAAGTCGAACTAGGATTGCCAGCATCAAGCTCCAACTTTTTTATATCAATTTCCTTGTCCGCCTCAATCTTCATTTTTTCTAACTCCATCCGTGTTAGATCTGTCTCAATTTTTTTATTTTCTGTATCTGCTTGAATCTGTCTCAGTTCTCTATCTGCTTCAATCTGTTTCAGTACTTTATCTGCTTCAATCTGTCTCAGTTTCTTATCCTTATCTGCTTCAATCTGTTTCAGTTCTCTATCTGCTTCAATCTGTTTCAGTTCTTTATCTGCTTCAATCTGTTTCAGTTCTTTATCTGCTTCAATCTTCAATTTTTGTAGTTGACGCTCCTCATAGCGTTCTCGTCTGTCATCTTCTTGTTTTTTCTGTAACTCATACTCTTTGTGTTCGGCCTTTGCCCACTCAAGCAAAGAATCCCCCGACTTTCCTGTCTTCTCTCCAATTTCTATAAAATCCTTAAGGCTAGACATAGTATAGATCTATGTGCAATACAAATGCGGTGGCAAGCTAAGAAATAAGTAAAGGTATGAAGGTTCCCAATTCCTCAAATTGTACCCATACCACTACAAAATTAATAATAAATATATTGTTGCACAAGACCAATATATATTTGCAGACGATGGGTACGATGTACCTGCAGTCACGAATACACCTGATTAAAAAAACAAGCAGGTGAAAATACAGTATGACAAGACAGTTCCAAATAAGGGATCCGATGAAACGAATCCTTGCTTGTCTATACCCAATCAATGTCAAGATACAATGACATAAATCTCAAGCTCACACAGTGGTAGCTTTAGACAAGGACATCTGCATAATGGCTAAAAAAAATGATGTCCGTCTCTTATTTCACCAATGCGTGATTTTACAAATACATATCATATACAAAGGAAATCCAAAAATTCATATACTATGAACAGTACATACAATGATGAGACACGAACTCACTTGACAAACAAACACCAACAGTACGATAAGAAAGTGATGACAGATATGAGATAGAAACACATAAGTATATACAAACCGTACTGTTAACAAACGAGAACAAGGAGATTGTCAATATAACTTATGTACAAGATAGCAAGAAGAAAACAGGAGAATACGACAGCAAAACATGACGAAAAAGAATACTTGCAAAAATATGACACTATGCATACAAACAAGACAATCACCGCTAAAACACTGAAAATGTGCACGGTCAGTTATGCTGGACAGTCAACAGGGTCAACTCTCTGTGCCTGTACCCCACTGCAACACTGACAGTGTTACTGCCTAAAGAAATCAGTTCAACATAATCCCTTTCCCATAAGGAAAAAAAAATCTGTTAAACACGCCACCAATACTACACTTAAAACCAATGCATTACAATAATAAGACAACAAAGACGGCACGAAAACCAGTAGTGGACGGTGAAGCGACGAGGTCTGTAGCAAGGCAATATCAAAAGGCAGAAAGAAGTCACACAAATAATTGAAATATGTAAAACAAATGAAATTGCAAATGAAAGTATCAGAGACAATGAAAAGAACAGATAATAAAATAGTAACAGAAAAGCATCATTGCAAATACCAGCATATGGAGAAATGAGCTAAACGAAAAAAAAAATTCAAATGGATGAGCAGAGTAGACCAGTAATTAAAAACATGACGATAAGGGAAACACATAAAATAAAATGACGTCAAAAAAGAAAGTAGAACAGCAAGAGAAAAGAAAACAAGAAATATAACTAAATTTATGACTGTCTTTCTGTAAACTGAATCCTCAAATTTCCAATCCCAGCTCCTCAATCGAATGATGATAATGAATCACGAGACAAAAGCACGAATAGTATCAACAAATGTTAGTGCTACAATCAGTTACGCTTAGTGCACTCTGCACTGTCCGGTTGCGGCAAAATGTTCTGAACAAATTCAAAACCAAGATCCACAATCGGCGTCAGTTATTCTCGTAGCTGAAGCCTTGAAACCACCAATGGATGTAGTAATAAGAAAATACATCAATGTTCAGTATTTCCCATTCCGTTCCGCTCTCAAAAATCCACACCAATGTAACTGGCCTTCTCATGTCTGTGTCCAAGAAAGGCTATACCAGCATAATAAATGATAACTGGTAAACTCAGCGACGTCCAGAAATTATCATTCGTTATCGAACCATAGCTGCAGGAAGAAACGACATAAAGTCCATCAGCAAGACGTCACGTCTTTTATCAGCTGCGTAACATAGACCATTGCATCAGAAAAGTGTCATGGTCGTATCCACCATTCACGTACAATT
This sequence comes from Oreohelix idahoensis, assembly GCA_024509875.1. NCBI lineage: Eukaryota > Metazoa > Mollusca > Gastropoda > Stylommatophora > Oreohelicidae > Oreohelix > Oreohelix idahoensis. Next base: position 266,750 of record JAMPIV010004058.1, read on the forward strand.
AATCAGTACGACTACAATGTTCTGTCTTATCCAACGATATATATCAGCATCAGCATTCACGAATAATGCTGCTCGGCAAATCACGTATAGTTCCTCATCACGAACAGTTTCTCAGCACGACAATGATAGTCGGTAGTATTCATAAACGAGTTAAATTTTCATGCGGACAAAAGGTCACTGCAGCAGCGTCGCGCAATAAGCATGCACAGGCAAGGCAACGTATTCACGGTAGAGGCGAGCTGTAAGATGTGTACTGGCAGGTACGCACGTGTAGTATCCACATAATTTGTTGTACCACAAATCTCAAAGTAGGCGACGTCTTCGTGCTCTCAGCAGGTAGGCCACCAATGGACAACCGATAATCCAAAAATCAGCAGGCAACTGCAACGACCGACAAATTTAAAACATCTTCGCCTACGCCTGGAAGGAACTAAAACCTCCTATTTTCCACCACAATTACGATAGACCCACAATTAGCTCTCCAAATCACTGACAATGGAACTAATCCAACAATAAGACGGCGTCGTCGTCGCCCCAGCCAGACAGGAACTCCTTAAACATTAGCTTCATAGTCTTCAAACTGCGCAATGAGTCCATGCACGAAATTGTAGCTTGTTTTCGCCGACAACAAACCCATTGCAAAATGTCCTCATCAGAAAAAACAATCGCACATATAATGGGATGCAACCCAATCGCCAACAAAAGCCTCGACAACTGTAAACTTGCTATGAGGGAGCCCGTAATAAGATCAATACCACAAATATCCAGATACCAGCAGTCACTAACAAAGTGGAACGCTAAAATACATCTGTATAGAGGACCACAGCCCCCAAAAATATGTCACAGTATAATATCTACACTTTCATGACATTGTCCTCTAAGCTCGTATCAAACTGCGAGAGGTCACACAATCAACATACTTATAAACGCCATTCACAAAGCGTACACGAAGGCGTGCTGACAATCTCCATTTTTAATAATAACAATGAAACACGTAGGAATTCAATAATAATAGCAATACATTGTCAGCAATAACCATATGACTGGATCAACAAGTCCTACTACCACTAGACTATACAGCAATGCTGTACAACAGCCAGCAACCATAAAGAGAGCACGATTAATATGCAATGCGGCTTCTAAAGCCGGCCAACTGACATCTTTCTCTGTCAGGCTTCCTGTTCACTCCATTCCATTGCACCCCTTTGCACCATTTTCTTTGAAAGCTGATGTGCGCACCAAAATATATGTTTATTCCACCAAAGTCCATGTGCGCAACAAAAGATATTATGTGACATGGTTGATAAACAGATTCGCCGCTTCTGCGTCTAAGCCTGCCTCTTTCGCTTCCAGCCTCAGAATGGATCTCATCTGTATCCTCTCTGCCATTGTTAAAGAATAAGATGTAGTATGACTAGAGAATAGTACGAAAGAACAAGAAGGGAAAATAATTCAAAGCCGCTACGAGAAAAAACGAAAGTAAAAAACAATTTACTTAATGACCTCGTGTGTTAACTTATCGCCGCTATTATTGTCACTTAAGACTTTTAACGCAAGCAACTATGCCAATTAAATTAGTAAGTTACACTAGAAAAAAAAATCTACTATTACTAACAGTAGAGAAATATTTATATTAAAACAATTTAAAAGAAAAAAAAAATTTTTTTTTCCCAGAAAATGTTAATTGTCTAACAACAAACTCCGTCCCTGAAGACAATTTTGAGATGAGACGTAGTTAACTTAATTTTTTTTTTAAATCAGAACAATCCGTCTTTAGCTTAGCTCAACTCAAACGCTTCAAAACCTTTAGTGATTGTAAAACAATCACGCAGTCCCAGCAATTTTATAACCAAAAAATTTCAATTCCCTCTGCCAGAGAATACAAAGGTGACAAATCTTTTATAATCACTAACTGCCTGCTCCTGTGGAAAAAAACAAACCTGTCATAATTATTGTGTGGTCGGCCCAAATACTGAACGGCTTGGTCTAGGGGAAGTAATTACTTTTAAAGATTTTACCCTACTTCACAAAGACAATCAACCACACTCTATTTTAACTAGGTTCAGAATCTCGAACGAGCTAACCATATATTGTCGTAAATTTTATCTGAGAGGGTGCTGATGGATATTGGTCCCTTTAGAGTGTAGAGGAATATTGAAGGCTCTGTGAGAATAAGGATTTAGGAGAATGAGGTAGTAGATTCCCAAGCGCTGGGAAGAGCAAGGACAGTCTCTTATTACGACAATATCTGTTTCTCACAGACTATTCCTATCTCTCTTCTGAACAAACAATTGTTTGTCAGTTCCAGTCGCTCAGGCGCACTCACCGATTTGGTGATTCTGTCGCACAACGTACATGAATACAGCCTACACAGATGGAAATGTTTGGAGTTTTGGGCCAGCCGACAACCAACACAAATAAAGATTAATACCTTTATTATCATAAAGCAGTCACAAATAATTATACATTTACAGTCAAAATTCAAAGGTTACAGAATACAAATATGACAAGGGAAGAGGGGGGTTTGAGGAGAAATATCCCATCCACCGTTTCCCGTTTGTATTTACTAACAGACAAGACCCGGTCCAAAAGACAAGAAAAGGGGGGGGGGGGGGTGATCAGAGATAGGCAATTTAACCCACTGGTAAATTTATTACTCTGAGGCAAGGGGTTACAGTAAAGGGGGGGGGGGGGGTAGAGGAAAAGCTAGGGTTCTCAAATGTCTCCCTTTAATCATACAAATTTTACGGGAGGGGGGAATGAACACAGTTACACAATCCCGCTAGGAGAAATCCCGTACAAGGAATATAATGCACCTTAATACTAGGTCGAACTAATTAAAAGGGTAAAGAAAAGATTAAATCTCCTTTCATTAAAAAAAACACATTAGCGCTGGCCATCCCACAAACACACACGCAGACTTACCAAAATGGTGAATTCTGGCACTCTAGGAATCATTTACCAGAGCAGCTAATACCGTGGAATAATGGACTGGTCCTCTTATTTCTTCCGTGTCAGGCCCCAGATTTAACGAGGTAACAAATAGTCTCAAAAATCGCCAGACGGTGAAGCGTAAAGGCTACTGTTGGTTTAGGTAAAGTTTCTAATTAATGGCACAGGCACTTGGCTAGGCGTGAGGTATGGTGTGGTTCCTAAAATTGGCACAGCTGGTGGAGATAACTTTCTTTTTCCGTAATGTCACAAGTTAAAAAAAAACACTGAGGTAAGTTCTTCTTCGGGGGGTGTGTAAAATCCACTGAATATACTTGACAGACAGTGTTCAGGTAGATCTATTTTTTTTCTTCACAAATAGGGCAGTGAATAAAATATGTTCTGCTTCCAGTTTTACTTTTAAAGACTATATGAACTAGTATTTTAAAAGTGTTTCTTGGGTGGCTTTATTCTCAGTTAAATTCAGAGGAGCGGGGCCCATTACAGGTCGCCACAAGTTTAGCTTTAAAAAAGTTCATATGTTACTGGAGTTATCGAATTGAGTTGGCAGAACTCTGTATATAATTAATAATTTCTGGGATGCAGGTTGAATGATCGTTCTGAATGAAAGATAATCAAAACAAGAAATGCATTACAAATCATATTATAATCTGACACGCGATAAATTACAGTTAGCCTATTTACTTTATTAGCGTCGTCAATTAACAAATCAGGAAAACTCCCCGTGAGTTAAAATAATTAAAAGCACATCTATCTATACAGAACTAAACTGGATTTACTGGTTATAATTCCTTTTAACGTCTGCAAAATTAATTTACGCGTCAAGTGTATTAGGAAATACTTTAAGGTGTAACATTAGTTTGCACTAGAACTTTGAAAATGGGTTTATTTAATTAGTTTAAATTTCCACCACAATCCAATGAAATAAATTGAAATAACTAGACCACTGATCACTCGAAGCTAATGTATAAATTACCGTCTGCGCAGAAAGAATACACTCCAATAGTCAACGAAGGTAGATGAAATCTAGCAGGAATCCGACTATGCTAGTGAAACTAGGATTCTGTCAGAACGAACGATAAAATGCAGTTTTCGGAGTTCTTTATTTATACTTCTCCAATGTAACTTAAATAGGACGTGTTAGGTTTTCACACTTTTCTTGAAGTCGAGCAGAATCCGAGGTACCTCGCCGTTGTGTTAACCGCTGCGATTCCTCCGTTTCTCCCGGTCTACCGATTTTCTTCGTCTCAGGCTGCTCGCATGAGAGTGCGAAAAATTTCTCGAGAAGCTAACTACGTTAGCTGGGAGTTCCCTGATTTCTTTAGATCGTATACCGCCCCACGTTGAATTCTGAAGATCAGCCTGGCTTTGATGGTACCGCTGTTCTGAGAAGCTTTGGCAACTCCCACCAGGCGGGGTGACAGCCAGGTAAGAAATTGAACTGCTGTTACTTGCTCTAGAAACAGGAGTGAGTCTCTGGCCACGTCCTCTTTTGGGACGGCGTTAAGGAAAAGATTGCTATAAATCGTTCTCAGAGATGGTTGAGGGCGTGATTTAACCTCCCATCAAAGGCCATGCGATCTCAAAAGTTCACAGAAGATAGCAGGCTACATATTAATGATCCAGCGTGTAAAATTCTCGTGGAAATGCTGCATGCAGGTTAAAGTTACAACAGATGATCAGGGGTTCTAAAGTTATGAGAGGCCAATATTCTGTTGTCATCCATCGATTCAGGGAAATTCATTTGTCATACTTAGCCGTACGTCACAGATGACTAAAAGCAGTTTTAGGGTTGGGGAAATTTTTGACTAGCCATATCCCTCAGATATTTCAAACCTCGGTATACTCAGCATTAATGGTATATTTTCCACATTCCCAGCAAATTACCACGAGCTAGCCTACACAGATTCGCTTTATTAATGAACTGCGTCAGATAGGAAAGTGATCTTTTCATTGATGTGAAGTTAACGTTCTGTAAAATATCACTTAGTTTTAGTTCTATACCACAATGTCGGTGAAATGAGCGGCTGTTGACCTGTTTGGGATGTCAGGTATTGGTAGTACCTCTGGTTAAGAAGCTGTCATGCCCTTTTCAGGGCAGCTCGGCCACCTTTGGTCCAAACCTGGCATTCAGCTCTCACCTGTGGCTCCTCGTAGCTGTCAGCATGCGACAGCGGCCACCCCCCGGGAAACGGCTTTGACAGGCCGGCTAAACTAGGTGAGGGTAGTCGACTGGTTATAAACCTTCGGTGAGTTAGGGTCTGCCTACCCATGCATGCGAAGACTGGATTCGGTAGAGTGCGCGGAAGAAACCATCTGTTGGTTCAACGGGCATGACGGCGATTACCAGCAACGCGCTGTGGAGCGTAAGGAGCATGGCGAGGCATGTAGAAAGCCATGGTCATCCACTGCACCTGACTTCATCTCCAGTCGTCTTGACTTGTCTTGCCACTGGATTAAGATGGACCCAGGCGAGAGAGTGAGGTCGACGAATTGCGCAACTCTTCCTCACTTTAAACCAAATCACTGCGCAAGTCACTCTTTCATCCACTCATCCACTCATCCATCCACTCACAACAAGTCCTGTGGCGATGGGCGAGCGGCGAAGCGGCAGGCGTGGGTGCGCTGGCAGTCGTAGTCGCAGACCTACACACAGGCGGCTCAGGCCATATGGTCGTCTTCCACTGATCGGAGCAGCAGTGGGATTCGGCAGCCCCCTGAGTGACTGAGCAGCCCTCTTTAGGAAAGCACTGCTCACCTCCATGGCATGAGGAAGGGGCTAGAAAAGGTGCCCTAAACATTGCCTGCTCCACCATTACCTAACCAGCTTACCGCGGTTGGTGGGTACCCTACTTCAGCGGGCGACACATAAGAAAAAGAAAGGACAGATTTTTCCCCCTCATTCTAGGCGCATGGAATGTGCGCACTCTACTCGACAAAGACTTTAACACAAACAGACCCGAGAGGCGAACTGCCCTGATAGGGAGAGAACTGGCCAGATACAACATTGACATAGCAGCACTGAGTGAAACTCGACTTGCAGGCGAGGGCCAACTTTGCGAAAAGGGTGCAGGTTATACATTCTATTGGAGCGGAAGAGGCACTGAAGAAAGACGAGAAGCAGGGGTTGGATTTGCAATCAAAACAGCAATTATTGGCAAGCTAGCGGAGCCCCCAAAGGGAATAAATGACCGACTCATGACGGTCAAGATCCCGCTGCTTTATGAAAGGAAACATGCCACCATCATTAGCGCGTATGCACCAACTATGACAAACCAGGATGACGTCAAGGATAAGTTTTACGAAGAACTACATGCAGTCATTGCATCAGTTCCCAAAGCAGATAAGCTTATTATTCTTGGTGACTTTAATGCAAGAGTAGGCTCAGATAACATCTCCTGGAATGGCACTATCGGAAAGTATGGCGTGGGTCGCTGTAACAGCAATGGACTTCTTCTCCTCCAGACTTGCGCAGAACATACCTCCTTGTCACCAACACCATTTTTCGACTTCCTATCCGCAACAGGACCTCCTGGATGCACCCTCGCTCGAAGCATTGGCACCTAATTGACTATGTAATTGTTAGGAAGAAGGACAGGCAAGATGTCCGGGTGACCAAGTCCATGTGTGGTGCCGAATGCTGGACTGATCATCGCCTCATTGTGTCTAAACTTAAAATTCGTATCCAACCTGCCAGGCGCCCTCAGGGAAAGAAAACTCAAAAAAGGCTGGATATTACCAAACTAAAGAAGACAAAAATTAAACAGTCATTCACTGACACCCTAGAAGACCGTCTCAAATCTATCTCGTTAGACGGCCAAAGTGCGGAAACAAATTGGACAGCCCTAAGCGAGCAGATCTACAACACTGCTACAGAGGTCCTGGGTCCCGCCATCAAGAAACAAAATGACTGGTTTGATGAGAACTCAGATGATATAAAGAAGATGTTGGCTGAGAAACACCATCTCCATAAAGCATATTTAAATGATCCAAAATCTACATCCAAGAAAGACGCTTTCAACAACATGCGTAGAATCGTCCAACATAAACTACGCCAGATGCGGGATTCATGGCTGAGTAATAAAGCAGATGAGCTCCAAGGCTTTGCTGACAGCCATGACTTGAAAAATTTTTACCATGCACTCAAAGCGGTCTATGGTCCAACATCATCAGGATCATTTCCCCTCCTTAATGCAGATGGAAAAACACTAATTACAGACAAGGAAAAAATTCTCCAACGCTGGGTCGAACACTTTAATAATATTCTGAACCAGCCATCATCTATTAACGATGAAGTCATCAACCGACTGCCCCAAATTCCTATAAATGAAGCACTAGATGATATACCGACTTTGGAGGAGACTCAAAAAGCGATTCGTCAACTTTCTAGTGGAAAGGCCCCCGGCTCCGATTCAATTCCTGTTGAGGTCTATAAAGATGGCGGTACAGTTCTGATAGAGAAACTTCACATGATCTTCCAGCAAATGTGGCAGAGTGAAACCATCCCACACAATCTCAAGGATGCGTCAATTATACACCTTTATAAACGTAAAGGTAATCGCCAAGACTGTAACAATCATCGAGGCATCTCACTACTATCAATCGCTGGGAAGATATTTGCCAGAATCCTTCTTAATCGCCTTACGGCTCATCTTGACAAAGGTCTTCTACCTGAAAGTCAGTGTGGATTCCGGAAAGAACGTGGAACCACCGATATGGTGTTCGCTGCAGGATAGCTTCAAGAAAAATGCCAAGAACAGCACTGTGACCTGTACACAGCTTTCATCGACTTGACAAAGGCGTTCGACACGGTCAGTAGAGAGGGTCTATGGAAGATCATGGCAAAATACGGCTGCCCAAAGAAATTATCTCAATAGTGCAGCAGCTGCATGATGGAATGCAGGCTAGAGTTCAGGAAAACGGTGAGCTATCGGAGCCTTTCCCAGTCTCAAATGGAGTTAAACAAGGGTGTGTACTTGCACCGACTCTTTTCAGTATCATGTTTTCTGCTATGCTGACTGATGCTTTCAGAGACGGGGACACAGGAATCGACATCAGATATCGTATTGATGGAAAATTGTTTAACCTTAGGAGGCTTCAAGCAAAAACCAAGGTGTTACGTACATTTATTACCTAAGGGGTAGTCTTCGGTCCTGCCAAATGTACGCACCAGTCTTGATATAGTTATATTATTTGTGCGGTCGAATGATTCGCGCACTGACGTGCACGAAGCAGTGAGTGTTGCTTTGGGACGCACGGGTAACCTAGTGGAGTAGTTTCTGACGTCATGATTTGAAGGGCAACATGGAACTTGTTTATGTCCATGATTGTTATATTATATTTGTATTCAATGGCATGTTTATGGAAAGCCATTTATTCTAGTGATCTGTATTGGTCTTCAGGTCGAAACCAATAGCAGCAATGTCACGTAAGTTATCGCCCCACTTCTTATTTAAAGCTGTATTATAAGGCCGCTCTAATACTAGTCTAGCGGGAAGATGTTATTCCTAGAATGGATCTACAGAGTCGTTTGCCTTTAGGATTTGTATCGTAGAAGAAGGATTCCTACAAGTGGAAGAAGTTATTGATTACCTTATGCACATGTTTTAATATGCTGTTACAACAATGCCAGAAGCGTGGCATAGAATGGGAGAGGTTAGCCAACTGGAATCTCTAACCTGTTCGTATTATCGTGTATGACTTTGTTTGAAACTATATGCTATCTAACGTTATGTTTTGGAGAACGTATGGGATTGTGAAGTATGATATGGAAGATTTTATCCTGGAGTATGAATACGTTACCATGATAGACGTCCTTGAGAGAAGGTCAACGGACTTGAATGAGAAGAATATTATACGGTAACAGTTTGTGATCCTTAGTCACTTGAGTCAGAGGACTTTATGGTAGAGAATCTTCAGGAACTTTAAAAGTAATTACCATTATGCTGATGTATGATCTTTGCGCCTGTGACGATGTTAGTCTTGTCCACTCCGTCTGTGTCATGTTGAATAAAATCGATGTACAGTCATCACCGACTTATGTACTGCCAGTACTTGCCCAGTTCACTACTTGTTGAAGTTCGTTGGAAGAATATTGTTGACATTCGTTCATTTTAACCATTCGCGTTTGAAGCTACCTCTTCACCAGTATAAACTGTACTCAACCATAAAACGAACTCAACAGTAATTGGTGCTCCAGTGTGTTTATGAAATCTAGAATTTCACAGGAAACGTACCCTATACAAGTATCAGCAATGGAAAATCTGAACTTTCAAGGCGACAACATCTTGGGATCATCTGAAGATCTGAACTTTCAAGGCGACAACATCTTGGGATCATTTGAAGATCTGAACTTTCAAGGCGACAACATCTTGGGATCATCTCTTTGTCACTATTACGTGCAAGCTGTTTTCTAATACTCAGAACGAAGTATTTTATCCTCACACGTACATACACGGAGACGAGGCACATTGATTTTTTACCTGCACGCGAGTTAAGTATAACGTGTTCTCCTTATACGCTTTATTACTTTTAGCTGTGCCTTCCGTGATATGTCCATATCTATATTTTACATGTTACATGTTATATGTGTTGTATTCTTCGTGGGAGGTTGTGAATGGCGACTTAGGACGGGAAAATACCAGTTTCACCACAGGTCCGTCTTAAGTGTTCTGTAGGACATTATTTTGCAGACTTCCCGCAGTGGAATGTTCCTATGCGTGAGCATAGAAGGATCTTTGGTCCACTGTGTCTGGTAGTCTGTGACACCTGACTGTTTTAGCGGTAGTGTCAAGTTTTAATCGTTGTTTTTGGTAGCTATTTTTACTTGTACCTTAGTTTCAGGATGTATTTTGTATGTGATTATTGTCCGTCTCACCTTTCCTGTCGTTCAGTTTTTTACAAAGCATATGTTTTTACACTGTGGTGTCTATTGTCCTGTTGAATATTTGATCGCAGTTATCATCGTAATTCTTTACGACATTCCATTTTAGTTCCATATATTATTTTCATTGGATTTCTGCGAACGTTTTCATTTGTCCTAATTATCGTGTCGCGTCAGTATTGTGCTATTGTCTGTCACGTTATTGCTTTCACATCATTTCATGTTATAAATTACATTATTAATTATAAATATTATTGCCTATTATATAAATTGATTTTACCGTTCTAGAACAGGAACGAAGACCACTAGTTGTAGTAACACTTTTAAATAGTATTATTACATAATAATATTGAATAATGGCTACCTTAGACTATTTCATTAAGCAAGCAAAAGCTCTTCAGATGGCTCCTGATGAAGCAAAAACATTTGCACTTGCAGAATATAGGAAAGCTCAAGAAATAAAAGCCGAACAGAGAAAGTTAGAAACTTTAAGACTAGAAAAACTTCAATTTGAGGCAGATCAAAAACGGATTGAGTCTGAGGAAAATGAGAAAAAAATGAGATTATCCGCCGAACTAGAAGAGAAACGTGCTGAGGAAGAGGAGAAAAAAATGAGATTAGCCGCTGAATTAGAAGAGAAACGATTTCAGCGAGAGGCAGAACAGAAGCAAAGGGAGGCTGAAGAAAGACTTAAGATTGAGATGGAAAATAAACAAAAAGAAATGGAAGAGAGGAGATTAATAGCTGAACAAAATGTAAAACGACTTCAGCTTGAGATGGAAGAGAATGAAAAAAAACGACAGCATGAATTGAAATTAGCAGAATCAGAATATGAGAGAATTAGGTTAACTCAGGAATCTAATTCTCAGAGAACTTTTGAAAGCCAAACTTCATCCAGACATGATTATTTTAAGGAAATTCACCTTAAATTACCAAAATTTAATCCCCGGTCTGATGACGTGATATTCTTCCTAGATAGGTTTGAGGCCACTTGTGGGTCTTATAACGTGGATAAAGCGCTATACTGTACATATTTATCCAGATTACTTACAGGGGATGCATTAGCAGTTTATCATACCACCAGCATTGGTGAGAAAAATGACTATAATGCTCTTAGAGCGGCACTTCTGCAAAAATTCCAAATGACAGAAGACGAATATCGTTTAAGATTTCATACATTACTACCTCAATCTAGCAGAAATTTCAATGATTTTCTGTCACAGATACGACTAACATTAGAAAGATGGATCGAATTATCCAAAATTGAAAAGTCGTATGAAGGTCTCTTCGATTTACTGATGCGCGATAAGGTACTTTCGTCTGTAAATCCTACATTTCTCGCATTTTTACACGAAAGGAAACCTTTATCAATGAAAAATTTAGAAGAACATGCAAAAAATTTTTGCACTGCTCACCCAACCATGGATCTAAGTAATGCACAGATTAAGAATGAATTGCCTGTTGCTTTTGCAGCACAACAAAACAATTTTTCACGCAATCGTTCTTTTAGTGCTGATAGGTATGTCAATAAGGGAAATAATTACAATTTTAACAATGATAACTTTTACAAAGGGAAGCAATTTCAACAATCTGCTCCATTTAATGTTTCTTGGAACCAAGCTCACAGATCGCAAGATTTTGGTAACAATAATTTTAAAAATAATCAAGGACATTATAATAAACAAAACTGGAGATCAAAATCTCAGGGTCCGCAAAACAGACAAGGTTCTTGGAATAAAAATTTTAAAGAACAGCATAACTTTAATTATACAAATCACCGAACTCATCCAAATTCTAACTCTAGTAGACAAGACAATTATCCCAACTTTAATGACAATAATCAAAATCGATCGCGTCGCAGAGATAGATCGTCAAGTAATACGGTTAGACATTCTAATGTCTCTTTAATTGATACACAGGCTAACATTGAACAGGGTAAAGTAGCTGAAACTCACAATGCTATGTCTTGTTCTCTTGATTGTACCCAGGTGAAAGACTGTCCAGAATGCTCGACTCTTTTCCAGCCTAAGGCGATCACGACGCTGCGTTGCGGACATACCTTGCCTAGTCTACCTGCAGTCTGCACGGCCACTGCTGCGTCAGTACACCAGGGACAGGGCTCTCTTAAGTTTAACAGAGGATTTGTTAACAATATTTCATGCTCTCTTTTATTCGACTCAGGTTGTACCACTGTGGGCGTCCGGACTTCGCTGATCGACCCTAGTTGTGCGACGGGCAGGGTTGTGAAATGTGTGACGTTTGGCGGAACTGTGGAAACATTTCCCACAGCCATTATAACACTTCATACACCATTTTTTTCAGGACAGATCCAGGCTTGTCTTCTTCCAAATCCAATTTGTGATTTAATACTTGGTCGCATACATGGTATTAAAGAGTGTTCACCACAGCAAATTGCTGAATGGGAAGAGCGACATATTCAAACTGCAAATGCAGTAGTGACTAGAGCGCAAGCTACTAATATGTCGCATGATACACCTATTGAACCTACAGTTCATACCACTTGTGATGATGATGCTCCTATTTCACGGGAGTTGTTTGCAACATTGCAAAAGAATGATGATTCATTAAAAAAATTTTTCAGTATGTTAACAAAAAGAATACAAGCAACAAACTTGCAAAATCTAGACATGACTTTATACTTAAAAATGGGATTTTGGTTAGAGTAATACGGGAAAAGGATTCATCCTTATGTTATCAGATCTTAGTCCCATCCTCTATGAGATCTCGTATATTACGACATGCGCATGACTCGCAATGTGCGGGCCATATGGGTTTTTCGCGTACCAAATCCAGAGTGCTTTCGGCATTCTACTGGCCAGGCGTCCATAGGGACATCACTCTCTATTGTCGGTCCTGTTTGATATGTCAGGAAGTTAAGGTACGGGGTCCATTTCATGCGGCTCCTATTCAAGCTGCGGACATCCCGATTAGACCATTTGATAAAATGGCCATTGACATTATTGGTCCGATACTTCCATCTGCTAGAGGGCATACGCATATTCTTACGTGCATTGATATGTGCACTCGTTGGCCTGAGGCCATCCCTCTCAAGAACACTTCATCTGCCAGTGTAGCAGAGGCATTGATGTTAATCTTCTCACGCATTGGTTTTCCACGGAAAATCTTGTCGGATCATGGGGTTCAGTTCATTTCTGAATCCATGTCTCAAGTTATGAAGACATTAGGTATAGACAGATCTCTTAGTTCTATTTATCATCCGATGTCAAATGGGTTAATTGAGCGTCTCAATAGGACACTCAAGCAGTTGTTGGGTAAGATGACTCAAGACCATCCCCAAGACTGGGATCGGGTCCTACCCGCTTGTCTCTTTGCGTATCGCGAAGTACAAAATCAAGCAACGGGGTTTTCTCCATTCCAGCTTGTTTTTGGCATGCAACCACGCGGTCCGATGTCGTTAATCCACGACTTATTGGTTGACGAGAATATTGAAGAGGAAACTCAATCCTCTTATGAGTATGTGATCTCTCTGAGAAAGAGAATCATAGATGCTTGTAGACTAGCTACTGCATCATCTGAACAAGCCAAAGAAAAAGCTCGTCTATTTGCAAACAAGTATAGACGTCTTCGCCAGCTCATACCTGGTGATGAAGCTTTTGTCTTACTACCTGCGCATAACAATCGTCTTTTAATTACCTGGAGAGGTCCTTTCAGGATCATCTCAAGAATATCCGATGTCGACTACATCGTTGATGTTAATGGTAAACATAAAACCTTCCACATTAACATGTTGAAGGAGTATTACTCACGTCCTGATTATCTACAGTCAGTGTTTCAGGCAACTGACGATCCTACACCACCTATTCAACACTATTCTAGTTTGTCAGTCATCCAAGAAGAGGAATCTTCTTTCGATGATGTACAACTACCAATACCAGTTGTACCACTCCATTCCACTGAGAAATGGAATGATGTTACGATCTCATCTACTCTTTCGGCTGATCAACGTCAGCAAGTCTCTAATATTCTACACTCGTATGAGGATGTCCTCACTGACATCCCAGGTCATACGTCAGTCATCCAACATGACATTATTCTGACTGACGATACGCCTATTCGAGTTCGCCCATATCCTATTCCTTTACACTTTCGTGATAAGGTTGATAAGGAATTGGATGAGATGCTCCAATTAAATATAATTGAACCATCTTCATCACCATATTCTTCTTCTATGGTAATCATTAGGAAGAAGGACAACAATATACGTCTTTGCGTAGATTACAGGAAATTAAACAAAGTTACAAAATTCGATGCGGAACCATTACCTCTTTTAGATGACTTATTGGAGAGATTATCTCATGCTACATTCTTTTCGAAATTTGACCTTTCAAAGGGATATTGGCAAGTGCCACTCACTCCTAAAGCAAAGCCATTCACCGCTTTCTCGACACCACGGGGTCTTTTTCAATGGAATTTTATGCCATTCGGGTTAATGAATGCGCCAGCTACCTTTGTACGCATGATGCGCCGCATATTGTCTCATCGTCCCGATGTCATTACTTATATAGATGACATCTGTCTTTTCAGTGACTCTTGGGATGAACATATTCAGGGTTTAAAATCTTTACTTTCTACCTTACGGGATTATAACTTAACAGCGAAACCTTCAAAGGCTTTTGTCGGTTTTCATGACATCTCATTTCTTGGTCACCGTATAGGTCGCGGTTTAATGTATACAGAAGACAGTAACGTCTCTAAAATTTTAAACATCTCAGCACCTAAGACAAAAAAACAAGTGAGGTCGCTCTTAGGACTAATACAGTTCTATTCTAAATTCATCCCTCATTTGTCTACTATAACTGCACCTCTTTCTTCGTTACTAAAAAAGGCACATCTAATGTAATAAAGTGGTCGCAGGATCACCAAACGGCTTTAGACTATATAAAACAATTTTTTTCAAATAAGCCTTTTTTAAGGTTGCCTAACAAAGATCTCACCTTTGTTCTTCGCAGTGATGCTTCTTCCTACGCTATTGCGGCAGTTTTGATGCAGGAATACGGAGGCACCTTATTTCCGGTTATGTACGTATCCAGAAAGCTCACAACGAGCGAGATGAAATATTCCGTTCTGGATAAAGAGCTCCTTGCTCTTGTCTGGGCAATCACTAAACTGGATCGTTATCTCCTCGGATCACACTTTGTGGTGGAGTCTGACCAGAAAGCTCTTACCGCACTGAATACAGGGAACGTTAAGTCATCAAAGTCAGCGCGTTACGCTATAGCGCTTCAACCGTTCCATTTTGAGATACGAGCTATTCCTGGAGTGCAGAATGTGTTCGCAGACTGTCTTTCAAGATGCCCAAGTGAACGTGTCGAAACTAAACCACTTCCAGATGGTGAAACATCCTCACCGAAACATGAATAACTTTGTACATTGTTATTGATACTATATTAACGTTTTCTTAGTACGCGAACATTGGTACTACAGTAACTTTTTATTAATATGGCAACATTGTTAAGAGCTACAAATATACATTTGTTATTCCTATGGAACATATTACACTACATGGCGTGTGCGAGAATATATTTTATCTTGTATGGAACATTCAGTACATCGTCGCGTCTATTACTAACTAGTTACAACTGAACATTGACAATGAGTGATACTGGAATTATTTAGAATATATTGTTAACTAGTTATTTGTTAGTAATTAAGGAATATATAAATTAGATTAATTCAACTTAATCTATTTGATTGATTATAAATCACACATCTACTAACTTTATTAGTTTCTCGCAATACGTGTATTCACGTATCCCACTACATGATATCTCACTTTTAGATAACTAGTCAAACTTACTAGTGTTAGAAAATAGTAAGTGTGTTGCTTCTTAAAGTGTTTAATTATGCTTTGTTTCATTTTGCATGTTGTATTTTAAAATTTCTCTGTTTTATTGATTCTCTTGTCATTGATCATCATCAGTGTTGCTGTTCATTTTCATTTTTGAAATCATATGTTTCAAATTTTTTTTGAAAACTTAGTTGAATTTTATTATCATTTTTTTTTATGGTTTCTTCATTTTCATTTTTCAACTTGTTTTACTTCGAATATTACCACATCGTTCCAAAGTAGGTCGAGTGTGGATGTGTGCTTTAATGCATACTGTCATTTAGTTATATTGATTTCAATTTAATATTCTTTTCTTAATATGATATAACTTTATGCATTTCATATCTTGTTGTAGTTTTGACTCACCTCTCTCGGGTACTTAGTTCGAAAAAAATTAATAGAATTAATTTTTTTAAGGGGAGGTGATAAGGTAGCTGTTACGTACATTTATTACCTAAGGGGGTAGTCTTCGGTCCTGCCAAATGTACGCACCAGTCTTGATATAGTTATATTATTTGTGCGGTCGAATGATTCGCGCACTGACGTGCACGAAGCAGTGAGTGTTGCTTTGGGACGCACGGGTAACCTAGTGGAGTAGTTTCTGACGTCATGATTTGAAGGGCAACATGGAACTTGTTTATGTCCATGATTGTTATATTATATTTGTATTCAATGGCATGTTTATGGAAAGCCATTTATTCTAGTGATCTGTATTGGTCTTCAGGTCGAAACCAATAGCAGCAATGTCACGTAAGTTATCGCCCCACTTCTTATTTAAAGCTGTATTATAAGGCCGCTCTAATACTAGTCTAGCGGGAAGATGTTATTCCTAGAATGGATCTACAGAGTCGTTTGCCTTTAGGATTTGTATCGTAGAAGAAGGATTCCTACGAGTGGAAGAAGTTATTGATTACCTTATGCACATGTTTTAATATGCTGTTACAACAATGCCAGAAGCGTGGCATAGAATGGGAGAGGTTAGCCAACTGGAATCTCTAACCTGTTCGTATTATCGTGTATGACTTTGTTTGAAACTATATGCTATCTAACGTTATGTTTTGGAGAACGTATGGGATTGTGAAGTATGATATGGAAGATTTTATCCTGGAGTATGAATACGTTACCATGATAGACGTCCTTGAGAGAAGGTCAACGGACTTGAATGAGAAGAATATTATACGGTAACAGTTTGTGATCCTTAGTCACTTGAGTCAGAGGACTTTATGGTAGAGAATCTTCAGGAACTTTAAAAGTAATTACCATTATGCTGATGTATGATCTTTGCGCCTGTGACGATGTTAGTCTTGTCCACTCCGTCTGTGTCATGTTGAATAAAATCGATGTACAGTCATCACCGACTTATGTACTGCCAGTACTTGCCCAGTTCACTACTTGTTGAAGTTCGTTGGAAGAATATTGTTGACATTCGTTCATTTTAACCATTCGCGTTTGAAGCTACCTCTTCACCAGTATAAACTGTACTCAACCATAAAACGAACTCAACACAAGGTCAAATCACACACCATCAGGGATCTTCTGTTTGCTGACGATTGTGCCCTCAGTGCTGGCTCAGAGGCTGATCTGCAGCGTAGCGTTGATAGATTCTCCAAAGCCTGCTCCAACTTTGGGCTTACCATCAACACGGGGAAAACAGAAATCATGTACCAACCAGCTCCTGGCACAATTTATACTGAGCCAGTCATCAAGGTAAATGGTGAGAAACTGAATGTTGTGAACAGGTTCACATACCTTGGTAGTACACTATCCCAGAACATCGTCATTGATGATGAGGTGAACACCAGGATCTCCAAAGCCAGCAGCACATTTGGCAGACTATACACCAATGTTTGGCATCGAAGTGGCATTAGTCTACAGAAAAGCTGAAGGTATACATAGCTGCGGTGCTTCCAGTGCTGCTTTATGCATGTGAAACATGGACTGTATACAGGCGCCACGTAAAAAAGCTCAACCACTTCCATACAGTCTGTCTCAGGAAGATAATGAACATCAAATGGCAAGACAAGATCCCGGATACCGCCGTTCTTGACAGAGCTGGTATCCCTAGCATCGATACTATTCTGATGCAGTCACAGATTCGCTGGGCAGGTCATGTAGTCCGCATGCCAGACCATCGACTGCCAAAGATACTCTTTTATGGTGAGATGCAGAAGGGTAGACGCTCCCATGGTGGCCAGAAAAAGCGCTTCAAAGACACGCTTAAGGCTTCATTAAAAACCTTTGACATAAACCCAGACACATGGGAAGCTGCTGCGCAAGACCGAACTGCCTGGCGCACATCTCTTCGTAAAGGTGCAGCGGCATGCGAATCTTCCAGAAGAGCAGCAGCGGAACAGCGGAGACAAGCTAGAAAAGATCGTGAAATAAAACCTTCACATGAAGCAAACATTCCCTGCCCACACTGTCCGAGATCCTTCCAGGCCCGCATCGGGCTCATCAGTCACCTTCGTACTCATAGACTATCCTAACATCCTAATAATTGGATGAACAGATTGGTCTTCATCACCTGTGATGGACGAACAACAACAACAACAACAACAACAACAACAACAACAACAGACCTGTCGGCACAGATACACGTGACTTATAAGTTCCACTTTAAAAAAAAAAGGTAAAGGTAGTTCCATAACAGATACGGTCGTAGGGGAGTGAAGCGTTAGAGACGTCACTAGACTAGGTCCAAATCAAGATGTGGGGTGACCAATTCCCTTCCTCGCTGTCTTTTGCTTCCCTAACTCACCAGCAGAGTCAGGTACCTATTTTCAGCTGGGTAGACTGGAACGTGGCGGCACGATGTTTCAACCCGGTAGCTTCGCCGCGAGAGACCAGCGCTCTAACCACTCTGCCTGTCGGACGCTCACATGCACGTTTTACACATTCAGTATACTCTGAAATAAGACAAAGAGATTTCAGCGTTATTGTAACTTAGTTCCTCACAACTTCCAGCTTTCCACCCGCCGACTTAAACCCTACGAGTAAATAATATTGGGAGCTGTTGTAAAATATATAACTGACGATGACTGAATATAAAGTTATAAACCTTTTGTGATAGTTGCAGAAAATGACAGTATGAAGAGATGTTTGGAATGTATTATTTTAATCATTCATGTGTAAACAAAGCATTCATACGTATTCGAATATTTGATTGATTTTCTGCGTCAAATCTTGGACATCGATGAGAGATAAGCATCTCATGACACAAGAGGGAAAAAAATAAGTCTTAGGCATTCATTTTTCTTATTGTTACGAGTTTTACACATCATCATCAGCTGCCATCTCCACATCGAAGGTCGGCTATAAGGAATCTCCAACGTCATCTGTCTCTTGTCTCGATGTTGCACTCTTATAGACTCTTTCTTGTCCATCTCTTGATGTTATCTTCCCACGTATAGCTCTGTCTTCCTCTTGCAAGCTTTCCTTCTATTATTGTCTTCGGAAAGGTTTTCTCTCTTTTTACATGGCCAAGATATTTTAGCTATCTAAATTTAATCTCCTTTATTAATTCTCTTTTCATTCCTAGGTTTTCTAGAATCTCTGTACTTGTTTTCTTCTCTTTCCATAAGACGTATCCCATTCTTCTGTATATCCACGTCTCAAAGACCTCTATTCTTTACTCAGATTGCTTGTGCGCTTGCTCTAAAAAACAGTAAATAAATGTTCACACAGTCTATTGCAGAGGTTTTCAAACTTTTTTGGTCCGCGGCTCCCTTGACCTGTGCATAAATCACCGCGGCTCCTCTCTGTATTATATATTATATATAAGCAATTGTACCCAAAAAGATAATGACTTTCCCCAAGCCACCGCGACGCCCTTAGCCGAGGGCCGCGACGCCCTTGGGAGCCGTGAAGCACAGTTTGAAAACCTCTGGTCTATTGTGTAGAATAAATGTGGATGAACAAATCTAATTAATCTCTAATGTATCATATCTTTCACAAAATGAATACATTTGTCATTTATTTCATGTTTTAGCGCATTTGAATAACAATACAAACAATGGATCCTAAAAGCTTTTTTGTTTTTCGTCTCTTGTTTTTTTAACGTGTTATCTCTGTCCAGTAAAATAAATCTTTAAAAGAAATATACTTTGTTTAGTTTCAAAAAACGAATGTAAAGTTCACAAGGAAGTTCGCCATACCAAAATTATGTTTAAAGCAAAAACCTCGCTGACCTAATTGTTTAAAAAACATATTGACAATCCACATTTTATCATTCACCAATCAACGCTCGCCTTTTTAAATACGAATCAATTTATTGTTGCAATTTATTGTTTCCATTATAAACAACTAAATAGGAGAAATCAGAGGCCTGTAAATAGTAAATAAATAAATATTACACATATAAAGGAATGCTTCATGCACTCGTGAGAAATATACAAGTAGAAAACTAGACAACAGAAAAACAATAGAAGTGATAGGCTCACCGGAGAATCGAGCCCAGGAACTGCCAACTATGTTACGGGTTGCCTCCCCTTAGCTCTGAAGTAGTAGTCCAACAGTTTCCAAAACTCAAGAGTAACTAATGTGGGTCTTCAAAGGTGTCTACCTTTGCACACGATTACTCTTGGCGGAGTTGTGGGTAGAATGATAATGATGCTTCTACCTCAAGGGTGTTTTCACTAGATATTCAGAAAGCGAGAACAATGCTGCATGAGGCTGAGCAAATGTTAACTCTAGTATCTGCCGTCAACATTTGTAAAGGATAGGGTTTTCTTATAATTCGTTAGCTCGTTCAAGTCCCCAGCTGAGTTAAGTCAGTGAAATTCCTCTTCTTATTATTGCATAGCTCTGTTCAAGTGAATAAGAAATATTCAAAATGATTAAATCAACTTTAGATTTGTCTTTATACAAATAACAAATTTAATATTCAATTATGTTTTAACAGTTATAAAAATGAATAATTCCTTATAGAAAACGTTATCATCACTGGGTGATGTTATGGCGTTAAAAACTGAATAGTTCACATAGCAGCTTTTACGTTTCTACTTAGCTGCCAATGAGTTTGTCTGTTCTGCTCCAACTGATGTGTGGTTCTTTATAGATAGATGCCTGATTCACATTCGTCACTGGTCAAGTTTGAAAGTTGTAGCACGTTCCAAAAAGTGTCATGGAGTAACTACCAAGCTGGTCCGGCGTCTCTAAGACCCGTCAGATGATGGTGTCTAGCGTCGACTTCTGGCCACTTATACACTTGTTCCAGAGATAGTACCTTCAGCTAGTACCACCAAGCCAATCTTTAAGCTCACTGACTGCTGGCTCAGAGAAATAGTTTAAGGCAGCATGACGATGCTTCTTACACGTACTCTGGGGTGTTGTTATTTTAGCAATAAGTTCCCATTTTGACTTTGTGTTACAGTTTCCTCAGATTCCGGTTTTCCATGTTAAAATTAAAATGGTAGAGTTTTCCTGGGCTCTAAGTCCTAAAGATGCTCAAACAAGGTCTGGTCTGGTAAATGAAATCTGCTGCTATTCTTAACTCTGTCAAGGTCTTGTTGTCTTCTTGGCATGAGGTCAATTTTCAAAGTGTTCTAAATTGACTAAAGTGTCAAGTTATACTACACTTCGTTCCCCCGCAGTACTTTGTTACGATTTAGTTAGGGTCCAATCAGGAATGTTGTTCTTCTTATGTTCCGAATGCGCTCCAATCGTTTCAAAAACCTGTGTGTTATGGTGGGGTAATTCAAAATATTTCCACTAGGAAATTTCTGTGCGTTAATGCAAGGTCATGTCTTCCAAATATGGAAGTGAGATTTCCGTGCTATTCTCGTCAGCGATTACAAATAACTTCTTACTTTTATCTCAAGTAATATCTTCGTATTAATTCTGCCGGAAGCTTATTACAACATTCCGACTGTCAAGTGCGTGTCTGTAATCTATCAGCAAGCTCATGATTTATCGCCCCGCACGCCTTAGGTAAACGCAACGCTCGGTCACCACACGAAAACTGACCTGCCCATCTGGGTTTTTTAAATCTATGCATAATCTTAGCAAAGCCGAGAAGCTTAAAGCAACATGAAGAATTATCACCGAAGGGAGTGTACAATTGATTAGACAATAGATAATATCTGCTTGATTGCAGAGAAGAAAATGTTCCGACCGCGAAAATTTCACGTAATCAGTACGCACAACAAATGTAACTGAATACGGCCGGAGAGGACAAAAGATCGACCCAAAATTATGTGGCAAACTAGGCACCACAAAAGTAGTGCTTCGTGGGCAGGTGCCATTGGCGCGATTTACCGGATGTGTGCCGAAGGCGATCCAACCTAATTAATGACAAATCACATCTGCGGGCCCCCTATTATACAGTATAGAACAGATTAAACAAGACCTTAATATTGTGTCCAGTAAACGGTAGAAGACTGATAACAGTACAGGACAGAGGATATTTTTGTGGTGGCTTTCTAATTTTTAAATTTTGCCACGGCAGCGGCCTTAATGGCCTAATATTTACGATTTCCGACTGCCAAGGGATTTTTTATGTTCGCATCTTGCTCACGGTACCTCATTTTTTAGCCCTTATCCGAGAAGGGCAGGCATCCGATCTCATTACCCTGGAGACGAGGGGGGAAGGGTGTATGACATCATTAGGACCACTGGTTCTGAAAAAAAATTCCAATAATTATATTCCCTCAACTGGAATCGAACCCGCTATCTTTAGAATTCGAGGAGGACGCAATACCTCTTTGCCACTCCCTCCACCGAGACTGCAGAAAAAACAATTAAAAATTGGTATTGAGTAGGTTTTACAATAGAATGATTAATTTGCATTTTTATTTTAAATTGTAAAATAATAATAAAAATTATTTATATTACATTTATTTAGAAATATAAAATGAGCTCGGTCAATTCCGGTCAAAACTTGGTAGATTAAATAAAAAGCACCAAGAAAAGGAACTGCAAGCAGCGTTTCAGCTCTATACGATAAGCTTAGGGTACGAGATTGTGAGCGTCATCGATATGAAACGTGAATAATATATGCTGTAACGCTTAATTGAAGCTAAATAAAAGTGGTTAAAAAAAGCCTCAAAGTTTATGAGGTAATGTCAAAGGAGAGATTTGATTTTCAGGATAATAGGCAGTATAACCAGCCTGATATGAACGAGTAGATAACTTCGGAATTATGTTTCCAATTATAAGTGAGAAGATGCTGACGCAAACACAAAATAAAAAAGTGGGAAGAACAAACGTATTAACTCAAACATACAAGGAGGAAATTGAGACAAATGCCACGACAACACATAAGCATCAGAAAACTCTTTCAGCAGATGAAGAAGAGGGACCAGCTCAAGACACACATCAAAGACGATACCCAATTAGAGATAAGGAGGTGTAGGCAACAATATATGAAAGCGATGAAGACGAGTAATAAAGAAGTGCTGAAGACATAATAGAGAAGAGTTATGAGAAAATCAAACAAGACAGGGACTTCCTATTTTTCTTAAATCCATTCTACTGGTAATTAACACTGTCGCCTACATTCTACTGTTGATATAATGATTCTTTAGTAATGCAATATTGAAACAACTCTGTGTAAAGTCTTTGTTTGTAGAAAATACACACAGAATAAATGTCTAGTCTTTCTCGATCAAGCGGATACCATGCTTTCCGCGCGTGTAGTAATTTTCTTGCCAGGCCTTAATTCCAGTTGTTCATACTGAGCATCAAATGGACCAGCATGAATACGTGCACGATATCAGGAATTTGAGTGTCGTGATGTCGCCCCTTCAATGACAGATTATATTCATTCAGACGTGAGTTTTGTCCACGAAACAACTGCGAAGGTTCCATGTTTTCTACATTACAGCGAAACTGAGAACTTAGGTTGAGCACTATCTTAACATGAAATGCGTATATGCCAGTTGAATTAAGAAATTACATGGAAATGCGTTTGCTTTAGATTTGGCCCACAAATTGCCGACTTTGCAATGTGAAATTCAAGAAGCCTTTTTTATTCGGTACAGTCTGCTGGAACTAAAGGTTCTGCTATTAGGTTTTAGAAAAAATTTACACCCGCGGGCTATTTTTTTGGCAGACGTTAATGTAGCAATGGCATATCTAACAGCATTTTTAAGGATGGCTTCACTTTTCTGGTGAAAGTTTTAGAAACATCGTTCCCATGTACTTTCGTAAGATGCGTCTACTTGGAAATAAGTGAAAGTAATTTGTGCTCTATGCAGAACGTTGCACTTTAATTCTTTTGGCAGATTTGACATTGAATGGCTTCTTATTTGCATGAGTAGTCACCGAAATAAGTTGCGACTGTCTGAAAGGGAAGGTCACATGCCTGGCTGTTTTTTTTTTTTTTGGTTGTTGTTGTGTACTTGCTACTGGCACAACCGAATTTTTTAAACAAGTGAGGAAATGTACAATCGTTCTTCGCTTCCCACTATTACCGTCATCATCCCCATCAATCTAGAACTGTGAAGTTCCCCATCTGAGAACTGGGTAGAACTGATATAGTCTAGGATTGTGTCTGGATAATGCTATGTCAACTCAAGTGTCAGGTAAAAATCCTACTGTATGGCTCTGAAACATACAGAAAAAAAAGGAGCATCAAAAAGCTACAGACATATTGCTATAAATGGGTGCTTGCGTAGAATAAAGTTATGAAATTGCGCGACAAGGTCACCAGTGTGGAGCTGATGACAATAACCAGACAAATGTCAGTGGAACAAGAGATCAGAAGCAGACGATGACGATGGATAGGACACACATTGGGGAATGAGCTGATAGTATTACAAGGCAGTGCTTATTATGGAATCCATAGGGTAATAGAGAGACAGGGATAAACAAAGACAAAAACGGAGAATAGAAGTGGAGACGAATAAAAAATGATGAGGGAGACATGGAAAGTACTTCATAGCACGAGACAGGAGTACTTAGCAAGTGTTTATAGAAGGCTTATACTCCTTGGTGAGCTAAAGGATATTGACTGATAGACTGGACACATATAGAAGTAAATACCATACAACAGACTGAGGAAAGGCCATAAATAATTGACAAACGCTATATAATCAGAGCTGCAAAACATTACATCGAAATACACTACAGAACTTACTAATCGTAGACAGAAGTGCCTCTAAGTGTAAAATTTAACAGCTCTAACAAAACATAATGCTGAATGAAAATGTATAATCCAAAAGATATATTTTTGATTCAGAGTGTTGGGAGCTGCTGTGCGGTGACTAGCAGATTACATTTAGTAATCATGGTTGTGTTAAAACGTCTAAACATGCTCTTTTTTTGTGATCTCTCACACCTTCAGCCCTCCGGCAGTATCCTTTCTTTTTCTTAATTTTTCTCACATCACTTTTATTTGGCATAAATCATGCCTCTTCGTTCGTTATTTTCACTATTTTGCTCTATGCTGGACATAGCATGGTGATGTCTCTAAGCACGCCACTCCCATATGGGTCCCATATCCGGGTCGCGTGGGAGTTCGTGCTAGACCTCTGTCGGTGAAGCATTATTTTTGTAATGCTTAGCTGGCAGAGTTGACAGTGACGATTCGCTCCCGTGGCTACGCGGTGGGTGCCGTTCGGAAGGTCCTGGTTCGATCCCGGTAAGCCTATCACTTCTGTTGTTTTTCTGTTGTCTGGTCTTCTACTTCTTTATTTTCCCACTGAGTGCCTGATCATACCTTTGTGTGTTGTTTGTTAATTTATTTACTGTTTACAGGCCTCGGGTTTCCCCTCCTTATATGTTTATACACTCCCATATGGTAGTATTTGCTACGGGAGTAATTCGTATCTTATTGTTTGCCACTCCTCAGATGTGTTTACGTTCCGCCAGCTGAACTGTGGTATTATAGTAACAATACCCATTCATCAGACCGGTCACCCGCTTATCTCTTTGAATCCGTCTGACCACCTGTGGAAACGTATCGGTCTAACATTTGACCCATTGGAAAGCGGTTGATCATGTTGACACAAGCTTGTGTTGTGCGTCCGATTAAAGAAGACAACACTGTTTGACCATCCATCTGTCTGGCGGAGGCACGCTGTTGGGAGTTAGAAAATGCAGTAGTTTGAATGCCGAGAACGTCGCTTCACTACCCCAGCCCAATAACCACTCTATGTCACGTGATAAGACTGGCAGGGAAAGGATTGCTAACGAGGCGTGTGCAAAAAGAGAGAGAGAGAGAGAGAGAGAGAGAGAGTTTAGCAGCGAAGGGGGTGGAGAAAAAGGGGAGCATTCAGTGACCAGCCGTTTTGGCAGTTGAGCTTTGTATCTGGGTGTATGTGTATGGCCCATAAGATATATTAATGTATACAGTGTCCGTATATTTAAAGTATACAACTGTATTTCATATTTCACTATTGAAAGGATTGTTTCATACACACGAGTGACTATTATTATTATTAATCTTGATTGTGCTCTAATTGCCTGACAACATCAATGGGTCTATTATGAAATTCTTCATGTTTATTAAATTTATAAACCGTCACTCAGCAGTTTTTACTTTCGTTGGAGAAAGAGATGTGTGCACAAAAGTAAACTAATACTTGTTTGCCAGGCACGTAAAGAAAAAGAACCCTGGACATTAACTTCGCATGGATATTGTATGTAAACAATATACACTTGCAAAACCCTAACACGAAACAAAAACGGCCTTCAACAAATAGGAAGCCAAGCTGTGTGCCTTGCAAATTTTTATGATGACAATTAGTTATGTGCAACACGTTTATCCATAATGCATTTACATCAATTGAACTATAATATGACAGAACATTGGATATGCTTTCAGATGCAATTTTAAGGCAACGTGTTTTAAGCTATTTTGACAAACTATGCTTTATAAAAATAACTTCATTCGTGCAAATTTTCTGCAAACAGAGCGGGGAACTGTAGCCACACTTCGTGACCTTTGACGTCACCAGGAATTTGGGTCAAGAAACATGCTCGTATTTATTTCTGCCTACGGAATATTTCACTTAAAGTTGCTACCATAAGTGAAATGGGTTCATTTTCGATACAAGACAACAGGAAGCTGAGACGCTTGGGAGTCATGACCCAAGTGGGCCCGCCCCCCTTAGAGTGTAAAGGAGTAATCGGACCGAAACACTTGTCGGATGGGGGGGACTTCTTCTGATGATCAGATTGCTTCCTGTTGTATCGCTCTGTAAAGAGTTTCCTATCATCATAAAGACTAAAGATTTGCCAATTTTTCAAACACCAGTTAAAGACTTTGCAGGAACCATACTATGTACAAACGTTCATAATATATATAAAAGAAACTCTGTGCACCTTATTATTTAAGATTAAATGCAACAGTTCGACCATACGACGTATTATCACACAAGTTTACAGAAGTTTATAGTTTCTATTTTTGGCTCAGTGTTGAATTGCTGAGTCATGTGACTATTGTAAACAAAACGCTTCGCTTTGTTCAGACCGGAAAATTTTTTTCCGCATTTAAGATAGGTTTAGTTTTATTTTAAAACCCAGTTTATAGCATCTTGTGCTTTCATAAGGTGCTCCATCTTCGCTACTTTTTTTTCTATTCTATATGTTCAGTGTTGCTATTTTTTGGGTTTTAGGTATCATTTTTCTCATTCATCTTCGGAAGTATGATGAAAGGTGATCTTCTATAAGGTTTATGTGAGGGTTGCATTTAGGGAATTTTAGCGCCTTGACGCACACATTCAAATATTGATAGTCCTTATCTGCATCTGAACATTCATTTACGTTTAGCCGTGCCGTCAGGTATCACGTGTTGTTATTGTTTTGTATCTATGTCACACATTGTCAGTTGCTGTAAAATTCTTTCTATACCTTCTTCTCTTTAGTTGTTAATGTGACGGTTGTTTCGTTTTAGTTGTGAATTATTGTAGTTTCTAATAGTTATTATTTGTTTACATTTTAATTTAGAATATTGTTTTTGTTGTCTTATTTAAGTTGATTTTGATTTGTTTTTGTGTGTTGTATTTTGAAATATATCATCATTATCATTGTCATTCACACCATTGCCTTCATTATTCATTGCGCATGTGTTTGGACCCATTGATACACATGGTAAAATTGTGTGTATTTTTTAAATAACATGTATTGTGTTTTGCAATGTTCATTAATAATATCAATATAATTTAACACATTTTAATTATGTCCTTGGTGCTTTTGTAGAACTTACATATGTATTGAGCATTGCATTGTTCATCATTGCAAATATCACCATATTTTGAACAGAAAGTAGTTTCTGTGAGAAAATCATGTCTTCGTTGCAGGACTTCATAGAAATCTGGTTTAAATTTAATAAATCAGGAGCGGAATTAGAGGCCTTTGCTACCGCACAATTCGACAGTTACAATGCACGCATTGAAAGACAGAATGAACGTGAATTGAAACGTCTTCAGTTAGAACATGACGAGAAGATAAAGGCACAAGATTTAGAGAAGGATAATTTAGAACTGGAACAAAAGGAGAAATAGGAGCGAATAAAGATGGAAGAGAAAGAAAAAGACCTTGCACAAGATTTTGCGCTGGAAAAATTAAAGATAGACGCTGAACAAGAAAAATTAAAGATAGACTCGGAAAAAAGAAAAATTAAAGATTGAAGCTGAACCGGAAAAATTAGTGGCCTTAGAAAGAGAGCGAGAATTGGAGAAAGATAAAGCAATTGAAATATAGAAACTAAGATTAGCTGCTGCAGCTGCACAGAAAGCAACTGATTTGGAGATAGAGAAATTGCTTGTTTAGAAAGATGTAGATGTTGCTGTCGCCTTAAGGAAAGTGGAGTTGGACGCTCCAAAGACATCTTATAGTGCTCCTGTGATAACAAACCGAATACGATTGCCAAATTTCGACCATTAAAGAGACTGCATAGACAGCGTCCTACAACAAATTGAACTCAAGGTCAGTGCGTTGAAGATCCCCGAGGTTCAGTGGAGTTCTACGTTATGCGATTTCTTAAATGCGGATGCTATACAGGCTTATTTAGTTCTGGACAGCAGTAGTAGAGATGACTACGATGTTGTCAAGGAAACATTGCTACGTAAATTTCAGCTTACGGAAGCCGGATTCCGTGATAAATTTCATTCCTGTCTGCCTAGCAGGAAAGCTGACTTTGGAGAGTTGATCTCATTCATTAAATTATACTCTAAAAGGTGGATAGAGTTGTCCGGTATTGATAAGACCTTCACTGGCTTACGTGATCTAATGTAACGTGACAAGGTGTTTTCGGCATGTAGCACCAATCCTGTCTCAGTTTTTCAAGATAGAAAACCGAAAGACCTTGAGGCAATGGAGACACTTGGGCGACAATATATGACAGCTCACCCAGATAAAGAGGTTTACAAACCAACTATAAATGACGCACTGCCAGTATGTGTGGCTCGTCATGACTATAGAGGTGATGGTCAGAGATCTCGTTCACAGAATTTGGACAGCAGAGTAAGGCAAGACTATAAATCCAACTACCGTTGAAAATATAACTTCCCAAGGCAGAGGTCACCATCTAACTTCTCACAGCGACGAGACTATGGGTATTCAAACCAAGGTCAGTGGCGGCACAAATCTAGCCATGGTGTTGAAATGTATCACAAACGGATGGATCATAGACCCACACAAGACAATGCACCCTGCAGTGGTAAGAGGAATAATGGCAGATGTTGGTCATGTGCTAGGAATAGACCTTATAAGAAATACTACGGAAACAGTACAAACAATAACTATGTGCATCATGAAAATAGCATGTAATGCATGTGTAACTACAAAGAAGAATGATGAGAAGTGAGCCGACCATGCCAATGCATGTGTTGTTAGCTCACTTAATGATAAAAATTGTTATGGGGGCAAATTTTTATTCCAACCTGGTTCACAGCCCAGATTGATCTGCGGGCATGCTCTATCCGCTATGTCATCTTGAGAGAAAGTGGGACGCCTCACGTTATATACTGGTTTCCTGTATAACAGGCCTGTAAGTGTCCTTCGTGATTCCGCTTGTACCACTGTCGGAGTCCGTAGATCGTTAATTGATGAATCTGCCTTCACTGGTAAAACAGTGAAGTGCATAACATTTGGAGGGAGTATAGAGTGTTACCCAGTGGCAGAAATAGATATTGCTACACCTTTCTTTACAGGTTAGATAAGGGCATGTGTCCTTGAGCAACCAATATCAGACATTATCCTTGGTGGCATACCAGTTATTAAGGATTGCTCTGCAGAGGAGATACATAAATGGGTTGAATCTCACCCAGTGTTGGCTAACGCTGTGGTCACTAGGGCCCAGCATGCCGCTGTATCCAAGGCAGAGCCAGCTGTACCATTTAGTGAGATAGCATCTCTTCAGAATGTTCATAATGTTTCCTCCCAGTAGTTTGCGGCCAAACAGCGCAAAGATGTTGCTTTGCAACCATTGTTTGCTTTAGCAGAGAGCAAACATGTCAAAAAGACAAAAACTTCACGTTACTGGTTCGAAATTAAAAACTCAGTACTCACTAGATGCTTTGACAACTATGTTTCAGTCAGGAGACAGGTAGTTATTCCAAAGAGTTTTAGGCCTATTGTATTGAATACTGCCCATAACTCGCTTTTAGCTGGTCACATGGGGATTAAGCGTACTATGTTTAGTGACACCTCGAATGTTTATTGGCTCTGTGTTAATAAAGACGTAAAGCTATACTGCAGGTCATGTACAACTTGTCAAAAGGTAGCACGTAGGGGCAAGCACCATGCTGCACCCTTACAATTCACTGATGTTCCATTACGGACTTTCACCAAGCTTGCGGTTGACATAGTTTGTCGTATGTCAGTCAAGTCCGATAGAAAATATCGATATATCCTAACGTGTATATGTTATGTACACATTGGCTGGAGGCCATACCATTGAAGACTATCACCTCAGCAGCTGTCGCTGATGCTTTTTTGTTATTTTTTTGCCGCATAGGATTTCCTGAGGAAATTTTATCAGATCGTGGTACTCAATTTATGTCTCAGATGATGAAAGATATTGAGAACATGTTAGCAATTAAGCATTCTTTCACTAGCCCATACCATCCGGAAAGCAATGGCGTTTGCGAACGTTACAATGGCTCGTTGAAGCAGTTGTTAGGCAAAGTCACTGAGACATGTCCTCGTGACTGGGACCGAATGTTGCCAGCGGTCTTATTTGCTTACAGAGAAGTACCTCATGAGAGCACTGGCTTTTTGCCATTTGAGTTGGTTTATGGTGCCAACCCTAGAAGTCCTATGCACATACTCAAGGATTTATTGTTGGGATCAGTGGAGGATAATACTGTCCGCACCAGCTATGATCTGGTCATTGATCTCAGACAACGCCTTGTGGATGCATGTACTTATGCATCAAGTATGATACGTAATGCTTCGCACTGGTCGAGATTGCGCTGCAACCAATCTCGAAAATTACGTTCGTTCTTACCAGGAGAACAAGTATGGCTACTTCTTCCGACCAAGGAAAATAAACTGCTAATTTCTGGCAGGGCCCTTTTAAAGTGGTTGAGAAGAAAACTGATGTAGATTATGCCATTGACATAAGGGGCAAAATCAAAATATTTCATATTAATGTTAAAATTGTATGTTGAGCGCCCTGCTGAGTTAGAACCTATCTTGGACAGTATTTCTGATGAACCTGTTCGACACACTTTGTCAGCTGTTGTGGAATCTGAGGATTCTACAGCGAGCGATATTTCTTTTAATTTTCCTCTGCTGCCTTTAACATCTTTCGAATCTTGGAGAGATGCAACTGTATCAGGTGATTTAGAATCTGGTTTTCGAGAACAGGCTCTTGCTGTTTTAGAATCTTTCTCTGATGTGCTGACTGAACTTCCAGGTCGCACTGATGTTATCTGTCATGATATTACATTGAGTGATGATCACCCTATCAAACTCAGACCATATACTATACCTTTACACCACAGATCTCAAGTAGATAGTGAACTTAAGGATATGCTACGCATGGGCATCATTTCTCCTTCTGAATCATGCTATGCTTTTCCTATGGTTCTAGTCAGAAAGAAGGACAAATCTCTTTGCATCTGCATTGATTCTAGGCGTCTTAACAGCGTCATTATCACAGATGCTGATCCTATGCCTGTTTGAGGATCTCTTATCACAATTATCCCAGGCTTCATACTTTAGCAAACTAGATCTATCAAAGAGATATTGGCAGATCCTTTTAACCGATAAAAACAAACCGCTAACCGCATTTATGGCCCCATATGGTTTATTCCAATGGAATTATATGTGTTTTGGGCTTTTCAATGCTCCCGCGATTTTTGTGCGCATGATGCAGAGACTCGTAGGAGATAGGTCTGATGTCATCACATACATAGACGACATCTATTTATTCTATAATTCTTGGCAAGAACATATCACAGGATTAAAATCTTTATTAATGCCACTTAGAAAGCATGGTTCGACAGTTAGACCTTCAAAGGTTCAGATTGGTTGTCGAGAAATTTCATTTCTTGGTCACCGTGTTGGTAACCACATGTTATACCCTGATGAGCAGACTGTCAAACGCATATTAGAATTAGATATCCCTCGGACAAAGAAACAAGTTAGGAGCATGTTAGGACTCATTAACTTTTATCACAAGTTCATTCCGAACTTTTCATTTAATTCTTCTGTCCTGTCATCTTTGACTAGAAAGGGTGCTCCTAATAAAATTGTTTGGTCCGATACTTGCAGTGGAGCTTTGAACAAAATTAAAACTGCATTTTCCAAGGCACAAGAGGAATTTTAACAAAAGTTTTCCCAGGCAGGAATTTGCAGAACACCAGCCGTCAGAGGAATTAACTCATATTTCCAGACCTAAGTGATTCGAACAGCATCTAACTAAAAGGCTGTGTATCCATTCTTAATCTGTGCCAGAAGAAGTGTGTATTTCCAAAATTTTGGTTTCGTGGTTACAAGACATCAGACTTAAGTACTGAAGTTCCAACGCCACTAGTGTGAGAGAAGAGTATCAACACAAAACCGCCTACAGTGGACGAATTACGTGGAGAAGCGTACTCATCACCAAAAAGAAACGACGAAAACCGCAGCTGCAGGACTCATCTGGAGCTAAGTTGTGTGTAACAGGCTACAGCAAAATTACGGACATTATTAACGCCCTTCCAAAACCTCAATGTGGAAAAATTTAGTGTAACTTTCACCCCATTTAATCCTTATGTTAACTTGTTGAACTAATTGACTATTAAATTTGTTGTATTTTATTTTACACTAAACAATAATTGTTGATCCCGTTTATATGTACGGAAGCAAACGTATGAGCCAGTCTTTCTTGATAAATACCTCTATAAAAATATAGAGCCATTACTTTTAAGAGGGCATTCCTTGGATTACTCCAACTGGGGGCTTGAACGGACCAGAACCATTGCATAAACCTTTCACAAAAGGCGACGGGCCAGATAATAAGTTAACAAATTTGCTAAGCCCTTAAGCAGCGTTTGTTCTTGACTTCTGGGAATATCTTGTGAAGGCTCCCCTAAGGTAGAAACGCCATTCATCTTCTATCTACATCTTTGCCAAGAGTAATCTTGCGCGAAGAACAATACCTCGGACGACCTACTTTTAGATACGCTTGCGTTGTGACCATTAGTGGACTACTACTGCAAAGCAAGGGGAGGCAATCCCGTGACAATGGTTATGGTTTTGCACCGCAGAGCACTCCCATGAAAGATAGTGTAAATATGAGATGCGTTGTAAAGTATAACCCCAGCATAAGGTGTCATGGAGACACCCACGATCCAAGCACTGGTACCAACTTGACCTGATTCTCGTCAGAAGGCTACTCCTCAGGTCTGTGCTCTCCACGCGCTCGTACCATAGTGCAGACTGTGATACAGATCACTCCTTGGTTTGCTGCAAAATCAGAGCACAACCAAGAAAACTCTATCGTGTCAGACATGAAGGGAAACCACGCATTGATACCAGCAAGATGTCAGACCCTTTCATGATCGCTCAATTCACTGCGACCTTCGAGAAAGTGCTCAGTAGCCCTCAGCATGGTGATACTATTACAGAGAACTGGGAGCATCTACGGAACACCATTCAAAGTACTGCACTTGCCACCTTTGGTAAGAAAACAGCAAAGTCAAATGACTGGTTTGATGCTTCATCAGATGTGATGGCACCTGTCATTAAAGCTAAGCGCAGTGCTATGAATGAATACAAACGTTCACCGAGTGCCAGAACCCTACAGATCCTGAGGGCTACGAGAAGCAAAGTTCAACAAACTGCTCGACGCTGTGCAAATGACTACTGGCTCCAGCTCAGTGAGAGCATCCAGATCGCAGCGCAAACAGACAACATTAGACAAATGTATGACGGTATAAAGAAAGCACTTGGCCCCCATAAAAGTAAGACGGCACCGCTAAAAACCATCAGCGGAGAGAAGCTAACCGATAAGGGTAAGCAGATGGAGAGGTGGGTCGAGCACTACTCTGAGCTTTACGCTAGAGACAATACCGTTACGCCTGCAGCCCTTGATGGTGTCAACAGTCTGCCAACTATGGAGGAGCTGGATGCCGAACCAACATTAGAGGAACTCAGCAAGGCCATTGATAGCTTGGCCTCTGGCAAAGCACCAGGCAGTGATGGGATTCCTCCTGATTTAATCACATGCTGTAAGAGCACGCTATTACATCCCCTGCATAGGATGCTGTGCCAGTGCTGGGAAGAGACAACTATTCCTCAAGACATGCGAGATGCCAAGATTGTAACACTGTATAAAAATAAAGGAGACAGAAGTGATTGCAATAACTACAGAGGCATCTCTCTTCTTAGTATTGTTGGTAAGGTTTTTGCCAAAGTCATCTTAATGCGACTACACAAGTTAGCTGAGCGCATATATCCAGAGTCACAGTGTGAATTCCGAGCTGGCAGATCAACAACAGACATGATCTTCTCTCTCCGCCAGCTTCAGGAAAAATTAAGAGAGCAGAAAAGACCATTATATATCGCCTTTATAGACCTCACAAAAGCATTCGACCTGGTTAGTAGGGATGGACTCTTTAAAATCCTCCTGAAAATAGGCTGCCCTTCTAAAATGCTGGAAATGATAAAGTCATTCCATGACGACATGAAAGGAACAGTCAAATATGCTGGAAGCACGTCACAGCCCTTTGATATACGAAGTGGCGTTAAACAAGGCTGTGTTCTGGCTCCGACCCTCTTCGGAATCTTCTTTGCCTTACTCATGAAACATGCATTCAGAGATGCAACTGAAGGAATATGCCTTCACACTAGGTCAGATGGCCGTCTGTTTAATCTTTCAAGGCTGAAGGCAAAAACAAAAATCAGAAGGGTCACTATAAGAGACTTGTTGTTCGCTGATGATGCTGCAGTCGTCACTCAAAGCCAACAGGAGCTTCAGAGCTTGATGAATCGCTTCACTAAAGCATGCAAGGACTTTGGCCTCACAATAAGTCTAAAGAAAACGAATGTGCTGAGTCAGGATGTGGGTGCTGCACCAGTTATCACTATCGATAACTATGAATTGGCAGTGGTGCACCACTTCACATACCTAGGGTCTACCATCAATGACAAACTCTCACTGGATACAGAAATCGACAGCCGCATTGGCAAAGCTGCAGCTACCTTTGCCCGCCTCACATCGCGTGTTTGGGGAAACTCTAAACTCACAATGAAGACCAAAGCTGCGGTATATAATGCCTGCGTCACCAGCACACTCCTATATGGCAGCGAGACCTGGACGACCTATGCTAAGCAAGAAAGAAGGCTCAATACCTTCCATTTGCGGTGTCTACGCCGCATCCTCGGCATCTCGTGGAAAGATAAAGTGACAAATGTCGAGGTGTTGTCACGTGCTGGCCTTCAAAGTATGTATACGCTTCTTAGACAGCGCAGACTTCGCTGGCTTGGCTATGTTCGCCGCATGGAAGATGGTCGCATCCCAAAAGATATCTTCTACGGACAATTAGCAGATGGCAAGAGAACAGTTGGGCGACCACAGCTGAGGTTCAAAGATGTGTGCAAGAGAGATATGAGGGCACTGGACATGGATCCAGCAACATGGGAGGATGAAGCTGCCGATCGCACTAAGTGGCGATGCTATTTACGGCACCACCTCAGATTGGGCGAAGAGAGGCTCACACAAGAAGCAGAGGTGAGGAGAAAACGTCGAAAGCAGCACCAGGAAAATAAGCAGCTGAGGGCTGTCACCTCAGGGGCGCATTCCCATAGTCAGTTATGACTGAAGGGGCTATTATTGTAAAGTATGACGTGACAAGGGTTGCCCTGGGGTCTTTTCAATAGTAGTGTTGTCCTAGAAGGCAGACGTATGTGTTAATCGTCTGAGGACTTAGTGTCCTGTATTATTAGCCATAGTGGCTGATGGATATGTTCCAATTCGGAAACGGTTATTAATTATGCAAGCCTTTGTAGGCAAGTATTATGTGCACCGTGAGAGAACTGGACGTTCTCTGTGTTTGCCGTTGAAGCAAAGTGATGTATTTCTGACTAGTGGGTTTGCTCGTCGTTTTAAGTCAGTAGTCAATGTGTTTAAGGGCCAAGAATTGACTGTACGTGTCTAGGGGCCATGGTGAATATGGACCTAGTTTAGACGTCTTGATAGAAATGAAGCTTGACTGGAAGCTGTATGTCTGTATCTGATTGTATATATATATCCATTGACATGTCATAATCATCGTGAGTACTTTCGTATTAAATATGAAGAACCGTTGGCCATGTGTTACAGACTGCTCAGCAGAGTTGAAGCAAGTTGCCACGTTCAAGTTATGTCTACAATCCATTTCGAGTTATCATACATGAACCCGGAAAGAGCTCAAAGTTTACATTAAATGTCTACCACACCCGGAGTAACACTTTGTTCTGCACACAGAAACAGCTCTTAACACAGTGATTGCCAAATTACACAACAATTATAATTTTAATATGGAATCTTTCGGTGAAAAGGTCAATATCAGAACGGCCAAAGCCAAGAGAAAATGTTTTCATGTTCACTTAACATGAGAGCTGGTAACTATTTGACGTCATGCTTTCTCTTTTTTCCCCCCTCTTTCACTTTTCCGATCTTTCTTTTTAAATGTGTCCGTTTATGCTTCTGTTTAATCATGTCATCAATAAAATAACTACTGTCGATTTTCTAAGCCAGTCACAGCAGTGCCATAGCCCTGATATCTAGCGACTTTTTAGGATGACATGGGCGGGCCTTCTTGGCTACCATTGCGGTCATGTGGGATTACTCAATGAAAAGGTAACGATACGGAAAATGAAAGCAGGCAATGATAACAAGGCTGCACTTGAAGACAAATTCCTACAAGATATTCTGGAATCTCAGGGTAAGAGAAGCAGAGTCAGATGGAAGAACTCACGGTGAAGAGAACTGGAGATAAAAATAAACATGGAAAGACATTGAGCTTATGGCACGTGACAGGAAGACTTCCCATGTGTTTGTTGAAGGCCTATTTCGAGATCTATAGGGTATTGATTGATTGAGTGATTGCTTTGAATCCGCTTTGTACCCTGACAGTTCCGAATATTAGTGTTGGTAATGTCATGATTGGTCATGTAGATCCCGGGCCTCGGATGCGACAAAGAAAGAATGTGTCTTCTGCTCTGTCAGGTGTTTCGTACAAAGTGGCTAATAAGAGGTTGTGTGTGAGGTTGGCAATCTCATCATGTAAAGTAAATTGTTAAACAAGCACCACTGTAAGAGCATGTCATTGTTTGACACAGGCTTCCTGCAAGGACCATCTGTACTAGTGGGACCATGCTCCGAAGGGAGTAAAACAATAAAATAATGATAATGAATGACATTAGTCACAGTAGCCCCTTCAGTCATAACTGACTATAGGAATGAGCACCTGAGATGATAGCCCTGTCGTACGGTAGGTAAATTGTTTTATTTGACCCGTCTAAGTAAAGAGTGACTATTGACAGATACACGAGAATGTATAGAAAATATGTTTCACTGGTGGTAGTTTGAGGGAAAAATATGTCTCTGGAGTGAGTAGGTTTCTCTCCTCCAGCCTATCCGTACGACTGTGCTTTGTTTCCAAGACAGTCTTTGCCTCCCTATCTAAAATAAGACAAGTTACTCTACACACACAATACTATGTGACAACAAGACACATACACGTGAAAGAACTAAAGATAAATGGGTATGCGTCTGATCAACACACAAATTCTTTGTTGTTTATTATCACTAAAATGTGTTACAACATCAAATACTCAAAGATATCAAGCATTATACAAATAGAGGAAAAAAGAAGAATGGTGCGCCTTCACCGTATGTAGAAAACCCAATAAATATTAACCCAAAGGTTGAAGGTTAGCACATGGTTACAGAAATAAACAATGTTGGTGCG
Organism: Oreohelix idahoensis; assembly: GCA_024509875.1. Taxonomy (NCBI): domain Eukaryota; kingdom Metazoa; phylum Mollusca; class Gastropoda; order Stylommatophora; family Oreohelicidae; genus Oreohelix; species Oreohelix idahoensis. The sequence continues at coordinate 304,785 of JAMPIV010004058.1, forward strand.
ACATAAGACCAAGTAAAAGAAAATCAAACAACCAAATTAATAGATATTTCCCAGCAAACAAAAATCATCACACACTCTCTCACTCAGTGGCCACCTCTCACTCTCTTACCTATTGTCTTTTACCCGTGGGTCTGTGGTATCCCGTGTTAACAGAATATTCCTCGTAAATCCCTTTTTCACTGTGATTAATGTACCACTCCAGCTGTCGAGGGTACAAATTGGCCCCAGTTCATCCCCCCAAAAAATACAAATGAGGTGAACGCCGAATCTGCTATTATCCACGATAAATCCTGGGAGAAGTATGAATCCTAAAGTTTATCGTCACTGTTCTAAACTTGTCACTTTTCCTCCGATGGGGTGCAAAAGGGGAGTATAAGTCTAGACTCTGGAACTACAACTTAATAAATCCGTTGCGACAACGCTTGCAGTGTATGGACGGGCGGGGAAAAATAGGCTTGTTTCCCAATCGGTCTGGAGTTTCTATCTGGGTACTGGTTTCAATATAACCAAGTGAATAGTGTGAGAATCCTTGATGTTTTACCATTTAAGAGAGGGGATAAATCAAGTATCTGGATAAATGTGGTTGCTCCTAATCTTAAGGATGATGATGATTGATTTTTTTAACGGCCGACTCTGTGCCAGAGTGCTGGTCCTGCAAAGTGTATAAACTAGGTATTCCACTTGAATACAACTGTCAGGTGTCGGGGGAAAAAAATGATGATATCAGGTATACGCCACTGTGGGCTGTTAAAATAATATCCTGGATTTTGTAAGTCCAGTAGTTGTTTTTTTTTTTTTTGCGTTCGCCCGCTAATACTCGAGGCGAAATCTCAGGTTATTATTTTATGTCTAACCTGACATTGATTTTACGTGAGTATCCCTTTATTTCTTGTACAGAGACAGGTGTCCCTAGCCATTCAGGCAAATACTCGCCGATTTCGGAGGTACCCATTGCAGCTGGGTCGGCTCAGGAGCCGACAGTCCCTGGTCGACGACACTCCTTCAAATGTCCTCGCCAGGTCTCGAGTTAATCCAGTCCAAATCCCGGTCGACGAAAAATTCTCAAATGCCGTCGCCCGGGTTTGATCCTGTATCACCCGGTCGCCAGAGCGGTGTTGTAACCACTACGCTAGCGCGGCTCCCCCAGTAGTTGTAATTTGCAGTCACAAAATCGGGCTGGTACACACATTATAAATGAAAAAGACCGCTGGTCGTCCACTTGGGGATCAGGTCTGCGAAAAATACAAGAAAATATTTGTGGGAAAATGCTACCATTCTATATGACAAATTAACATGGACGAGGACAAGACAATCTCTCATCTGCTCTGTCAATCCTGGCGAATAGACGAAATAAAAAGATGCGTGTTGTTTGCCTTGCGGCCTACACACACTAACAGACGTTCGCTAACCGCTGATTCTGTTCGGACCGAGTCGATAATGGCTCGCCCTTGTCGTGGTTGAGTAAAGTGTAGAGTATTTGTTTAGTTGGACAATAGTAGTGAAATCGACAAGGGATAGTGGACTGACAGAGTTATAGATTACACACACAGAAAGGTGTAAATAGGAGATGGACTTGAGACAACCTGGAAGAAGATTTATCAAAGTGATCTCTCTCTGCAAGCCTCAACTCACTTTTACTGTCTAAGCACCTCCTGCTCTCACTCTTTTCTCTTATCAAACATAGAGATTATAGTAAAGAGCTAAAACAAGTTTAATTATGGATGGAAGGGTCATGAACAGCGCATTAATAAAGGTGTAAACTTTATTAAATAAAGAAGCATGTATGAAAATAATGCATTTCATCACCAACAACATAAAATTACATCAATAATCAAAATAATCATCAATAGTCATCAATAACCACAATAATGCAAATACACACCCACAAACACACACCACCAACACTCATAAAACCTGTAGAACACGGAGAGATAAATAAATTGAGTGTCAGTCCGTCCGCTTTCGGGGACCAGCTGAACTAGCTCCAGTAAGTGGTTTTTTCGTACATATCATCCATGGGTGATGGAATTAACCTGAATAAAATCACTGTATAGGCGTTATCGTTGGTGACTCCTCCCTACTGGCGCGAGGTGGGCTGGAAGACTCTCTTTACCTCCGTTTTTTCACATGAATAAACTGCGTGTCAACCTGTCCGCTTTCGTGAGACCAGAAGCTAGCTCCAGAAAGTGTCTTACAGATACATATCTTTCAAGATGAATGAAGTGAAATACCAAACTTTCCTTGTTGGTGCTATGCTTTGGTGACCTTAAATGCATGAGGGAAAACTGGAAGACGCTGTTTATCTCCTGCTGACCAATTAAACGAACTGAGCGACAGCCTGTCCGCTTTCGTGGGACCAAATGTGCTAGCTCCAGAAAGTGTCTTACGTGCATATATCCTTCAAGATGATTTGAATAGACTGCATAACTTTCCTTGTAGGTGCTATACGTTGGTGACTGCTACTTGCGTGAGGGGGGCTGGAACTCTGTCCATAGATGGCTGCTCATACGTGCGAGGTTTTAAGTATCCAGAAAATACACCCAAGGCGAGGTTACTTGAGGACAAACGGTCCCATGTGCTCACATCCGGCGCTTGACTCTGCTTTTCATTAAATCCGGTTTGAGTGGGTTTGACTGTGGTTTGACTGACTGCCCCGTTTAGGCACACAAAGGCGGGTGATAAGAAATTCTGCAATAGACGCTGGGCTTATTGATATGCTGTAAGCCGCCATGCTCTGACTGGCAATCAAGAGGCGAGTAAGGAACTACTACTGCATCAGATGATTCTCCAGGATTTAGCGTGGGCTCGTGGCACTGCGTGAGCTTAACGTGGCGTTGACAAAAGGGGTTTTGATTCAGGAACGGGGGTTGACGACTCGTGACTGCTAGCTGTATTCAGAATCCCTCTAGAACGAAGAGAACATAACGTTCTTCGCCTGACTGGAGTCTGCTCTAGCGATTCGGTCTCCCTGAAACTGAGACACAAAAAGGACACCCTTTACCTCAAGCAACAACAAAATCAATCTAATGTTTTATAACCTAGTCATGCTCCGCTCCTTCCATTCTATCAATTATAGCATGTGCCCGCATAGGCTTAATATCTTTTGTACACCCATGTACCTGTCATTAAATGTTCTGACAGCAAAATCTCCTCCTCTTCTCCCAATCTCAACATACAGGAAACCTAACCTTGTAGTTACAGTTAAATGAATATGCTTATTCATCTTACCACATTAAATGAATTTACATAAACAGATTACAGCATTTGACATTACACAAATAAATCGTATGTCCCCTTGGTAAAATATATGAGCATTCCACAAAATGAGTACATAGAAAATGCAATGTTCTTGCTATAATAATACAGTTGTGGCTGAATCATAAGATATAATTATATCTATGCCTGGTGACTGCTTTCTGTGAAAGTTATAGACTAGTGCCTAGCCACAAAAGTAAGCATAAAATGATTCTCCTTTGCCACTAGAAATATCTATCAAAAAGGAATAAGTGACTTTCTCCTATAATTCCGAGTTATTGCCTGCATCTCACTATTCAGTTTTAAGTGAACAATCCACACCTGACATTATCTTACAGAAATGACAGTTTATTTAGCCTATTCTTAACCCATGATAAGCATCTGTGGACTGATTCTACGCCTAGTGTTTGTTATTTTAAGTTTATCATTTCCCATTATAAACCGTAACAGTTTAAGCACCGCTTAACTAAGGCCGTAGACAGCGCTACATTATCACTGAACTAAATTACTAGATTCAAGTCACCTTCCTATCAGATATATAAGCTAACATGAATATTTATATATTAATAAGACATGTCAACTCACCCCGAAAAATGACAAGAACATAGGCAAACACATTCTAGTTTTGCTGTGCTAGCTCTGCCTAAGTCTCATATGGTCATCTACGGGCCAGGAATATTCACGAGTGTGTTGGCTTATTAAACCAATCTACTCTTATAGATTACAAAGGACGCTCCCCCCGGACCCCTGGCCTGCATATTTCTACAGATGTTCGGCGAAAGACGTAATCCGGAGAGTAAGACAAAAGTTTCTCTAGAGACTGCATCAAAGACAACAACCGCGAGAAGATTCCCCCCGATAGACATAATATTATGATCACTAATGCGTTCTAAGGGGCAAAAACCCACAAAGGACTAACAGCGGGTTTTATCTCCCCCTGAAACAGATCAAACTCGTTACCCAGGCCTCAAAGGGTACCAGCCGCTCGTGATCAAAGACTAGAGCGACCAGAGAAATTCCCCCTGTTCGGACCACAGGTGCGTTTAGATAACATTACGTTATATGACGGTCTGCTGGTCCAGTGAGAATTTCTACTCTGAAAGCCAGCCGAACGTAACCAACCGTCGGGTGGAGTTTGAAAAGGTGAAAAAAAGAAAGAAAAGAAAAATACAAATGTCTAGGAAAACAGAACATTAAAAGAGTTAATAACATATGGAACGAAATGGTAAAATAAATTAATAGTTAATAGTCACTGTGACAGGTTCCCCCCCCCCCCCCCCTTTTAAAGTTCGAGGAACACGGACAAAAATGACAGTAATTTATCTTTTCCATAGACGTTCATTACATGTCCTTAGAACATCCTATAATCATTACCAAAATCGTATCCAACTTCTGTCAGTACTTAGCTATTGAGAGGATTGGTTACTATCATCCGAATGAACACCCTCCCTTGGTACAGATGCAAGCTAGTAACTGACTATCTGTAGCTTCCTATCTCAGATTAAAGAGCTACTCCTGAAAAAAAATTTAACCCTTAAAAAAAATTTTTTTCTGACTTTTACAACAATAGTCGTCAGATTTGTCAACCAAAAAACTCAGCAGTGATACCATCAACCTTTACCAGCTGTCTCATGTGTAGCATGAACAATAAATGTAACTTAATATTTATGATTGCTGTGGAGAAAAAGCGCTGTTCAGACTTCCTCCAAAAGAAATAGTTCGATATGTCTAGGGATAGCAATTCCTATAATCTGCAGAACACTAACTCTAAGAATCAGAATAGAATCTTGTGAGAGATTCATCCTCGGATCGAGCACATATTAAATGTCGTACTAGATGGGTTCTAGAATCTCGGACGGGCTCCCATTAATTGTCGTGGTTGAGTAAAGTGTAGAGTATTTGTCGATTTGGACAATAGTAGTGAAATCGACAAGGGATAGTGGACTGACAGAGTTATAGATTACACACACAGAAAGGTGTAAATAGGAGATGGACTTGAGACAACCTGGAAGAAGATTTATCAAAGTGATCTCTCTCTCCAAGCCTCAACTCACTTTTACTGTCTAAGCACCTCCTGCTCTCACTCTTTTCTCTTATCAAACATAGAGATTATAGTAAAGAGCTAAAACAAGTTTAATTATGGATGGAAGGGTCATGAACAGCGCATTAATAAAGGTGTAAACTTTATTAAATGAAGAAGCATGTATGAAAATAATGCATTTCATCACCAACAACATAAAATTACATCAATAATCAAAATAATCATCAATAGTCATCAATAACCACAATAATGCAAATACACACCCACAAACACACACCACCAACACTCACAAAACCTGTAGAACACGGAGAGATAAATAAATCGAGTGTCAGTCCGTCCGCTTTCGGGGACCAGCTGAACTAGCTCCAGTAAGTGGTTTTTTCGTACATATCATCCATGGGTGATGGAATTAACCTGAATAAAATCACTGTATAGGCGCTATCGTTGGTGACTCCTCCCTACTGGCGCGAGGTGGGCTGGAAGACTATCTTTACCTCCGTTTTTTCACATGAATAAACTGCGTGTCAACCTGTCCGCTTTCGTGGGACCAGAAGCTAGCTCCAGAAAGTGTCTTACAGATAAATATCCTTCAAGATGAATGAAGTGAAATACCAAACTTTCCTTGTTGGTGCTATGCTTTGGTGGCCTTAAATGCGTGAGGGAAAACTGGAAGATGCTGTTCATCTCCTGCTGACCAATTAAACGAATTGAGCGACAGCCTGTCCGCTTTCGTGGGACCAAATGTGCTAGCTCCAGAAAGTGTCTTACGTGCATATATCCTTCAAGATGATTTGAATAGACTGCATAACTTTCCTTGTAGGTGCTATACGTTGGTGACCGCTACTTGCGTGAGGGGGGCTGGAACTCTGTCCATAGATGGCTGCTCATACGTGCGAGGTTTTAAGTATCCAGAAAATACACCCAAGGCGAGGTTACTTGAGGACAAACGGTCCCATGCGCTCTCATCCGGCGCTTGACTCTGTTTGGCATTAAATCCGGTTTGAGCGGGTTTGACTGTGGTTTGACTGACTGCCCCGTTTAGGCACACAAATGCGGGTGATATGAAATTCTGCTATAGACGCTGGGCTGATTGATATGCTGTAAGCGGTCATGCTCTGACTGGCAATCAAGAGGCGAGTAAGGAACTACTACTGCATCAATTATTCTCCAGGATTTAGCGTGGGCTCGTGGCACTGCGTGAGCTTAACGTGGCGTTGACAAAAGGGGTTTTGATTCAGGAACGGGGGTTGACGACTCGTGACTGCTAGCTGTATTCAGAATCCCTCTAGAACGAAGAGAACATAACGTTCTTCGCCTGACTGGAGTCTGCTCTAGCGATTCGGTCTCCCTGAAACTGAGACCCAAAAAGGACACCCTTTACCTCAAGCAACAACAAAATCAATCTAATGTTTTATAACCTAGTCATGCTCCGCTCCTTCCATTCTATCAATTATAGCATGTGCCCGCATAGGCTTAATATCTTTTGTACACCCATGTACCTGTCATTAAATGTTCTGACAGCAAAATCTCCTCCTCTTCTCCCAATCTCAACATACAGGAAACCTAACCTTGTAGTTACAGTTAAATGAATATGCTTATTCATCTTACCACATTAAATGAATTTACATAAACAGATTACAGCATTTGACATTACATAAATAAGTCGTATGTCCCCTTGGGGAATTATATTAGCATTACACAAAATGAGTACATAGAAAATGCAATGTTCTTGCTATAATAATACAGTTGTGGCTGAATCATAAGATATAATTATATCTATGCCTGGTGACTGCTTTCTGTGAAAGTTATAGACTAGTGCCTAGCCACAAAAGTAAGCATAAAATGATTCTCCTTTGCCACTAGAAATATCTATCAAAAAGGAATAAGTGACTTTCTCCTACAATTCCGAGTTATTGCCTGCATCTCACTATTCAGTTTTAAGTGAACAATCCACACCTGACATTATCTTACAGAAATGACAGTTTATTTAGCCTATTCTTAACCCATGATAAGCATCTGTGGACTGATTCTACGCCTAGTGTCTGTTATTGTAAGTTTATCATTTCCCATTATAAACCGTAACAGTTTAAGCACCGCTTAACTAAGGCCGTAGACAGCGCTACATTATCACTGAACTAAATTACTAGATTCAAGTCACCTTCCTATCAGATATATAAGCTAACATGAATATTTATATATTAATAAGACATGTCAACTCACCCCGAAAAATGACAAGAACATAGGCAAACACATTCTAGTTTTGCTGTGCTAGCTCTGCCTAAGTCTCATATGGTCATCTACGGGCCAGGAATATTCACGAGTGTGTTGGCTTATTAAACCCATCTACTCTTATAGATTACAAAGGACGCTCCCCCCGGACCCCTGGCCTGCATATTTCTACAGATGTTCGGCGAAAGACGTAATCCGGAGAGTAAGACAAAAGTTTCTCTAGAGACTGCATCAAAGACAACAACCGTGAGAAGATTTCCCCCGATAGACATAATATTATGATCACTAATGCGTTCTAAGGGGCAAAAACCCACTAAGGACTAACAGCGGGTTTTATCTCCCCCTGAAGCAGATCAAACTCGTTACCCAGGCCTCAAAGGGTACCAGCCGCTCGTGATCAAAGACTAGAGCAACCAGAGAAATTCCCCCTGTTCGGACCACAGGTGCGTTTAGATAACATTACGTTATATGACGGTCTGCTGGTCCAGTGGGAATTTCTACTCTGAAAGCCAGCCGAACGTAACCAACCGTCGGGTGGGGTTTGAAAAGGTGAAAAAAAGATAGAAAAGAAAAATACAAATGTCTAGGAAAACAGAACATTAAAAGAGTTAATAACATATGGAACGAAATGGTAAAATAAATTAATAGTTAATAGTCACTGTGACAGCCCTCACGGTTTCGCGGCCAGCACGTCGCTCGCATAATGTTTTCTTGTTTCCCAATACGCAACACGTACAACATAAATCACCTATCATTATAGTTAGCTATTAAATCGTCGTTGTCTGCTACTTTGTCGTATTGGCATTTAAAAAAATAATAGACGCTATAATAACACTAATTACAAATGAAATATGAACATTTATACTTTTCTCCCACTTTCAGTCATCTAACGCCTCTAAAGTCCGGTCTGGTTAATAGTCGCTTTTATCTCTCTCTCTCTCTCTCTCTCTCTCTCTCTCTCTCTCTCTCTCTCTCTCTCTCTCTCTCTCTCTCTCTCTCTCTCTCCCTTCGTCATGGACGGACGTGTTTTTTATCTGCTCTCACATTTCGCAGCATTAACGCAGGAAGTTTAAGTCACATTCCGTGGATTTTTATATCAGTATATTGGTTATTAGACGGTGAAATTTTTAAACATGATATTGTGTTAATGTAATGTGTAACATTTTATAGAATACCGTTGAAATGTGTATCAGTTTTTTCTCTATGTTATTGGAGGATATTTTTAACAATGACTACATGACTCATCCGAATGTGACCTTCGCCAAAGCAAGAGGTCAGTTGTTGGTCAAGCGTTGCTGTCAAGCATCATAAAATTTTCCCGGTATACAATGTTCCTCACCGATAACAAAACGCCCGGTGGAATGTAACAATGTCATGCTTGGAAGAAGGTGTTAGTTCGCAGCTAATAGTGGGCCCCAGGGACGCTCGTTTAAGACCAACGACCATAAAGAACTATGCTTTGAACAAAGAGAGGGCTATTCACCTAAAACTTAAAGGTTGTAGAACAGGGTCCGGTATAACCTTGAAGCTATCAAGTCATGGAAAATGTGTAACTATAACATTCCAGAACACCTTTCAGTACGAGGCATTTCGTTTCATTGTCATTAAATTCTACGAAACAGGACTTGTAGAGTCAAGAACAGACATAAATGGTGCACTAGTAGAAGACGTTATAACAACACCACTTCTCAAAATTCACCTTTATCACACTAAGAACAAAATTATGACCCAGGGGACTGCCGCAGCTATCGAATCATGGCTAGAAACAGAATTTGAAGAATTAAAAGAATCTGCAAAAATTGTAACTGATGTTGAGTTAGAAAACACTAAAATGGACTCCGCTGTTTCTATGCCCCACTTGGCAGTAGACTCAATGATTCCAGGCATAAGTGACTTTACTACCGACAACGACATTCTCAACATCAGCTGCAACCCAATGTCTCACAGTGAATCAGAAATTCTACCTTCTGCAGTATTGGATACAATAACAGACACCCCTACAATTTCTAAACCTATGTTGGCCATCGAATACCCCATGGACCATGAAAATATACGAAAAGCTGAAACTGTATCTCTTGAGCAACAAAAAGAAGACACCACGAAGTTACCTGTGTCGTGCTGCCAGGAGCTAATGCAAAATATGGAGGACACGCTACGAAGTTTAATTGGTGATCTCATGTCTAGTATACAGACATCGCTCAAGGCCGAAAACGAACTTCTTAAAAGGGAGATAGTATCTCTGAGGGAAGACAATTCTAGCATGAAGGACATCATCGAAAAACTGCAGAGAGACTTCTCACTCTATAAGATAAGACAACCAGATCATCCTCAAACAATAGTAGAAGATTGCGAAGAATCCATACATAAAAATACGCCAAATCAGCAAAAAGGTCACCACCAAACTGTACACAAAAAACACGAAGAGACACTCACAAACACAACATATCCCATTGGAGTCAAAATTACCAACAGATTTCAAGTTCTTGAGGATTGTTCAACAGAAAATGAGCAGGTATCAGCATCCCTACCAGACAACGTTCCAGTGCCCGAAAACCAAATTCACAAATCTCAGAGCCATCACAACAGTCCACAAAAAGAACACCACAAAAGGCAGCAGCATCAATCTAATAGAAAACAAAGTGAAGAAATACGTAGTGACGTTACACATTGTGGTGAAGTGGGATGTTATAAATACTTATAGGGAACTTAGTGTACTGACTGAGATCAGCTGTGAAGGTATCTATATCTATTAAGAGTAGTGTATTATAGATAACCTTACTTGCTACCACATATCTATATATCTCAGTCAGAATTATTCTGGAATAGTGTGATGCTACGTTATGTGTCTAGGGTATGAGTATGGTGAAGTGTAAGTCACAACAACAGACAGATAAACAATTTAATTTAATCCACTACTCTTAACAACACTGTGACACTCACATACATATACCACTCTATGAGAATAGCTTAAAGAAGTCACTCGTAACGGTTCAAATAACAATATGTATTCATTACTAGCATGAATGAATATGTGTCCTGATTCAACTACAAGGGAACCAGGAATCACAATCAATTTAAATTACAAGTTATGTACAGAATGTATTTAATATGAATATTGTAGTGACATATATTATTACAAATGTTCTATGTGTGTCAGTTGTGTAGTAGTAAAATGAGGTAATACTGGTTTTGTTTTGTTCAAGCTCTGTTGGTATTTGTCATCATGACTTCAATAGTTTGTCTTTAGGGACCAGTATTGGAGATGTTCACAGTTCCTGATTTTAAGACAAGTAAATTCCCCTCTGAATAGTATTTTTATAAAGTTATTTCAAGATGAGGGGACATAATGTTGAGCTCAGCTGGCCAACTCTGCTTATCTTGAGTGATGGCGGCAGGAGAGGACTCCTCTGCTCGAATTCTCTTCTGGGCTCTGGAGACACCTCACTGATAGCTAAAAAGACCAAGGAGTATGCTGTCCGACACTGGATTCAGCAAATCTCTGACCAGATGCTGCTCAGTACCATCAAGACCACTGTCCCTGAAATCAAGAAGGATGTACCTTCTACTTCATAACTAATTTATATTCTCTTTTACACTGATCACAATACAGCACAAACATTGCGTTCAGAGCGTTAGGCCAACAGTCAGCTTCATCTGAAATACTTTATACCAGCATTACCCTTCTTAATGGTTACTACGCCTCTGCACTTCCAGCATTATTTCTTTCTAGTCAATCATCCAGGTGTCAGTGTACTGTTTGGCCATTCCATGCCGTTTTACTTCTCTCCGACACCCTCTGTTCAGGCTGGAGCATTTTAGGCTTTACCTCACGTTTGCCACTGAACTACACATATATATACAGGCATAAATCAACAATTCACATTCAATTTTCATTAAAAGATATTAAATGGTTCAAGCTTACCACAATTCATACGAATAACACAGATACGTTGATTAGCAATGAATTCTGGCACAAACTGGCACAAATTTCCTTCTGCTTATCTTCCAGGCTTTTAATTTAGCCAAATATATGCTGGCTTCAACGCACTGATGCTTTATCAAGTGTATTTAAACAAGTGGTTTCGAACTAACGCTCCCAAGTGTGTATATCAGCGAGTCTGACCAATGAGCCCCGTTTCGACAAGTGTTTGAAAAAATGTTATCTTTTCCCGTCTCCCCTAACAACCAAGATAGTATTTATAGCCCGACCAATCGTGGTTAGGCTTTCATTTGTTGCGCTCCAATCAATTTGGAGTTTACATGGTAGGCTATTTCTGTAACGTAAATTTTTTTTCAAACACGTTAAAAAAAAATCTTATGAGCAGAAATGATTTTATGCTGTCAGGCACCCCCAATATTTTATTTTGGGTATAATTTATTAATTCCTGGACTATTTGCGTAACGTTTTACATATTATTTGTCAGCAAGCCCTAAGGAACCCAAAAATACTAATTTAAAGGAGCTACGTGGCTGCGTTCAAAATATGCAATTTCTAGGATAGTCGTATAGTTGTTTTATTTTTTATGTGAGAACCGCCACCTGTCCTGCTGTACTGTCAGACTAATGTCAGGATTTCGGACATAAAACAGTAGAATGTCAGGTTTCCCCAATAAGCGTTTTTTATGATTTTAAAACCTAACTCTGGGAAAGGGTAGTGTATTTTATCACTGTCCGTCTGAAAAAGTTAGTGCTTGTAGACTTACACGCGTGATGGCAGCATTTGTATATCGCGCGTCGCGTGTTGCATGCGTTCCTGATTTTCAGCCCTCCCCTCTCTCTATCCTTTTGTCCATCTGTTCGTTCGTTTTGGTAACGTAATATAATTAATGTTAGGATTAATTTAGGTCATTACGCAGTACGTCTCAATGTTTTTCTTAGAAATGCAGCACACGTTTCATTGAAGAAGGCGGGTAATAATACAGTAAGCTTTTATATCAACGTGAAAGCGTTACAATTTGCAGACGAAGCAGAAAACAAGGGGGATTTCGAGTACATTCCTTGTGACAGCACTGTCATTTTACCATTGCTCTTCTCTTTATTAATTTTATTTGTTAGGCTTCATATTTACCTAATAATTTATATATGTGGATTAGAATATTTCATGACACCTCCCCTCTTAAAACAGACATTATATGTCAGTCCTTTATTCTATATACACATAGAGAAATTTATTATTATTTCTGGGGTTTACGGTGATTCTCATCACACGGATGGCGGCTTAAAAAATCCGCTCCCAGATTGGTTTTTCCAGATATATATTCAATGCTAAAATTATATGGAGCCAGAAGCAAAGACCATCGGAGTAACCTAGAGTTCTCATGCTTAGCCTGTGCTAAAAACGATAAAGGTTTGTGGTCAGTTTGCAACTTAAATGCCTTCCCATATAGATAAATATTGAATTTCTTTATTGCCCATATTACTGCAAGACATTCTTTTTCGCTAGTTGAGTAGTAGATTTCAGCTTTATTCAACTTTCTGCTAGCATATGCCACTGGGCTTAATTCCCCATCCAATGCATCTGATTTCTGTAGTAAAGTTGCACCTAACCCAATATTACTTGCATCCGTCCTTACTATGAATTCTTGACTTAAGTCAGGTAATTTCAAAATGGGTTTACTTGTGAGCTTTTCCTTCAATTCTTGGTAAGTCATTTCACATTGTGGAGTCCATGTAATGCGATCTGGATGTCCTTTACGTGTCAATTCAGTTAACGGTGCACATATGGAATTAAAGTTTTTGATATACTTCTGGTAGAAACCACATAAGGAGACAAAGGATCTCACGTCCTTCTTGGTTTGTGGTCTCGGGGCTTTCTGTAGTTTCTCTAAATTCTTTGGGTCAGGGGTCATGTTTCCCTGATAAACTGTGTGTCCCAAAAATTCCAATTCTTTACATCCAACGCAACATTTGGTTGGACGGGCTGTTAAATTTGCCTCCCTAAGTCGATCAAACAGCATGTTCAGAGAGTCAATGTGTTCCTCAAATGTTTCTGTTGCTATAAGGATATCATCCATAAAATTTGTTATACAGGGATTATTCAGAGGATCCAATAATTTTCTCATCATTCTAGAGAAGACACTAGGCGCATTCTTCAATCCAAATGGCAATCTATTAAACTCATAGTGTCCTTCTGAGGTACTAAAAGCTAGGTATGGTCTAACCTCAGGCTTTACTGGAATCTGATAGTATCCTTTACTCAGATCCACTTTTGAGAAATATTTAGCTTTATTTAGCCTGGCAAACAGCTGATTTGTATCCGGCAATGGATCCACCTGTCCTTCTGTAATAGCATTCAGTCTCCTGTAATCTATACAGAGTCTATGTTCTCCAGAGGGCTTCCTTAAGAGTACCACCCCGGAACTATACGAAGACTCACTGTGCGAAATAATTCCTTCCTTCAACAGATAGTCTATCTCTTCCTTCAAAGCTTTTTCCTTAGCAAACGGAATCGAATATGGTTTCATACAGACAGGTGTGGAGTCTATGAGTTTCATATCATATTCCAATAGGTTTGTATGCCCTGGTCGGTCTGTTAACACCTCTGCATGATTCTTTAGAACCTGTTGCACTCTCTCTTTCTGAGTTTTCGTTAAATGTGTACTGATTTTCACCTGTGCTGCTGTCTCACAGGGGTGTAATGGATATTCAAATGATGAAAGTGGTTCCTTTTTCATCTCCATGGCGATGGACAAGGTCAACAAGTGTGTCTCTTCCTGATGTTCTCTTTCCAAATATTTCTTCAGGAGATTCACATGATAGATTTTTTCTTTCCCCTTCTTATCTATCTTATAATTTGTTCTAGACACCTTCTCTAGAACTGTATATGGACCCTGCCATCCAATTTGTAACTTATTCTGACTCCCGGGCAAAAGAAGCAGTACCTTCTCTCCCACAGCCAAATTTCTGTCTTTCGCCTTCCTGTTATAATAGGCAGCATGTTTCTTCCTGGCTTGTTTCAAATTTTCATTGGCAAGTTTCCAGCCAGTTTTCAACCGAGTGGTCAGCTCATTCACATATTGGTATGAAGATGTAATGTTTTCCTCTGCCTTTTCATCAGTCCACGTTCTTAACAAAGCTACATATGGACCTTTAATTGTGTGGACCTATTTGTCCATGCACCGGTATGGTCTCTTCCACTTGAAGCTTTATAGTGATGATTTTTCCTCCCAGAATTATCATTCACAAAACGACCGCTACCAATTTTTCTTTTGGGGCTTTCTCCCCACTTAAAATTCTTGATGAGAGATTTCCTCTCTACATCTTCTTCCTCCAGTTTGTTTAAGTCCGATTGAGGGATTTTCGGCTTATCCTGGGGTAAGACATCTTTTTGCACTCTCCGCATAGTGGCCATTGTAAAACAGTTAAGTGAAGCTTGTCCGTGAAAAGGGGCTTCCCATTCCATTTGGTCCACTTTATCAAATCTATATTTCTTTTTATTATCAGGCCTAATTTTTCCCCGGGGCGTGTCCAGGTCCTGATCCATGTTCCCACTTGTGGGTGTTCCCTCATGTGCTATACTACACCTTTCTACAAAATTTTCAATGTCCCATCTTGCTTTGGGCCAATAATAATTGTGAGCCACCTTTTGAATGATGGTACCTATCTTCTCATGGTCCCCATCTGGTTTCACATGTAGACTCCTTATTAATTCTGTCCTGTATCTTTTTGGAAGAACCAGCTGTCCGTGACCATGGGATCTAGTTCCGGCCTTCCTATACATCAACTTGTTTTTCATGTAAAAATCTCCCTTGCCTGGAGTTGTATGACAAGTTGACAATTTTCTGAAACAAGGCTTGAGTGTTTTATCCCCAGCCTGTGCCTTCCTCATCTCTTCTGGAGTGGTATCCAACATAATATCCTCCTCCTGTCTTGAGGTCGACCTGACCTGAAGGGTTGCCATATACACAGGTTTCCTTCTGCAATGGTCAGTGTCATGATTGTCCATCTGACAATTCTTACACCACCTTTTTCCTTGGTTGAAAGATTTTCTTTCATCATATTTCCTTTCATCGAATTGTGGGAATTTATTTTTATTGTCATACCGTGGCCTATCAAATTGGTGCTTACCTTTATTTTGATCCCTAGGATCAAATTTATTAAAGTTCTGTGGTGCCCTAAAGTTGTCCACCTGTTTCTTTTTATTACCTGTTACCTCTGCTTGAGCTGCTTGATACCTTTCAGCAACATTTAGCAACTCACCCAGCCTCTCTGCACCTTGTTCCATGAGAAACTTTCTCAGGTCTGGAGCCATGGACTCTCTTAGTTGCTCTATAAGGACCATTTCCTTAAGATCTTGGGTTTTCCCCAGAGAAGTCCATTTCTCCAAGTATGTCTCTATGCGTGCAGAGAACTGGTGATAGGTTTCACCTGACAGTAGTTTAGCATTCCTAAATTTTTTCCTGTAAAACTCTGCATTCTTTTCATACCTTAACAAAAGAGCCTGCTTTAGCATGTCATAATTTTCCTGATCACCTCTGCTCATTTTTGCAAAAACTTCATAAGCTGCCCCACGAAGTCCCTGAGATAACTTTAAGCTCCACCTTTCTCTCTCTAACCCATACGTGGTAGCTAATAGTTCGTACCTATTTATATAGCTCTCAATATCATCGTCTTTCTCAACAAAATGATCTAAATGAAAGTTCATAGCTGAGGTCGAGGCTCCTTGAGTAACCGTAGCATCAGAGGCAAAGGGACTGGCACCATTTTCAGGAGCATGGCCTTGAAACTCAAACTCCCTTAGTCGTAACTCATGTTCCCTTTGTAATCTTTTATCTTCTGCTTCCCTTTCTGCAGCTAATTTCCTCTCTCCCCTTTCTGCAGCTAATTTCTTCTCTTCCCTTTCTGCAGCTAATTTCTTCTCTTCCCTTTCTGCAGCCAATTTCTTCTCTTCCCTTTCTGCAACCAATTTCTTAGTCTCAGCCTCAGCTGCAGCCTCGTTTGTCTTCTCTTTCTGCCTCCAATTTCTTAGCCTCAACCTCAGCTTGCAACCTCTTAGTCTCAGCCTCTAACTTTCTTTCGGCCTCTTTTTCTAATCTTCTTTCTTCGCGTTCAATAAATTTGTCACATTCCGTTGTGACATAGGCAACCATAACTTGCCCATCTAATCCTAACTCTTTTGCAGTCTGAACCGCAGCAGATCGAAATTTGGCCAGGTCCGCCATTGTCTATTATGTAAATTTATACAATGTCTAACCAACAATTCAATCTCTAATGGACAAAACAGGCACCGTGAGCTCAACCTTATTTAATTCCACCCAAGGATACCTTTTAATTCTTATATTCCCTGAAGTGAATTACCCCCAATATTTTTAATAGTTAAAGATTCAAAATCCCAAGAGCGAGACCCCAATATATGTGGTGAAGTGGGATGTTATAAATATTTATAGGGAACTTAGTGTACTGACTGAGATCAGCTGTGAAGGTATCTATATCTATTAAAAGTAGTGTATTATAGATAACCTTACTTGCTACCACATATCTCTTATCTCAGTCAGAATTATTCTGGAATAGTGTGATGCTACGTTATGTGTCTAGGGTATGAGTATGGTGAAGTGTAAGTCACAACAACAGACAGATAAACAATTTAATTTAATCCACTACTCTTAACAACACTGTGACACTCACATACATATAACACTCTATGAGAATAGCTTAAAGAAGTCACTCGTAACGGTTCAAATAACAATATGTATTCATTACTAGCATGAATGAATATGTGTCCTGATTCAACTACAAGGGAACCAGGAATCACAATCAATTTAAATTACAAGTTATGTACAGAATGTATTTAATATGAATATTGTAGTGACATATATTATTACAAATGTTCTATGTGTGTCAGTTGTGTAGTAGTAAAATGAGGTAATACTGGTTTTGTTTTGTTCAAGCTCTGTTGGTATTTGTCATCATGACTTCAATAGTTTGTCTTTAGGGACCAGTATTGGAGATGTTCACAGTTCCTGATTTTAAGACAAGTAAATTCCCCTCTGAATAGTATTTTTATAAAGTTATTTCAAGATGAGGGGACATAATGTTGAGCTCAGCTGGCCAACTCTGCTTATCTTGAGTGATGGCGGCAGGAGAGGACTCCTCTGCTCGAATTCTCCTCTGGGCTCTGGAGACACCTCACTGATAGCTAAAAAGACCAAGGAGTATGCTGTCCGACACTGGATTCAGCAAATCTCTGACCAGATGCTGCTCAGTACCATCAAGACCACTGTCCCTGAAATCAAGAAGGATGTACCTTCTACTTCATAACTAATTTATATTCTCTTTTACACTGATCACAATACAGCACAAACATTGCGTTCAGAGCGTTAGGCCAACAGTCAGCTTCATCTGAAATACTTTATACCAGCATTACCCTTCTTAATGGTTACTACGCCTCTGCACTTCCAGCATTATTTCTTTCTAGTCAATCATCCAGGTGTCAGTGTACTGTTTGGCCATTCCATGCCGTTTTACTTCTCTCCGACACCCTCTGTTCATAGCTGGAGCATTTTAGGCTTTACCTCACGTTTGCCACTGAACTACACATATATATACAGGCATAAATCAACAATTCACATTCAATTTTCATTAAAAGATATTAAATGGTTCAAGCTTACCACAATTCATACGAATAACACAGATACGTTGATTAGCAATGAATTCTGGCACAAACAGGCACAAATTTCCATCTGCTTATCTTCCAGGCTTTTAATTTAGCCAAATATATGCTGGCTTCAACGCACTGATGCTTTATCAAGTGTATTTAAACAAGTGGTTTCGAACTAACGCTCCCAAGTGTGTATATCAGCGAGTCTGACCAATGAGCCACGTTTCGACAAGTGTTTGAAAAAATGTTATCTTTTCCCGTCTCCCCTAACAACCAAGATAGTATTTATAGCCCGACCAATCGTGGTTAGGCTTTCATTTGTTGCGCTCCAATCAATTTGAAGTTTACATGGTAGGCTATTTCTGTAACGTAAATTTTTTTCAAACACGTTAAAAAAAAATCTTATGAGCAGAAATGATTTTATGCTGTCAGGCACCCCCAATATTTTATTTTGGGTATAATTTATTAATTCCTGGACTATTTGCGTAACGTTTTACATTTTATTTGTCAGCAAGCCCTAAGGAACCCAAAAATACTAATTTAAAGGAGCTACGTGGCTGCGTTCAAAATATGCAATTTCTAGGATAGTCGTATAGTTGTTTTATTTTTTATGTGAGAACCGCCACCTGTCCTGCTGTACTGTCAGACTAATGTCAGGATTTCGGACATAAAACAGTAGAATGTCAGGTTTCCCCAATAAGCGTTTTTTTCTCTTTAGGTTATAATTAATGTTAGGATTAATTTAGGTCATTACGCAGTACGTCTCAATGTTTTTCTTAGAAATGCAGCACACGTTTCATTGAAGAAGGCGGGTAATAATACAGTAAGCTTTTACTATCAACGTGAAAGCGTTACAATTTGCAGACGAAGCAGAAAACAAGGGGGATTTCGAGTACATTCTTTGTGACAGCACTGTTATTTTACCATTGCTCTTCTCTTATTAATTTTATTTGTTAGGCTTCATATTTACCTAATAATTTATATATGTGGATTAGAATATTTCATGACACCTCCCCTCTTAAAACAGACATTATATGTCAGTCCTTTATTCTATATACACATAGAGAAATTTATTATTATTTCTGGGGTTTACGGTGATTCTCATCACACGGATGGCGGCTTAAAAAATCCGCTCCCAGATTGGTTTTTCCAGATATATATTCAATGCTAAAATTATATGGAGCCAGAAGCAAAGACCATCGGAGTAACCTAGAGTTCTCATGCTTAGCCTGTGCTAAAAACGATAAAGGTTTGTGGTCAGTTTGCAACTTAAATGCCTTCCCATATAGATAAATATTGAATTTCTTTATTGCCCATATTACTGCAAGACATTCTTTTTCGCTAGTTGAGTAGTTGATTTCAGCTTTATTCAACTTTCTGCTAGCATATGCCACTGGGCTTAATTCCCCATCCAATGCATCTGATTTCTGTAGTAAAGTTGCACCTAACCCAATATTACTTGCATCCGTCCTTACTATGAATTCTTGACTTAAGTCAGGTAATTTCAAAATGGGTTTACTTGTGAGCTTTTCCTTCAATTCTTGGTAAGTCATTTCACATTGTGGTGTCCATGTAATGCGATCTGGATGTCCTTTACGTGTCAATTCAGTTAACGGTGCACATATGGAATTAAAGTTTTTGATATACTTCTGGTAGAAACCACATAATGAGACAAAGGATCTCACGTCCTTCTTGGTTTGTGGTCTCGGGGCTTTCTGTAGTTTCTCTAAATTCTTTGGGTCAGGGGTCATGTTTCCCTGATAAACTGTGTGTCCCAAAAATTCCAATTCTTTACATCCAACGCAACATTTGGTTGGTCGGGCTGTTAAATTTGCCTCCCTAAGTCGATCAAACAGCATGTTCAGAGAGTCAATGTGTTCCTCAAATGTTTCTGTTGCTATAAGGATATCATCCATAAAATTTGTTATACAGGGATTATTCAGAGGATCCAATAATTTTCTCATCATTCTAGAGAAGACACTAGGCGCATTCTTCAATCCAAATGGCAATCTATTAAACTCATAGTGTCCTTCTGAGGTACTAAAAGCTAGGTATGGTCTAACCTCAGGCTTTACTGGAATCTGATAGTATCCTTTACTCAGATCCACTTTTGAGAAATATTTAGCTTTATTTAGTCTGGCAAACAGCTGATTTGTATCCGGCAATGGATCCACCTGTCCTTCTGTAATAGCATTCAGTCTCCTGTAATCTATACAGAGTCTATGTTCTCCAGAGGGCTTCCTTAAGAGTACAACACCGGAACTATACGAAGACTCACTGTGCGAAATAATTCCTTCCTTCAACAGATAGTCTATCTCTTCCTTCAAAGCTTTTCCTTAGCAAACGGAATCGAATATGGTTTCATACAGACAGGTGTGGAGTCTATGAGTTTCATATCATATTCCAATAGGTTTGTATGCCCTGGTCGGTCTGTTAACACCTCTGCATGATTATTTAGAACCTGTTGCACTCTCTCTTTCTGAGTTTTCGTTAAATGTGTACTGATTTTCACCTGTGCTGCTGTCTCACAGGGGTGTAATGGATATTCAAATGATGAAAGTGGTTCCTTTTTCATCTCCATGGCGATGGACAAGGTCAACAAGTGTGTCTCTTCCTGATGTTCTCTTTCCAAATATTTCTTCAGGAGATTCACATGATAGATTTTTTCTTTCCCCTTCTTATCTATCTTATAATTTGTTCTAGACACCTTCTCTAGAACTGTATATGGACCCTGCCATCCAATTTGTAACTTATTCTGACTCCCGGGCAAAAGAAGCAGTACCTTCTCTCCCACAGCCAAATTTCTGTCTTTCGCCTTCCTGTTATAATAGGCAGCATGTTTCTTCCTGGCTTGTTTCAAATTTTCATTGGCAAGTTTCCAGCCAGTTTTTAACCGAGTGGTCAGCTCATTCACATATTGGTATGAAGATGTAATGTTTTCCTCTGCCTTTTCATCAGTCCACGTTCTTAACAAAGCTACATATGGACCTTTAATTGTGTGGACCTATTTGTCCATGCACCGGTATGGTCTCTTCCACTCGAAGCTTTATAGTGATGATTTTTCCTCCCAGAATTATCATTCACAAAACGACCGCTACCAATTTTTCTTTTGGGGCTTTCTCCCACTTAAAATTCTTGATGAGAGATTTCCTCTCTACATCTTCTTCCTCCAGTTTGTTTAAGTCCGATTGAGGGATTTTCGGCGTATCCTGGGGTAAGACATCTTTTTGCACTCTCCGCATAGTGGCCATTGTAAAACAGTTAAGTGAAGCTTGTCCGTGAAAAGGGGCTTCCCATTCCATTTGGTCCACTTTATCAAATCTATTTTTCTTTTTATTATCAGGCCTAATTTTGCCCCGTGGCGTGTCCAGGTCCTGATCCATGTTCCCACTTGTGGGTGTTCCCTCATGTGCTATGCTACACCTTTCTACAAAATTCTCAATGTCCCATCTTGCTTTGGGCCAATAATAATTGTGAGCCACCTTTTGAATGATGGTACCTATCTTCTCATGGTCCCCATCTGGTTTCACATGTAGGCTCCTTATTAAGTCTGTCCTATATCTTTTTGGAAGAACCAGCTGTCCGTGACCATTGGATCTAGCTCCAGTCTTCCTATACATCAACTTGTTTTTCATGTAAAAATCTCCCTTGCCTGGAGTTGTATGACAAGTTGACAATTTTCTGAAACAAGGCTTGAGTGTTTTATCCCCAGCCTGTGCCTTCCTCATCTCTTCTGGAGTGGTATCTAACATAATATCCTCCTCCTGTCTTGAGGTCGACCTGACCTGAAGGGTTGCCATATACACAGGTTTCCTTCTGCAACGGTCAGTGTCATGATTGTCCATCTGACAATTCTTACACCACCTTTTTCCTTGGTTGAAAGATTTTCTTTCATCATATTTCCTTTCATCGAATTGTGGGAATTTATTTTTATTGTCATACCGTGGCCTATCAAATTGGTGCTTACCTTTATTTTGATCCCTAGGATCAAATTTATTAAAGTTCTGTGGTGCCCTAAAGTTATCCACCTGTTTCTTTTTATTACCTGTTACCTCTGCTTGAGCTGCTTGATACCTTTCAGCAACATTTAGCAACTCACCCAGCCTCTCTGCACCTTGTTCCATGAGAAACTTTCTCAGGTCTGGAGCCATGGACTCTCTTAGTTGCTCTATAAGGACCATTTCCTTAAGATCTTGGGTTTTCCCCAGAGAAGTCCATTTCTCCAAGTATGTCTCTATTCGTGCAGAGAACTGGTGATAGGTTTCACCTGACAGTAGTTTAGCATTCCTAAATTTTTTCCTATAAAATTCTGCATTCTTTTCATACCTTAACAAAAGAGCCTGCTTTAGCATGTCATAATTTTCCTGATCACCTCTGCTCATTTTTGCAAAAACTTCATAAGCTGCCCCACGAAGTCCCTGAGATAACTTTAAGCTCCACCTTTCTCTCTCTAACCCATACGTGGTAGCTAATAGTTCATACCTATTTATATAGCTCTCTATATCATCGTCTTTCTCAACAAAATGATCTAAATGAAAATTCATAGCTGAGGTTGAGGCTCCTTGAGTAACCGTAGCATCAGAGGCAAAGGGACTGGCACCATTTTCAGGAGCATGGCCTTGAAACTCAAACTCCCTTAGTCGTAACTCATGTTCCCTTTGTAATCTTTTATCTTCTGCTTCCCTTTCTGCAGCTAATTTCTTCTTCCCTTTCTGCAGCTAATTTCTTCTCTTCCCTTTCTGCAGCTAATTTCTTCTCTTCCCTTTCTGCAGCTTCTTCTCTTCTTTCTGCAGCCTTTTTCTCTTCCCTTTCTGCAGCAATCTTTGTCTTCTCTTCTGCAACCTCTTAGTCTCAGCCTCAGCTTCAAATTGTAACTTTTGTTCAGCCTCTAACTTTCTTTCGGCTTCAAACCTTCTTTCTTCGCGTTCAATAAATTTGTCACATTCCGTAGTGACATAGGCAACCATAACTTGCCCATCTAATCCTAACTCTTTTGCAGTCTGAACCGCAGCAGATCGAAATTTGGCCAGGTCCGCCATTGTCTATCAGGTAAATTTATACAATGTCTAACCAACAATTCAATCTCTAATGGACAACACAGGCACCGTGAGCTCAACCTTATTTAATTCCACCCAAGGATACCTTTTAATTCTTATATTCCCTGAAGTGAATTACCCCCAATATTTTTAATAGTTAAAGATTCAAAATCCCAAGAGCGAGACCCCAATATATGTGGTGAAGTGGGATGTTATAAATATTTATAGGGAACTTAGTGTACTGACTGAGATCAGCTGTGAAGGTATCTATATCTATTAAGAGTAGTGTATTATAGATAACCTTACTTGCTACCACATATCTATATATCTCAGTCAGAATTATTCTGGAATAGTGTGATGCTACGTTATGTGTCTAGGGTATGTGTATGGTGAAGTGTAAGTCACAACAACAGACAGATAAACAATTTAATTTAATCCACTACTCTTGACAACACTGTGACACTCACATACATATAACACTCTATGAGAATATCTTAAAGAAGTCACTGATAACTTTCAAATAACAATATGTATTCATTACTGGCATGAATGAATATGTGTCCTGATTCAACTACAAGGGAACCAGGAATCACAATCAATTTAAATTACAAGTTATGTACAGAATGTATTTAATATGAATATTGTAGTGACATATATTATTACAAATGTTCTATGTGTGTCAGTTGTGTAGTAGTAAAATGAGGTAATACTGGTTTTGTTTTGTTCAAGCTCTGTTGGTATTTGTCATCATGACTTCAATAGTTTGTCTTTAGGGACTAGTATTGGAGATGTTCTCAGTTCCTGATATTAAGACAATTAAATTCCCCTCTGAATGTTATTTTTATAAAGTCATTTCAAGATGAGGGGACATAATGTTGAGCTCAGCTGGCCAAGTTAGCTTATCTGGCGTGATGGCGGCAGGAAAGGTCTCCTCTGCTCGAATTCTCCTCTGGGCTCTGGAGACACCTCACTGATAGCTAAAAGGACCAAGGAGTATGCTGTCCGACACTGGATTCAGCAAAGCTCTGACCAGGTGCTGCTCAGTACCATCAAGACCACTGTCCCTGAAATCAAGAAGGATGTACCTTCTACTTCATAACTAATTTATATTCTCTTTTACACTGATCACAATACAGCACAAACATTGAGTTCAGAGCGTTAGGCCAACTGTCAGCTTCATTGAAATACTTTATTCCAGTATTACCCTTCTTAATGGTTACTACGCCTCTGCACTTCCAGCATTATTTCTTTCTAGTCAATCATCTAGGTGTCAGTGTACTATTTGGCCATTCCATGCCGTTTTACTTCTCTCCGACACCCTCTGTTCAGGCTGGAGCATTATAGGCTTTACCTCACGTTTGCCACTGAACTACACATATATATACAGGCATAAATCAACAATTCACATTCAATTTTCATTAAAAGATATTGAATGGTTCAAGCTTACCACAATTCATACGAATAAACACAGATACGTTGATTAGCAATGAATTCTGGCACAAACTGGCACAAATTTCCATCTGCTTATCTTCCAGGCTTTTATTTAGCCAAATATGCTGGCTTCAACGCACTGATGCTTTATCAAGCTATTTTAAACAAGTGGTTTCGAACTAACGCTCCCAAGTGTGTATATCAGCGAGTCTGACCAATGAGCCCCGTTTCGACAAGTGTTTGAAAAAATGTTACCTTTCCCCGTTTCCCCTAACAACCAAGATAGTATTTATAGCCCGACCAATCGTGGTTAGGCTTTCATTTGTTGCGCTCCAATCAATTTGGAGTTTACATGGTAGGCTATTTCTGTTACGTAAATTTTTTTCAAACACGTTAAAAAAAAATCTTATGAGCAGAAATGATTTTATGCTGTCAGGCACCCCCAATATTTTATTTTGGGTATAATTTATTAATTCCTGGACTATTTGCGTAACGTTTTACATATTATTTGTCAGCAAGCCCTAAGGAACCCAAAAATACTAATTTGAAGGAGCTACGTGGCTGCGTTCAAAATATGCAATTTCTTCTACCTCCTGTTTCGAAGATGTGCTGTCTGGGTACTGTTATGTTTTCAAACGTAAACCCATCTAATGTTATCTTTTCTAATAAGAGTTTTTTATGATTTATAAACCTAACTCTGGGAAAGGGTAGTGTATTTTATCACTGTCCGTCTGAAAAAGTTAGTGCTTGTAGACTTACACGCGTGATGCCAGCATTTGTATATCGCGCGTCGCGTGTTGCATGCGTTCCTGATTTTCAGCCCTCCCCTCTCCCTATCCTTTTGTCCATCTGTTCGTTCGTTTTGGTAACGTAATATAATTAATGTTAGGATTAATTTAGGTCATTACGCAGTACGTCTCAATGTTTTTCTTAGAAATGCAGCACACGTTTCATTGAAGAAGGCGGGTAATAATACAGTAAGCTTTTATATCAACGTGAAAGCGTTACAATTTGCAGACGAAGCAGAAAACAAGGGGGATTTCGAGTACATTCTTTGTGACAGCACTGTCATTTTACCATTGCTCTTCTCTTTATTAATTTTATTTGTTAGGCTTCATATTTACCTAATAATTTATATATGTGGATTAGAATATTTCATGACCACACCATATTGACATGGTGACTCCTCTTGAAGGTATTTAATGTGAAGAATGTCCAATAAAGAGAAGACTCGTTTCAGTTTTGACTAGTTGCCGGGGCTGCTATTAAAAGGACTACTGACATAATTAATAAGTTCGATATTAATCACAAGATAACAAAAACAACACTCCGTAGGAATAATGATTCATGAATAGCAGAGCTAAACCTTCAGGATTGGTGGCTACAATAAAACAAAAATTTCCAAAGCCTCCATCTTTATTTACATCAATCATACCAACCATGCTAAGGTTCAGCGTCGCACAGCGGACATTACAAACAAAACTCCAGACACCTATTGTACAACAACACGGCCTTGCTTCATCAACCATAATCCCTTCTTTACATCTAATCAGGAGCCTAAGTAAACGACTCCTACAAGATCAATTCACACATCCACACTGGGAAGCAGTATCCTGGCCAAAAACATAAAATATCCAGAAAGGAACAACAAGCAGGTCAACCCATATAGAGAATGCAACGAACTTATGAGACATCCAACATATAATTACAACGCATCACACAAACACCTACCCCTCAAAGAAGCACACCTATTGCAAGCAGGCAGCTTCCAGCAATCACAACGCCCCATTAAATCAGGAAGCCGAAACCAATGATACCATGTTTCCCCCCTTGGTCACAAAGCAGCCCTTCTCAGGTAGCTCTACCAACAGTATTTCAATATCCCAGGCGCAGAATACTCTTACCAACACTACAACAAGGACGGAAGAAATCAGAGATCACCAGGCTTCCTCCCCCTAGTTCTTATTATCGTCCTCAGTGGAACCCTGAACTTGTCTATCTGATGCAATTCAGCCTGCGTCACTTAGACCGCATTAATGATGTCTGCCCAAAGTCATCCCTATTATATGCCCGGCAGAGACGTCAGTTATTGACGAACAAACACTTTGCTTCACTAAATCTCTGTTACTACAGCCTTCACTCCATTTGAACATTTGTTGATTTTTTAATACAACGGTAATAATCAGAACTTTTAATAGTTTATCGGTTAATATCCTCTAAAAAAAAATTTCTTTGATTACTTATTTCGTTACAATTTAAATTTCTTATTATCACGCGTAGCTTCAATTTGTTAGAATTTTCGGTGTTAAGGTGTGAAGTGTTTTATACTTAACTTGTCCGACTTGTGACTATTCTTAATTTCTTCCATCGCTCGTTTAACTCCGCGTTGTTGTGTTGAGCAGTTCGGATGTGATATGTTGTATGCCTGATTGTTTTGTGACAATTTTCATATACTCAGTTGAAATGGTTTTTTATTAGTTGTATTAATTATTTTAATATTGTATTTTCTGCAATTTCTCATTTCTTGAATTCCACTTCCTTGGTGAAGTATTAATTCGTAAAAATATTTTGCGCTTTTTGTGTGCATAGCCTAACTGTTTTTAACTTGTATTTTTTTATTATATTTTTTTATCTTTTTTTAAAATATATCTTTCTTTTTACTATACAAGCATGGCTGGTAATTATGTACCGTGGCTTCACAAGGATGGTCTACGACTTGGTCATCTGAATATTTACCATCTTCTAGGTAAACTCCCCGAACTTACATACATTCTAAGTAATAATTTTCACATTTTTGGACTTTCAGAAAGTCGCCTAAATGACAGAATAACAGACGATGACATTGCGTTAAATGGTTTTAAAACTATTCGGCGAGACGCAAGCAAAAAAAACAAGAGACAGGTATAACAGTTTATATTTCCACTTCCCTTAATTTTCGCCGCAGAAACGACTTAGAGACAGCAGAGATAGAATGTGTATGGTTGGAAATAAAGCTACCGAATCAGGGCCCATTTCTGGTGGGATATCTTTATCGAAATCCTAGTGCAGGACCTATATGGTACGAAGATTTCACCATAATGATGGACAATGTATTTGCCACAGTCAAGGAGGTTGTTCTTCTTGGTGA